>JAVJIF010031227.1:0-91976 GCA_038442645.1 Agave tequilana | reverse complement strand
TATACCACTCGACAAATCCCCTTTGCCAAATGTATACAACCCTTCTTACAACCAAGAAGACGCAACACCTTGTGCAACCGCTCTTCAACCAGAAGACGCTCCTGTACAATCTTTCTCTTTGAGTGATTACAATCAATCCTATAAGCTTTGAATCTGTGTGATCGTGAACAAAGACTCCTTATAGGTGGACTCTCAGAAATCTTCATTAAAGGATTAGAATTTGAGTGAAGAATTGAAAGTGGAAACAATTTTCTGAAAAATAGATTTTTGAACAGAGTTTTTGGGCAGAAAACTATGGATATGAATTTGTATTTTAAGCTTAGGATAACATCCCTATTTATAGCTGAAATCTAAGGTCAGTTAGGGTAGTTATTAAAATAATTTGAATATTAAAACGTTAGATAAAACACTAGAAATCAGAAACTATCTAATAGTCAGAACCTGCTATTAGTTGACTTAAATCTATGGGTTAGTCGACTAGAAGAACAATTTTTGCCTATATTAGTTGACTAATAAACAACAAGTCGACTAGGGTATGGCTGATACAAAAGACATGTTTCTGAAAACTAAATTAGTCAACCAGCAGAATAATTAGTCGACTAGGACATATATTAGTCCACTAGGAAAAAGTATTAGTCGACTAATAGTGCATACAGATCAGAAATAGAAAGTTGGTATGCATCTAGAAACAAACTAAGTTGACTACAGTAGGGGGTAAGTCGACTATAGGTGCAATTAGTCGACTAACCAAGAGTCTAAGTTGACCATATGGCTTATTGTGTGTGTATGTGTTCAAGACTTTTAACATTCTAATAAATATTACAGTACACATCTATAACCATTGTCTTTGGAAGTCTTGAGCATGTAGAACTCTGTATAAGCTTGTGAGATAGAGCTTCAATGAAATGTCTTCACAAATATATCATCAGAATCAAGTTCCAACATTCTTCCCTTTTTTGATGATAATACTTTGTGTGGATGAAAACTCCCCCTGCAGAGAATATGTTATATGTTCTCCCCTTGCATAGAACAGGTTATAACAAATATAGAAAAACATGTGTTCTCCCCCTGCAAAAAATATATCATAACATATATATACATATGATAATATTTGAAATATTTTTCTTATTAAACTTTTTATATGGTACCTGAAAGATAAACATTAAAATGGTACCAGTCATTTATAAGATCAAAGCATTAACCTTTAGGAATCCAAACCCAATTTTAATTTGATTTCTATCTGTTAGTATACATATAATTGCATGAATTACATATAGAATGTATGATGATGCAGTATAAATATTTTTATCAACAATGCTTAAGTTTTTAGGAATCCATATGAACTTATTCTTAATTCTTTTTGAAATAATATCAGTATTTTTTTTCACAAAAGAATTATATGGATTATGATTCTTTTTACAAACATGTATAGATTTTCCATTTTAATTTAAGAATACAAGACCATAATGATTATATGACATCTTTTGATATGATAACAAATCATTTAACTTTTCTTTTCCTTGATTAAATTTAGTCACATTTTTTAAATCTCTTCATACTTCATTTTGAAACTTGATATGTCTTTATTTACAGCAATAATTCTTTCATTTAAAGAAAAAGTTTTCCTTTTTAAGCATAATTTTCTTTTATAAAATTCTCACTATCCTTTTTCAATGATGATATCACTTTTTCAAAATCATCTTTTTGAGAATTTATAAAGAAATTTGAGAAACATAACATGAATTTTATATGAAAAGTTTTTCATTTTCCTTTGACAAAACTTTATTCTTTATCTTTTCATTCTTAAGATTATTGTATAATTTATGAAATGCATCTAAGAGTTCAGTATATTGTACCTCATCTTCTTGAGCCATGAAACAAATGTTGGCACGTTTAGTGGCTTCTTCTTCGTCAGAGGAAGAGGAATCACTATTTTCCCATGATGCTTGATAGTCTTTCTTCTTTTTAAATTTTTTGCTTTTGAATTTATCTTTGTTTTTGAGCAATGGACAATCCTTCTTCATATGACCTGTTTTATTACAATTAAAACATTTAAACTTACCTTTCTTCAAGAACTTTCTAAATTTTCTTGATTGCATTGCCATCTCCTCTTCATGGTCATATCTGAGGATGCATGGAAGGCAAGTTCTTTCTTCTTTGAGAAAGGTTGTTGCTCATCCTTCTTTCTGTCTTCCAGTTGTACTTCATATGGCATTAAATTACCAATGAGGTTTTTTAATTACATAGTGGAATGATCATTTGCTTCTTCGATTGTAGTTGTCTTCTTCTCCCAATCTGATGTGAGTACACGAAGGATCTTGCAAACTTTTTCAACTTGGTGTATTCCTTTCCCAGGATGCTAAGGAATTTGTTATGTCAGTGAACCTTATAACCATTTCTGAGATGGTTTCATTCTCCATCATTTTAAATAGTTCAAACCTGTGGACAAGATTAAAATTTTTGATTCTTTAACCTTCTTTGTGCCTTATGTGTTACCTGTAGAGTGTGCCATATTTGATTTGCAGATGTGGCTATTGACACACAATTAAATTCTTCTTTGGTTAGGCACAGAATAATGCATTCATCGCTTTGGCATCAAGGTTCGCATTCTTCTTTTGATCATCTCTCCAAGCGCTGTAATTGGTAGTCGGTTTGGTATACGCTGCTTCTACTATATTCCATAGTTCGTAGTTGTAGCTCTACACTTCCAGTGGTTGTAGTTCGATCTATCAAATAGTAGTGGACATTGTGCAGAATTCCTTCTCTGAATTGCGATGAAGGAAACTCCGTTGCCATCCTTGTAGGTTATTGACCGGGTATGCAGGGCTCTGATACCAATTGTTTGTCCCGAAATGATACCAATTGTAGGATCTAAAATATGTTAACACAAATACTAAAATAAAGGATGATTAGCATTAAAATATAAACTTGCACAAAAGAAAATAAATCTTAGAAAAGAAAGCAAACGCAAACACAAGAGATTTATCCTAATTCGGTCCTCTTGACCTACATCCAGTCCCCAAGCCACCCGCTTGAGATTTTCCTTTAACCTTTGATTTTGTACACCTAAATTCAACACCTTGTATACCACTTGACAATTCCCCTTTGCCAAATGTATACGCTCCTCTTACAACCAAGAAGACACAACACCTTGTACAACCTCTCTTCAACCCGAAGACACTCTTATATAATCTTTCTCTTTGAGTGATTACAATCAATCCTATAAGTCTTGAATCTGTATGTGATCGTGAACAAGGACTCCATATAGGTGGACTCTCAGAAATCTTCACTAAAGGATTAGAATTTGGGTGAAGAATTGAAAGTTAAAACAGTTTTCTGAAAAGCAGATTTTTGAACAGTTTTTGGGTAGAAAACTATTGATATGAATTGGTGTTTTTACCTAGGACAACATCCCTATTTATAACTGAAATCTATGGTCAGTTAGGGTAGTTATCAGGATAAATTTGAATATTGAAACGTTGGATAAAACACTAGGAATCAGAAACTATTTAATAGTCAGAAACTGCTATTAGTCAACTTGAGTCTATGGGTTAGTCGACTAGAAGAACAATTTTTGCCTATATTGGTCGACTAATAAACGGAGCAAGTTGACTAGGGTATGGCTGATACAAAAGACATGTTTCTGAAAACTGAAATTAGTCGACCAGCAGAATATATTAGTCAACTAGGACATATATTAGTCGACTAGGAAAAAGTATAAGTCGACTTATAGTGCATACAGATCAGAAACAGAAAGTTGGTATGCATCTAGAAACAAACTATGTCAACTATAGTATGGGGTAAGTCGACTATAGGTGCAATTAGTCGACTAATGAAGAGTCTAAGTCGACTATATGGCTTATTGTGTGTGTATGTGTTCAAGGCTTTTAACATTCTAATAAATATTACAAAACACATCATAGCCATTGTCCTTGGGAAGTCTTGAGCATGTAGAACTGTATAAGCTTGTGAGATAGAGCTTCAATGAAATGGCTTCACAAATGTATCATCAGAATCAAGTTCCAACAGAAGTGAGAATCAAAGGAGATTCAACTTGCTTGTTCAACTCGACTCAATTCGGTATGTGTATGTTTTATTTTCATTTTCTTGTTTGCTTTCTTTTTATCATGAGTAACTAAACTATCTTCTGGGCTCACTAATCAATCTCGTCTACCTCCTTTCTCTTGATTGACTTTTATGAAAGCGACTCTTTTGAATCAGATAATGCCTAAGTTAAACTTTGTTCTTGAAAGCACATGAGGATGTCTTTTTTTTAAACTTGGACTTTCAAAGCACAAATATTTTAAAACTATTTTTATTCCATACTTGCTTCTTCGCGCTTGATGGTTTAACATTCTCTTTTTAATGATGTGTTTAGAAAAGTCTTAAGATTTAAACAAAACAATCTTATTTGTTTTGCTTGAACATCAAAAGAAACTAAAGGTTTTTGCCTATGATAAAAGTGATGCACCAAAATGTTCTTGAGATAAGTAAGTAGTTGAGTAGAAGATTAGTGAGCCCAGATTTGTTTCCTATATAAAAACAACCAAACAATTTTTAACACTTTTTAAAGATCACCTTTTCCAAAGCCTTCACTAAGTTTTCAAATTTTCTTTTAATCATTTCCCTTATCTCCATTCTCTTTTCAACTAAAAAGAAAAGAAAAAAAACAACACCATTCTTTGCTTTTTAAACAAAAATATCAAAAGCTTCCATCGCATTCCTCCTCGGAACATGACCCATTAGCCCAAAGCTAGACGGTAATTCTCTCATTGCTCTTTCATTTTGCAATCAAAACCTCATAAATTTTACAAAAATAAGTTCTTATACATATTTGAAGAACAAATATGTGTGATCAAAAATCAACACATCTTACAAACTATTTGAACTATTTTTGTGATATAGAAATTAAGCTTTAACACAAAATCGGTATTTTCTGAAACTCAAACTTTGAAATGAAAATCTGATTTTTCTCAAACTTTTATAAATATAAAAACAAGATATAAACTTTTTTGAAGCATAGAGTGTATGGATAGAATTCAATACACATATAAAAAATATATCTATATTTTTGACATCAAATCCAAAGTAAGTTTGGTTAATTATAAAACTCTAAACACATGAATTAGAATTATAAAAATAAGTTTTTCTAAATATATGAAGTATAGAGGTATATAGATAAAATTCAATATACATTAAATCATGTAAACTTGTTTTGACTCTATCGATTTATGAAAATCATATATATGTATATTTGAAATCCAAATCCTGTTAAACCGAAACCAAACGTATTGAACTTATTGCGTGTGAACTTGAGCATATCAACACTAGTCTATCTTAAACAAGATCTAAACACAAACTTAAACTAAGCAATTGAAGTCTTCTTGTAGAACTCCTTCTCCAAGCCGACTAGAACCAAACGCGATACAAAAAGCTTGACTGTAACCAAGTGCTAGATGCAATCTTGATGCGCGAGCTCTTGAATCTACATGTGTTAACTCCAAAACTCTTTTGTTGAAGCTAAACACCTACTAAGATCTTATAAAAAAATGAAACTATATAAATATAAAATCATTAGTACTATAACTACATGAGTTAATTATTAAAACTAGAGTGATGGGCCTTTGGGCCATCAGTTAGAATCTTTCCAAACCCAAACAACCTTAGTTGCAAAATTAGAATCATTTAATCTATCATAGCAAAACTTTACAAGGTGTACAAGTGTGCACATTAGCATACATGGAATCATGTGTGTGAGTATGATCAGCATGTATATGCCGTGAAGGGTGTGCATGAAAATATAGAGTATGTTTCATTTAAAACATAGATTCTAATCTTATATAGTTCATGTCACATTGGCTCAAAGTGGAGCCCAAACAATCAATACTCGTCTTTAAAGCATGTATATCATTTTCAATAGAAGAAGATGTAGAGCAAGCATTCTTATCAATAGGAGGTATAATAATAGAATCATGACAAGAATGGAAGTAAAATCATTTTTCAAAGAAGTATTTTCCTATGAAACTAAATCCAATTCTTTTGCAATTAAAACAATTTTATTTTTCAAAGAATCATTCTCCTTTGCAATAAAATCATGTTTTGAAGACAAAACCTCATTTTTCTTCAAAACTAGATCAAAATTATTTTTATTTTTCAAAAACTTATTTTCTTTCAAGGCAAGGTCAAGTTGGGTCTTCAAGGAAGCTCTTTCACTTGAAATCTTAACCCTCTCTTGCAAACCATGTTAAGTTTGAAAACAAATTTTTATTTTATTTTCTTAATTCAAAACTCTTACTTTTCAAAGCTTTGTACTTTGAAAGCAAGTTTTCACAAAGCATAGGTTGTTCTTCATTTAAAGCATGGGCATCCATGACATTATCATCAATGAAAGAACTAGCACAATCATCTAGTTGAGTGTCCAAAATTACCTCAAGAGAGTCAATCTCTTGGGCCATGAAGTAAGCTTGGTCGGACTCATCTCCACTAGATTCCTTCTCCAAACGTATGTCGTTTGTTCCTTGAGAGAAGTCAATGTGTTCCATATTGCAAAAGTAGAATCACAATGAGAAACCATACATAAATGATCTTTACTTAGTGTGTGCCTAAGTGCTTCTAAGGCTTGTGCATTTGCCTCTATATGCTTGTCATTACTAAGATATGATTTCTTGATAGTGGCAAGGTAAATATGCAATCTTAGGGCTTTAAGATATGCACTTATCTTAAACTTCTACATATCGATTTTGGAAACATCATACATGGGATGGGTAAGAAAATCCATGATTGTAAACTAACTTTGTGCAAAGCAATAGATTAGATTAGCAATCCAAGGATCACACTCCTAGATGGTTAAACTAAATATCAGAGCATAGGCTCTGATACCAATTGAAAGTACATAGAGGGAAGGTGAATAGGTGTAGTGCTAATCTAATGACGAATGATGCGAAATTTAAAACTAATTGCTATCACACAATGTGTAACCAAGAGTGAGCCCGAATTTTTCGTGAAGGGCTTTGGAATTACTCCTTTAGATTCCTCTTAATTATGAGTAAAGGTGCTATTAGAAGCTCTCTTGGTTCAACATAAGTGTGACACACAAACAATACCAAGCATGTATATGATATGAGCAATTAATAACATGTAAGATATAAGAGAGATAAAGTTGAGAGATAGAAGATAAACGCAAATACTGGGATCTGTTTTGAGGTTCGAGCCACTGCTCTACATCCCCGCCTTCACATAGAAGAATTTTCACTATGTCTACACAGGATCTTCCACAAAGGGACCTCCACTGAGGAATTATAATTACAACCCTGAGTATACAGCTTCACTCTCTCAAATACAAACCTCTACAAAGAGGTGGGCACTAAGCCTAGCACAAAGCAAAGAAGAAATAAAACTTAGTTGTACCGCCCCGATCCCGCGGGTACGGGAATGTTATTGTGAAGTATATACGTAGGTCAAAAATATCCTCACATATATACGCTAAGCATTAGTACAGACAAGAATCAGAGTTTAGAAATACGTGATGCATTATACATTCCAACATATGAGTACAATTACAAATTTATCACAGGATGTGACACAATATTAAAAGAATATTACATCATCGATAGGCGCAAATGCAAGAATACAAAGTGATGTACAATCATAAACTGTTCAAATGAGGGCTCAGAGTCATAGCAGAAAAACTCTAGAGTCGAGCAAGGAGGGCCTGGAAGAATAAGGCTTAAGACGGTCTTCCGCTGATCCACCATGCTTCCGCTGCTCTACTCTGATCAGCAAGATGAATTCACCAGCTTCAAGCTCCAGGACCTGAACATGAGGATGCAGGGCAGTCAGAACTCCCCAACGAGTGGTGCTATGAATGCCAAATGGCGTGCATGGTCAGGCACACGTGTATCAATAAATCCAACTTAAAAGGCATACATTGAAAATCGTGTCGTGAGCACAGGCACACTATATATGAATGAGACATCTAATAATGAGTGGTAACCAGGGATCAGTATGAAACGAGGAGCGATCATGTTAGGAGACCAGAGGAGTAATACACAGGTGACAAACTAGAAACATAATAATGATTAAAAAAACTGAAAATTCGAAGTAAAACCCGTTGAAAGCAATTGTGGCAAAACAAGTGGAATAACTAAGTTTGCAAAGCAACACAATGAATTATTATCTTGGCATCTTATTATTATTACTCGTCTGAATCATATATCTAGATATGTGTCCTGCTGTACATCTCAACACACACACACATCCATATATAAGTAAGTCAAGATTGGTTATTGAAAGCTGATGAAGAACTGATAGCTCATACTTATAGTAATTCCCATCCGCCCGGGACACAGCCAATGAGAGCCTGAAGTCCCCCTAACACGCATCTTCTGGGTGCCTAAACGCACCCTAACATGAATCGTCAGTTTAGTATTTTCAGCACTATAAGTAAGGCATCATACTGGCATTCATCACTTTCTCCCATTCCCAGTGTAGTTGTCCTTTTTATAACTTATTAAACATAATTATCAAATTATGAGAATAAGCAGGAACATAACTGGTCATAATAAGAGTACATAACAAGCATAACGGGAGTACATAACAAGAGATCAGGTACTTCATTTCCATAATCTGATAATCATGAGTTGAAAGTTAACATGATAGGTATTAGGTTTTAACATAACAATGACAAGTGATCAGGCAGGTGACAGGTGATAAGTTATGTCATAACAGGGGCAGGTAATAAGTGATAACATAACAAGAGCAAGTGTCAAGTAGTAGCATGTCAGGTGATAATACATCAGTTGTCAAGTAATAGAGACAAGTGTTAAGATATAACATGTCGAGTGTTAACATAACAAGTATGTACATGACAAGTGATAGAGTAATAGCTGAGCACAATCAAATAGAGCTGAGCAAGCTAGAGGCACGGATAGTGAGCAGTGTTTAGTCACTAAAGTGCTTGGTGAGGTTATTGATCAGGGAAAATCGCGCACAAAAAGTGTATGTTTTGAAATCAAGATTTAAAGTGTGTGTGCTTTGGCTTCCTCGATACTTCCGTTATAGCATAGAGGCTAAAACGAGTCGAACCCACAAGGACGGAAGGCGATAGAAGCTTTACCGATTGATTCACGTGTTTGTTAAAAAGTTCTTCAAAGTTTTAAAGAATGAAAAGGAAAGAAAATAAAGAATGAAAAGAGAAGTGTACGATGGAAACAAAGAAGTGGGAAACATAAAAAAGAATAGTTTTTGTGGTTTTTGATATTTCTAAAACAAAGTGAAAAAAGAAAGAAAACTCATGGCACTAACTACTAATGACTCCACCAACATGCCAACCTCTTAGTGATAATTGCCTCACATGTATCATTGGCCATCACTAGTCCTTGGTTCAAGATCATTTCAAAGCCTGGCCCATATGTACCTCATCATATCCTAACTCAACAAACAAGAGCAAGCTACGCTTAAACCATCAAAACTAAAAGTAAGCATGGAGTAAAGAAATGTTAGCTCGTTAGAGAGTTAGGAAGTTAGAGTGTTAGATCCATCATCTTGAGCCATCAATGGCTCTTGCAAGAGCAAGGCCAAGTAAAGGCTATTAGATTCATGTGGATTATCAAATAAAAAGTTAGACTAGTTGGTGACTAGTAGTTAGTTGCCATGAGAGAAAAGATTAGCTAAACATGTAAAAGAGTTACATAGAAAACAAAGAGAGGTAAAGAGAGCACCTTTCATAGCTTGTCACCTTCTATTACAAGCACTCTTGTATTCCACTCATGTATCACTCTCTCTCCTATTACAAGATCTAAAATAAAATGAAAAATACAATAGAGAAGGAAGAAGAATACTAACCTAAACTACCCTAAACTACAAAATGGAAATGAAAACTATCTTAAACTCTGCATATCTCTTACTCTAGAACCCAAGGGGTATTTATAGGCACCAGGAGAAAGGGGGCCAGGGGGACAACCCCTGGCCCGAAGCTAGGCGCACGTCGCGGCCATACTAGGGCCGCGCGTGGGGCGCTTCGAGCCGCTCGCGTCCCATCTGTCCCCTGTCAGGTTCTGGTCCCGGTTTCTGAAATTGGCCCCCAGTTTTGACGAATCAGCTCTTCTAGGTCAATGGCTATTCATGTAAGCTTTTAATCACCAATTAAATGGTGATTTAGGGTCTTCTTCTTTATTGCACACCATGGACCTAGAATCAAGCAAGCAAAGCTTTATTAGCAGAATTTTATACCAAATAAATATGCGGATGTGATAAAAATTATGCAAAATTAGAGACGAATCACATCCCCACACTTATCTTTTTACTCGTCCTAAGGAAAACAAAAACTAAGAAAATTATTACGCCACTTTCGCAGGTGACCCGATTGCACTGAGCATGTGCAACAAGCCGTTAAACCTTTAGGTTTTCCCTAAAGGAGGAGTTTTGTCTACTGAGGGTTTTCAGCGGATTACACCCACAAAATTCATAAAAAAAGAAATCAAATGTTAGTATTTTGAAAAAGATTTTTGAAATAGAGAAAAGTGTTAAGTATTATTGCGAAAATATAAGTGATCCAAGGTCATAGGTTAACCAGAAATTAATCTTCCTTAAACAAGTCGAAATGCAAAATCTTGTTTAAATTAAATGTAAGAATTTAAAATTGAATTGATTCTTTGATCTTTCATAAAACTCTTAAAAAAATATGCACTTTGTGAACAGTGAAGGTTTTTGGGATATCCACTCTAACTTTCATGCCATTTATTTATATTATTATATATATTTCTTCCCTTAGTTTTCTTAGGTTTTCTTATTTACCCAGGTAGTGAGCCTTTAGCCGGTGACTCTCAAACCAGATCTTAGGGCACCAGATGAGAAAATATCCCTCGGACTTAAGGACTCGAGTAAACAAGTCACAAAACTAAAGGAGATTATTTTATTTTTATCCACCATTTTAGGTATGAATAACATGCTTCCTGAGGCTTAATTACTCAACTTCAATAAGTGATTTTTATTATCATGATATTATTTTATTAATATATATATATTTTTAATATATATTTTTACGGCATTTCAGTCTTTGTTTCAATCCCAAAAATTGTGTAAGTGTAGAGTGCATATATCTAAGGCAAAAAATTCAAGATCAAATTATCTTTTCAAACTTACTTTCTTATCCTAAAATTTAAACAAGATCTATTATTTTGACTTGGTTTAAAATTTCATAATTTTAGGTCTTCCTAATTTCTAAGATAATCTTAATTTTCTTAAAATAAATCAAAACTATTTTTCTTAATTCAAAAAGTTTGTAAAAAGAAAAGAAAAAGTTTTTATACAAAAGAATTTTTTTAAATTAAAAAGAAGTGTAAAAGAAAGAAAATGTAAAACTAACTACGTTAGTAAACCCTCCCCCACACTTATCTCAGCATTGTCCTCAATGCATCGTGAATGTGTATATACATGAAACAAATGGGAAAAGAAGGAAAAGTACCTCATGGACGTGTTTCGGTGGTGGTCTGATTGGGCCAAGCGTTGCTACCCAATCAAGATATCGTGGATCTTGCAGAAACCCACCAGTGACCTCTCTAATATGACCCAGTAAAAGAAATGATTGAGTGAATGGTCTTATTTAAAAATTTTTCCCCATCTAATTTTCAATTTTCAAAAATAATTACTGAGTCATTTTTGTCAATATTCTTGTCCAACAATAAAGTGTGATTTTGGAAGATGATGGATTTGGACTCAAAGGGATCAGGAATAAAAACCGATACTGACTCGAGAATTTGATTCAGATCAAGTCGAGAGTCAACAATGAGAGTCAAATTGGTTCAAAAATAGGGTTCAAACAAAAGAATTGATGTTCACACACTTTCCCATTAATGAAGTGTGATCATAAGAGATTGGTGATTCCATTTCACGGTGTACTAGTACAGGATTCAATGTTGACTCCAGAATAGAGAAAAAATCTGGTAAAGATACTGGAGACATTATTGAATCAAAAAGTGAAATGGAATTACTGACATGAGGCTTAGGATCACATTCAAGATCAAGTTCAATTTCAGGAAAAGGATAACTTGCCAAAATGTCAGGGATGTGATGTTGGTCAAGTGCAGGTTGGTATGATGAAATTGAAGTTGGATTTTCAAAATGACATGATTCTTGGGTCAATCAGCAGAGTTAGGGATATAAGGATTGGTCAAAGATGATAAGAAAGACTTTCCTCGTTCTCATTGATCAATTCGCTTATTAGTGAGTCTAACCTACTGATAGGCCATGTAACAGAATTTGAGTCTGAATCATATCTTCCATACTTTTTGCAATTGGTTCTTCTTGAAAAGATAAGTATGGAAGATGATTTTGGAAATTGTGGTGAAATTGTGAGTCCATCAGATTTTGCTCGGACTCACGCAAGGGTTTCATACTCAAGTCCAGTATTGATGGTTGCTCATTTTGAATTAGTGATACTGGAAAAAGATGAGTAGGACTCCTAAAAATTTGGTTGAGATGATGAGTCCAACATATTTTACATTCTTTCACAAAAGACTTCCAAACGCTTTTTTAGCTCAAATTCTTCTTCAATTGGATGCTCTAGAAAAAGAGGATGTGGAGTTTGATGTGGGAAGGATTGTGAATTGAGCAAATTTTGAATTTGTTGTAGGAACTATTTCATACTCCTTTCCAAATTAGATTTTTCTTCGATTGGTGGAACAGGAAAAGGAGTATATGAACCAAAATCGGGGAATGAACTTTGTGAAAATTGTGGACAGGATAGTTGAAAATTTGACTCGGGAGAGGTGAATCCCCATGGACTCTGTGAAGAGTTGAAATTATTTTGAAAATTATGGTCATATGATTAAGGATACGGGTCATATTTGAAAAACACCTAGAGGGTGGGTGAATAGGTGTTAATACTAATCTAATGATCATTTTAAACAAGTATGCATGTATGATGTAACCGGTCACTCAAAACAAGAAATTGAAGCCGAATTCCCCGTGAAAGGCTCTAGAACTTCTCCGCTTTGATTCCTCTAGATTATGAGTTGAGACGTGTAATTGCTTTCTTGTTGAGATGAGTAAAGATCGAAAAATGCAAGTAAATGAAATGGGTACAATAATGAAGTGCAAGTAAGAGGTATCACAAGATAGAAATGTAAAGTAATGAAAAAGCAATAAGGAAACCGATCGCAAACACAAGGAATTTGTTTCAAGGTTCGAGCCACTGCTCTACGTCTCATAATGATCTCTAAGAAAGTGATACCGAATGTTATGTGCTTAGTCTTACTATGTTGATTTGTGTTTTTAGTTATGTATAGTACTAGTATTATCACAAAATATTTTAATATGGTCATAATGCAAATCATAGTCAAGGAGAGTATGTTTCATCCAAAGGATTTGTGCACAACAAGCCCCCGCCGTAACATACTCCGCCTTGACGGTTGAGAGGGCTACCGAATTTTGTTTCTTAAAAGACCATGAAGCAAGAGAATTACCGAGAAATTGACATGTTCCACTTGTACTCTTCCTATCCACTCTACAACCCGCATAGTCGGCATCCGAAAAACTCGTCATTGAAAATTGTCCGGTCTTCGGATACCATAACCCATTTCAATTGTGCCCTTAAGGTATCTAATAATGCATTTTACGGTAATCAAATGAGACTCTTTAGGGCATGATTGAAATCGAGCACAAAGACATACACAAAATATAATGTCCGGCCACTAGCCGTAAAATACAACAAGCTACCAATCATGCTACGATACAGTTTAATGTCTACATTTGTACCTTGTTCATCCTTGTCAAGCTTTGTGGTGGTAGCCATGAGAGTTTTGCTTGTCTTAGCCCCTTCAAGCCCAAATTTCTTGATAAGTTCTTTCGTATACTTGGCTTGATTGATGAAAATCCCATCCTTTCTTTGCTTGATTTGGAGACCAAGGAAGTAGTTAAGCTCGCCCATCATAGACATCTCAAATTCCTCCTTCATGCATGATTCAAAAGCTTTGCAAAGATTTTCATTAGTAGAACCAAATATGATATCATCAACATATATTTGAACATAAGTATATCAATTTCAACATGTTTGGTAAACAAAGTAGTATTATTTTTCCTTTATTAAAATCATTAGAAATAAGAAATGAAGAAAATCTTTCATACCAAGCCCTAGGGGCTTGTTTTAAACCATAAAGAGTTTTGTCAAGTTTGAAAACAAAATCCGGATGTGTAGGATCAACAAACCCGGGGGGTTATTCAACATACACCTCCTCTTCAATAAATCCATTTAAGAAAGCACTTTTTACATCCATTTGAAAAGTTTAAAATCTTTATATGAAGCAAATGCAAGTGTCATCCATATGGCTTCAAGCCGTACTACGGGTGCAAAAGTTTTCTCAAAAATGATACCTTCGACTTGAGTGTAACCTTGGGCCACTAACCTAGCTTTATTCCTAACAACATTTCCGACTCATCCAACTTATTCTTAAAGATCCACTTAGTACCTATTGTTGGTCTATTGTGGAGCCTAGAAACAAGATGCCAAACTTGGTTGCGCTCGAATTGATTGAGCTCCTCTTGTATGGTAAGCAACCAATATGAGTCGCCCTCGACTTCGAGATTGTTCTTTGGTTCAAAATGAGAAATAAATGCATAGTGCCCACAAAGATCATGAAGTTTAGAACGAGTAGTTCCCCTTTTGATACTTCACCTATAATAAGATCCTTGGATGATGTGGATTGAATCTCCAATTTTTTAGAAGTGGTTGAGTTGTCTCCACTTCAACTTCTTAAACTTCATTTTCTTCATCACCCTTCGGCATGTCATCAAGAGTAGGTGAGTCCTTCAAAGTAATTTTCTCCATGTCTTCATTTAGGGAATCTATTTCTACAACATTCTCAACAAACACATTAGATTCCTCAAACTTTATATGTATAGATTCTTCAATAGTCAAGGATGACTTATTGAAAACTCTATAAGCTTTACTAGTGTTAGAGTAACCAACAAAAATTACTTCATATGATTTTGCATCAAATTTACCTAAATTATCTTGTATTCAAAACAAAACATTTACAATCAAAAACTTTAAAGTATGAAATATTTGATTTTCTTGAATAATAAATCTCAAAAGATGTTTTAGAAGTGTTTTTGCATAAAAAAACCCTATTTGATATGTAGCAAGATGTGTTAACGGCCTCGGCCCATAGATAATGAGGGAGATCGTACTCATTTATCATTGTCCTACTCATCTCTTGTAATGTATGATTTTTCCCCTCAACGACTCCATTTTGTTATGGAGTTTTAGGACAAGATAGTTCATGCTTAATTCCATGTTCTTCGCAAAAGGTGGTAAAGGGTTGGTTATTGAATTCACCACCTCTATCACTTCATATTCTTAAAATAGAAGAATCTTTTTCCTTTTCATCTCTTTTCTTAAAGGCTTAAAAATATGAAAAGGCTTGATTTTTGTGTTCTAAAAAGAGAACTCAAGTAAAACGAGAGAAATCATCAACTAAAACAAAAGAAAAACGATTCCCACTTAGACTTTTGGTTTGTGTAGGACCAAACAAATCCATATGGATCAACTCCAAAGGTCGTGATGTCATGATTTCCTTGATTGATTTGAAAAGGACTTGGTTTGTTTCCCAAGTTAGCACGTATCGCAAATGCGGTCCTTTTCAAATTTCAAGTAAGGAATACCTTTCACCATTTCCTTGTTTAATCTAGATAGATGGTCAAAAGAAATATGGCCTAATCTCCTATGCCACAACCAAGAGTCATCATTGAGGGCATTCAAACAAGTAGCATTACATAGCATTTTAGACATATCAATCATGTATACATTGTTTTCACGAAATTCGAAAAATATACATGTATTGGATTGTCTATCAATAACACTACATGCTAGTCATCAAAAACATTAAAATCTTTGTCACAAAGTTGACTAACACTCAAGAGATTATGCTTGAGGCCATCAACTGAAACAACATTTTCTATTAAAGGAGATGTACCAAGTTTAACATTACCAATACCAATGATTTTTCCTTTGGCGTCATCTCCGAAGGTGACGGTTCTACCTTCATGGTATCTTGATAGGGTGCGAAGTTGTTGATATCCCAAGTCATGTGCCTTGAGCAACACTATAAAGATACCACCACTCCTTACGTCGTTGGGCTTTGGAATGTACTACATCATTTAACAAATTTTTGACTTTGTACCCAAACTTTCTTGGGTCCTTGAATGTTAGTAATCCGAACCCAAACATGATTATGCGATGCATTAATCCTATCATAGCAAAATTTAATCAAATGACCTTTACGGCCACAATATGTGCATGCATAAACTTTACCATACATGAATGCATGATGAGTGTGTGGAGTGTGGGCATGTTTAGGGTGCTTAGCATGATGTAAGGTTGTGATTTATGAACATGAGTATGAGTAACATGTGAATGTTTCTTTGGGACATGTTTCTTAGGAAATATAGCCTCTAGTCTAGTTTTATCAAATTCACATTTCTTCAAAAACTCCTAATGAATCAATTTTCTTCTTTAGCAAGGAAATCTCGTTTTCATCAATTTGTGGAAATTTACCTTTGCAAGAAATTTTATAGTCATCAAAATCCTTTTGAGTAGAAGATAGAGTTGAAAATAATTCATCTTTTTCTTTTGTGAGAATGAAAACTTTGTGGTTGAGTGATTCATTTTCTTTTTTCATTTTAAGTATTACTTTTTGAGAAAATCATAGTTATGAGATAGTTCTTCAAAGCTTCTCCTAGTTTATCTATAGATAGTTCACAATCAATGGATGTATCGGGAGTTACCTTGCTTGTGCTTTCATTTGCCATGAAGCATATGTTGGCGTTGTCGACTTCCTCATCGGATTCACTCTTCGAATCCCAAGTAGCCTTTAAAGCTTTCTTTTTGTATGGCTTCTAGGAGGTGGAGGGTTTGCCTTTGTTTTTTTGGACATTTCGCAACAATGTGACCGGCTTCTGGCAATTGAAGCAAATGATTTTCTTCTCTTCTTTACCTTGCCATCTCCTTCTATTTTAGAACTTTGCCTTGTTGTACATTCTCCGAATGTTCTTTACAAGAGAGAAAAGATCTTCATCATACTCTTCTTCATCATCCTCGTCGGAGTAGGTGGAAGAGCTCTTGAAGACAATTGCTTTCTTCTTAGGAGGAGCCATCTCTTCTCTTGTTTTTCTTTCCATCTCATGGGTCTTGAGATTCCTATGAGACCAATAAGTTTCATTTCTTCCGTGTCATTAAGCTCCTTCAAAGTTGGGCTTTGACTTCCAAGATTGAGGGAGTGCACGGATGATCTTCGTTACTTTTTGTCGTTGTCAATGTCGTCACCTAAAGAAGAAAGTCCATTAGTAATCATTATAAACTTAGTAACCATATCATCGATGGTTTTCATTCTCTTGCATAGAAAAGTTTTCATATTGGGAATGAAGAAGGTCGATTTTTGCCCTCTTTACTTGTGAAGTTCCCTCATGAGTGACAAGTAGGTGAGTCCAAATCTCATGAGTGGATTTGCAATGAATGACTCTAGAAATATCATCGTCATTAAGAGCTTGAAGTAAGGCATAGTGTGCCCTAGCATTAGCGTCAAACTCTTTCGTGGCAATATCGGACCAAGTGTCCTCATCACCAAGGGTGCCCTAAAAGGTTTGGTCACCGCCTTGCAAACCTGCTCCCTAAGGATTGCAAAAACACGGTCATCTTCACCCTCCATATGGGAAAGTTAAGGCCATAAACTTGGGTGGGGTCTTAATTCCTTCGGCCATTTTTACTAAGTGTATGAGGATGAAAAATGAATAGAGTGATTATTAGCAATATAGGATCTTTCTAAGGTTGTTAAGCCAAGAGCCTAAAGACCAAAGCTCTGATACCAATTGAAAAACACCTAGAGGGGGTGAATAGGTGTTAATGCTAATCTAATGATCTTTTTAAACAAGTATGTATGTATGATGTAACCGGTCACTCAAAATAAGAAATTGAAGTCGAATTCCCCGTGAAGGGCTCTAAAATTCTCCTTTGATTCCTCTAGATTATGAGTTGAGGTGCTTAATTGCTTTCTTATTGAGATGAGTAAAGACCAAAAATGCAAGTAAATGAAATGGGTGCAATAATGAAGTGCAAGCAAGAGGTATCACAAGATAGAAGTGTAAAGCATGAAAAGCAATAAGGAAACCAATCGCAAACACAAGAAATTTGTTTCGAGGTTTGAGCCACTGCTCTACGTCCCGCCTCTACCACCATGAAGGATTTCTACTAAATCCGCAAAGGAAATTTTCACACCGGAACCTTTACACCCAAGGGATTACAATTGGTCTACACAAGACCGGAGTACCCAGCTCCCACCAATCCAACCTCTACACAAGAGGATCTCAACACAAGAAAATACAAGTAACTAGGTGATCAAAAGATCACACACTTCTCTCTTACAACTTCTTATAGAGTGGGGATGATTTTTGGCTCAGAAGTGAAGTGAGAAAAATTCAGTTGCATAGAAATGAAAAGAGCTTGGAACCAACTGAAAAACTTTAACCAAGAAAGCACTTTAGAAAGTGAGAGCTTGAAAACTTTTCATTTCTTTAGAAACTTAAAAACAATAGGGTTTTTCTTGAATTCAACAAGGGACCAATGACATCTATTTATAGGGATTAGATAAGGGCATTTCATCATTTAATCTAGGTTAATAGGTCAGGTAATAGGCATAAGAAAATCAAAATAGCTGAAAGAACCATCAAAATCAAATCAGAAAACAGATTTCAAGAAACTAGCCGTTGGAGGCTGCTGGCAGCTATCGGTCGATCGGCTCGGTCGACCGGCAGTCTATCTGGCAAAAGCCATTGGACTCGGTCGACCGGTCGGTCGACTGCAGTTTAAACAAAAAGAATTGTTTGTTCTGTCGGTCGACTGACCCGGTCGACCGACAAAACCCAAGAGCAAGGGTCTGTTAGTCAGTCGACCGGTCCGGTCGACCAGCAGACGTGCACAAACGTGCACGCCAAAGTCACATGGCCCGGTCGACCGATCTGGCCTGAAATAGAACCGGTCAATCGCCCGGTCGACCTTAGGCCTGAAACAGCATTATTTTGGAAATATTTTTGAACTTTGAAGAATTTTTAAAATATTTTTAAATATTTTTTGATTTAAGTAGCACGCTATAAGGGATGAGATACATGATTTAAACTAGATGTAAAAATATGAAATATTTTGAGACATGTATATCAATCAAGACATGCTCCTAATCCAACTAACCAAAACAAAAACCGTATTTTGAAAAATGAAAGTGTGTGTGTGTTTTCTTGAGCCAACTTATCATAACCTTACTCTTTAAAAAACTAAATCTTACAAAGGTAGGTCTTAGGTGACTACAAGATCTTCAAAATGGGCTTCTCCATATGCATGTTGAATAGCTTGAATCCTTGATCCCAAATTGAGTCAACTTGAGTCAAAATACCTTCCTTTAGGAAAGAAGACATCTTAAATCCTTAGAACCCTGAAACACACTTAAACACTAAAATATGATTAGCACAAATAACTATATATTTTTGTAATCATTAAAACTCAAAAATTGGGTGATTGTAACCTTGGGCCAATAATATTGAGTCGATAATCACAACCCGGCATATATGGTTGGTTCATATTGTACATAGTCGGGTCGGAGTTATCCGAGTCAAATAAGGTCAGAGTGAAATATGGATTCACATTATGATTGAAAGAGTTATTGTTGTTAAAATCTATTTCACAATATACAAAAAAGAAAACAAAACAAACAAATAGACAAACAAAGAAAACGAAAAAGAAAACAAGCCTATACTAGGGTTGACTTAGACCTAAACGACTCCTAACTGGTTAGACTGTCCATAGGAGCATAATGTCAGAAGCTGACCATGAGTTAATCGGCCAGGTAGGGGTAAGATCAGTGGGAGAATCCGTGCCGGAGTAATGGGCCTAATTATGCCAAACCACTATTCTTTGAGGTTTCGCCTCTCAATCCCCAACCTTAGACACCGATTTGACAAGAGTCAACTTCTAACAACTTCTCCCTTAAGTCAAACTCCTAAATGAGTCCGAGACGTCCCTAGGGGCCAACGTCTAGCAAGTTTATTTAGGCCTGGGTTGTGTGAGTGGGGAGGTGATTTTGGGACTAAGGGAGGGTAATGACTTTCCCACTTTATGTTTTCTTTACCCGTATATTGAAATGAAAATGACACGCGCCTATGATGCAATGTTTATATATTAAAACACGTTTAAAGCATCCACTTACCGTTGTTTTAATTCTTAAAATTATTTACAGCGCACCGGTAATAAAAACAAAAATTAGCAGCAGAGTATATGGATGTACAAGAATTTACCCAACCACACAAGAGAAAGTGTGGACTTCTGCGCTGCTAAAAATTAACCTACACACCAAAACAAATAAGAAAGGTTAAATGTGAAATCAAACCGTTCCCATCTCCAGCAACGGCACCAAAATTTGATCGGGAAAACCGCACAAAAAGTGTATGTTTTTGAAATCAAGATTAAAGTGTATGTGCTTTGGCTTCTCGATACTTCGTTATAGCATAGAGGCTAAAATGAGTCGAGTTCACAAGGACAGGAGGTGATAGAAGCTTTACCAGTTGATTCACTGTGTTGTTAAAAAGTTCTTCAAAGTTTTAAAGAATGAAATGGAAAGAAAATAAAGAATGAAAAACGAAGTGTACGGTGAAAATAAAGAAGTGGGAAACATTAAAAAAAATAGTTTTTGTGGTTTTTGATATTTCTAAAACAAAGTGAAAAAAGAAAGAAGACTCATGGCACTAACTACTAATGATCCACCAAATATGCTAACCTCTTAGTGATAGTTGCCTCACATGTCATTGGCCATCACTAGTCCTGGCTCAAGAGCATTTCAAAGCATGACCCATATGTAACTCATCATATCCCAACTCAACAAAATAAGAGCAAGCTACGCTTAAAACATCAAAACTAAAAGTAAGCATAGAGTAAAGTAATGTTAGCTCATTAGAGAGTTAGGAAGTTAGAGTGTTAAGAGTAATGTCATCTTGAGCCATCAATGGCTCTTGCAAGAGTAAGGCCAAGTAGAGGCTATTAGATTCATGTGAATTATCAAATAAGAAGTTAGACTAGTTGGTGGTTAGTAGTTAGTTTCCATGAGAGAAACGATTAGCTAAACATGTAAAAAGAGTTAGATAGAAAACAAAGAGAGGTTAAAAGAGCACCTTCCATAGCTTGTCACCTTCTATTACAAGCACTCTTGCATTCCACTCATGTATCACTTTCTCTCCTATTATAAGATCTAACACAAAATGGAAAATATAATGGAGGAGGAAGAAGATTACTAACCTAAACTATCCTAAATTACAAAATGGAAAAGAAAACTACCCTAAACTCTGCATATCTCTTGCTCTGGAACCCCAAGGGGTATTTATAGGCACCCGGGGAAAGGGGGCCAGGGGGACAACCCCTGGCCCAAAGCCAAGCGCGCACCGCGGCTATACGGCCGCGTTTTCGTGGCCATACTAGGGCCGCTCACGTGGCGCTTCGAGCTGTGCCCTGTCCCACCTGTCCCTATCAGGTTCTGGTCCTGGTTTTTGAAACTTGGGCCCCGGTTTTGACGAATCAGCTCTTCTAGGTCAATAGTTATTCATGTAGGATTTTAATCACCAATTAAATGGTGATTTAGGGTCTTCTTCTTCATTGCACACTATGGGCCTATAATCAAGCTAGCAAACCTTTATTAACAGAATTTTATACCTAATAAATATGCGGATGTGATAAAAATTATGCAAAATTAGAGACTAATCAATTATTGTGACGACTCAGCATAAAGTGCGAGTAGAAAATTTGCCAGCATCTCGCCTAGATGAATCTAGTGGTAAAGCGCTGAGCACTAAGCATGCCTACTAGGCATAACTGAGAAACTTGAAGGTCTAAGTGCACTCCTCCTTCGAAGAAGTGGGCGAGAGAGCCCGGAGGCTAAAGTACGCTCGGGGTCTAAACGCCCTCTTTGTAGCTACCATGAAACCCATAAGGGTGCGGCCTAAAACCAATTGGATAGCTAGCCCGGGAGTGGACAGAAACTCAGAGTTGGTAAAAGGGTACCTGAACAAGATGTTAGTACCATACAATCGTGCATATAAATAGGCAGTAACTAGACCATCTATATAGTGTGTGAAGTCCGAAGGCTGTGTGTAAGCCCGGAGTTTAAGCGCACCCTCGGTAACTACCACGAAGCCTATAAGGGTGCAAGGCCTAGACCAATTGGGTAACCATCTCGGGAGTGGGCAGAAGCTCCGAAGGATATATATGGTACCTGTATGGTAAGTATTAATGCGTGTACAAATATCATACCATTTACACTAATACAAGCATTACAGTACATCAACCAATACAAGTCACGACATGTGTACACATTACAACTCACACGAATTCACGAAAATATAAATAATAATACAATACACCCGTCGAAGCGGGGTACAAATTAAGGCGAGGACACTCGCCTAAAACACAATTTCATGGTAACGTCATGTGCACGAGTCCCGAGGAAGGGAAATCATCGAAGCGAAAATGAATGGGAGCTTGGCCCCATAAGGTGGCCGACCCTGGAGGTGGTGCGCGACCACCATGGGTGGCTGGGGGTGGACGGCCCAATGGTGAGAGGAGAGAGAGCATAGGAGAGGGTGAAGGTGATGGTGTTAGAGTTGGTGGTTGGGTTATTTGGTGGTGGAGATGGATCTTGATGGGGAAAGAAAAGGGAAGTGAAGGAGGTGATGATAAGGGTGATGTTGAAGGTTGAAGTAGTGGTGATAGAGGTGGTGTTGTGATGGTACCAGAGTCAACATAAAATCGAAAATGAAAATTGAATCACAAGGTTAGGAATCAGGGTCACCTTCACCTTCATGTTCAATCTCATTGAATGGAATACTTGTTAATTTGTCCAAGATTTAGAATTGGTCAAGTTCAAAGTTGTTGGATAAAATTGAGTCTTGATCAAAGTCTCCAAGACACCAAGATTCTTCGTTCCTATCAATATGGCTAGGGCAATTTGGAATAGTAGAATATGTGTTAAGTAGAGTTTCCTCATTTCTATCTTTCACTATATTGATATAATGACTCATTTGTGCTTCTAGCCCATTGATAGATTGGAAAAAATTATTTTCAGACTGAATCAGGTTTTCCATACTCCTATCTGAGTCCATAGGTTCTTCTTCTTATAGTGGGACTTGAAACATGGAGTAAGAATCTTGGATTTGGGAGTTTTGTGATAACTGTGAGTCCATCATTTTTAGCTTTTGTTCTTGAGACGCAATTATGGCTTCTATACTTTCATAGCTTTAGATTTTTCTTCTATTGGTTGATCATGACTAAAAAAATTATAAGCTGAATGTTGGAATGATGGTTGACAATATGACTTAGGAGAGTTGTATCCCCATTGACTTTGTAAAGAGTAGTGATGATTATTCCAGTCTTGTTCATAGTATTAGGACTGAAGAATATATTAATTCGAATAAGACCAATCCGGCACACTTGATTGGTTAAAGTTATGTACGCCGGGTTGGTAATATCCGAAAAAGAGGCCGAGGTGTAATATGGATTACCACTAAAATTGAAAAAATATTGTTGTAAGCTATATAACACAAGAAATGTTAAAAACAAACAAAGAAAAACAAACAAAAAAAAGAAAAAAATCTAACCAAAATTAGGGTAAACCTTAGACCTAGACGACTCCTAACTGGTTAGACTGTCCATGGGGGGTATATTGCAGAATCTGACCACAAGTTAATCGGCAGGTAGGGGCAAGATCAGTGGGAGGTATCCGTGCCTAAGCAGCGGGCCTAATTATGCCAAACATCTGTTCTTCGAGGTTTTGCCTGATCATCCCCTAACATTTGACATCAGTTTAGTAAGAGTCAAATTCTAATCAACTTTCTCCTTAGGTCAGTCTCCTATTTGAGTTCGAGATGTCCCTAGGGCCAACGTCTACTCAGTTTTAGTTAGGCTTGGGTTAGTGAGTGAGGAGATTGTTTGTAGGCTAAGGAAAGGTAATGACTTACCTACTTTATCTTATTTATAGGACAAGCCCTTAATTCAGTTTAGTACAGTGTACAAGCATAGAGAAAAATAGCACTAAAGAAATATTTCATACAAGAATGAATCTTATACTAAATGCTATGCACACATACCTTGGCTCCAACACTCTTCAACAGTAAATAAAAAATGTAATGAAATAGACTTGTACCTAAATGCAAAGTCTAAACCATTTTTAGCATTTATAATCAACCTTTTACTATTGAATTAGAAATGTATGGACATTGAGTCAAATAAGGAAATAAATAGCTACAGATATTTAAATTCTGCAATTCTACCAACTTATAAAAAATACAAGTTAGTAGTTCACTCAGATTAACTCGGGAATGTAGCAAATCTTAGGGCTTATGGGCTCTGCTTTCTTGAGCAGAGTCTAGGGCCACTTATATGTTCACTGCAGCAAAAATTTCCTTGTTGTTTAACCTGTACACCAAGAACTAAGAATAAAGTTAATCATTAAAGTAAATAAAAAAGAGTTAATTACTATCCCTTCTCGGCAACGGCACCAAATTTTTATTGAGCTCTTACACCTGCACACAGAAAATACTGAATTTTCAAAACTTAAGAATAGAATATGTGCAAGTTCTCAATACTACCGCTATAGCAAGTGGCTATGCGAGTCATGATCCGTAAGGAGGGACTAGCGATGGAAGCTTTTGTAAATTCTCTTTAGTTATCTAAAAATGGTTAAAGTTCTTCTCTTGTTCTTTAAAAAGAAAAGGAAAATAAGTTATGTTAATTTTTGAAGAAAGTGGTAGATTAAGAAGGTGGAGAAAATAGGAAATGATTTTATACAAAATAAATTAAAAAATAATGAATAGGGTTAAGATGGTAATGCACATGATCTAAACTAAAAATTAAAAGAAAGAAAGTTAAACTCTAAAAAAATACTTGCCTCTTCGACGCCTGCTTACCTTTGACCCGCATCGATGATGTACCTTTGTTTGAAGGCTAGCGAAGTATGAAAATAGGCTCTTCCCCATTCCCGATTTACACTACGAAATGAAGGGGCAAGCTACACTACCATAAGAATGGCTATCTATCACCATAAGCCATCAACGACGCTTGCAAAGGCAAGGCAACTTTGAGGCTATCAGAAAAGAAAAGACTTACTTATACTGATGTCACCCTCAGTATAAGCTTTGCTCTCATTCCTCCATGAAACTCTCCTCTCCTCTCAATTACATAAATAGATTAAATATTACATAAAAAAAATCTAAGTTACAAACTACAAAATAGCCTAACTTCTACTCTCTGCTTGATCGCTCCTTGTATACTGAGAAATCTCAGTATTTATAGGTAAAAATCAAAAGGGGATAGTGTAAGAAGATAGGGGAGCAAAATGCTCCCTATATCTTAACCAAATGTCTATGGAAATGGGGCTTTGACCATGTTTCTGTGGCCTGGGTGTGGTCAGATTTCTCGATCTCCTTTTATCTCTTGCTGGATTTTCAAATTTTGGTCCTAGTTTTGTCAATACCTCATTTGATCTTTAGCTTTAATCAATTAATTTGTGAAGATCTATTTTAATCGCTTGTTCAACTGATTTTATCTCCTTTGATTTGCCCTGATTTGCCTTGATTTGTCTTGATCCTTGATTTGAATTTAATTCTGAATTAAATCAGAATTTGGGTGGTCTTTGGGCTCGTTTTCTCTTCCTTCTCCCTTGGTAATGGGCCTGCATTTTATTAAACAAAAATAAGACTAAATACATAATTTATTGGACAATAAATATGGGAATATGGCATTATATATGCAATATAGGTAACCAATCAACAATACAACTCTTATTTTGGCTATGAGATGATCTTGGCCATTAGATGCTGGAAGAATCTTGATCAATCTTATTAGGAGTTTATCTCCTTGGTCTAAAAGGATTCTAGACCATTTAATCTTTAGAAACAAACCTTCATTGAATAAAAACAGAGTCCTATTTGTACTCTACCAAAAAGAAAATCGGCGCTTGAAAGAAAACTGATTCTGCTTCAGAAAGTGCCCTTATAGTTGACTAGCACTTAGGCCTAGTCAACTAATTCCTTCCATTAGTTGACTAAAGTCAACTACTATAAACTATTTTCTCTCGTATCTATCCTAGTCGACTAGTACTTAAGCCTAGTAGACTAGTAGTCTTTGTTAGTCGACTTACTTTCCTTGATCTCCTTCTCTTCTTCTGCTTAAATGACATCATCTTCTTCAACTCGATTGGATCTTTTTGGACCATCATCTCCTATTGAAATAAGGCATAATCCTAACAATCTCCACCTTGACTTACTTTTCAAGCTTTTAGTAAAACACCTTGAGATTTTAGATTACTATCTTGATTTTTTCCTTGGTTGTAACTATACCGTAATGTTTTCCCTCTTGCCCCTCTTCCTGGGATTGTAGTTCTCTACCGCCATGCCTTAGGCTATCTCGAGCCTTACTTAAATGTACCCTTTCTTTAGTTGTCCTGCAACATTTAGACCCGTTGCAATTTTTCCTAAAGCTCTACCTCAAAGTGAGCTTCCTTCAAGCTTTTCATTTGAAGCTCCACCTTGACCTAGTTTCTTTCTCTTAGCTTGTATTGCATCATCACTACCCCTAACAAATTTTACTTTGTGACACCTTCCCGACCATGGGGGTGTTGGCCCAAAAGCCTTTCACCTCTATTTTGATGATGACTAACTTATGAAGGTTAGTTTACTAATGGTCTTGTGTTTAATAAGTTTCAGATATTGATCAAGATTTAGTTAGATTTGACTTTAACAAGAGATTCACAGTCAGTGTTGAAGCAAACAAGTGTTGATTCAAGAGCTCACATCGTAACAATCGGATCTAACTCTTTTGGATCAAGTTTGGATCGAGTCGGCTAGGAGAAGGAGTTCTACAAGAAGACTTCAGTTTGTTTAGTTTTAGTTTAGATCTTGTGCAAGGATAGCTTAGTTTTGAAATGCTCAAGTATACACACACACACAAGATAAATAGTTTTTGGTTTCAGTTTAACCGTTTTGGAATTTCAAGTACATATCTTTGGTTTTCATGAATAAATAGAATTAAAAGAAGTTTGCATGGTTTTATGTATGTTGGATTTTATCCATATACATCTATGATTCATATTGTCCAAAAATTTATTTTGATGATTCTAATTCATTTGTTTCAAGTTTTATTTTTTAACAAAACTTAATTTTGATGTAATGTCAAAAACATTGATATATCTTTTATATGTATATTGGATTCCATTTATACACACTATACTTCAAATGTATTTTAATATCTTTGTATTTGTATAAGTTTTTGAGAAATAGTTTTTGATTTTGAAGTCTTCTCAAAAACTCTTGAAGACAAAAATAAAACGAGTTTTTGAAAATACAGTTTTTGGTTTAAACCTAAATTTCTATGTCTCGAAAAAAGATCAAATCGTTTATAATATGGGTTGATCCTTCATCAAACATATTTGTATTTCAAGTGCTTACATGAACTTATTTTTGTGATTTTGTGTGAATTTATAGGATTTCATAGGTATTAAAAAGATCAAGTTTTCAAATCCAAAATCCCAGCCTGACACCACTGGCGGTCGACCGACCGGTCGACCGGACCAGATCTTGGTCGACCAGGCAATTGAGCGATGTGCATAGACGTGCACAGCTTGCTTTGTCCATGGGCCGGTTAACTGGACAGTCGACTAATCCAGAGAGCTTGCTCTCTGGATCTGGCCCCGATCGATCGACTAGAGAGGTCACTCTCTAGTTCTGGCCTCGGTCGACCGGACGGTCGACTGACAGGCAAATTACCTTGGGGCGATCGACCAGCTGGTGGACTGACAACCCCATTGGTCAAAAATCTGTCTGTTGGTGGTCGATCAGGCGGTCGACCAACAAGCCATTTCTGGCCTGTTCTGGACCCCAAAGGCTAGTTTTTCAAGACCCTATAAATATGGGTCCTTGAGGGCTGTTTTCACTAAGATTTTTAATAACAATTTTTCCATCTTCTCAAGTATTTTCAGCAAGTTTTAAAAATAAGTTTTTTTGCCAAAAAAATTCTTATATTTATTTGTTTCAAAGTTTTTGAAAAATTAAAGAAAATCATTATTTGAGAATTCTAGTTTTGTTCTTCATTTCCTTATCTATCAAGAAGTTTTTTTCAAGAGTTTTTCTTTGTTGTTTCTTTTCAAAACACTTTGTTTTCTTACACTTGAGCTATCAATTCTATACCTATCTATAGGATCTTGTTTTTGTGAGAAAAATTGTTTGTGATCTTTCAAGATCACCAAGAGAGATTGTTTGTGATCACCAAGTGTATTTTCCTTTGCCTTTGCTTGTCTAGGTACACACATATTATGTAGAGGTTTTGTGTATTAAGAGAGGAGTTGTGTACTCCTAGTGTAGAGTTGTAATTCGTCATTAGAGGTCCCTTTATAGATGGTCCTGTGTTGACATAGTGAAAATCCTTCTTTGTGAAGGTGGGGATGTAGAGCAGTGGCTCGAACCTCGAAATATATCTTATTGTTTGTATTTGATCCAATATCTCTCAACTCTATCTCTCTTATATCTTGCATTGTTATTACTTGTTTTTATTCATATACATCCTAGATATTGTTTATGTGAGCCCACACTTGTATTGAACCAAGAGAGCTTCTAATAGCACCTCAAGTCTTAATTTAGAAGAATCTAGAGGAGTAGTTCTAGAGCCCTTCACAGGAAATTCGGGCTCACTCTTAGTTACTCATAGTGTATTTGCAATTAGGTTTTTAATTTTGTATTATTTATCCTAGATTAGCTAGTACACCTATTCACCTTCCTCTAGGTGTCTTTCAGGGCGCCCTGCTAGTCTTGAGACAATCTGCCTCTAATTCTGCCATGGTCTTATCTACTTTACACAAACATTGTCAAGGGTTTTTGTGCCTTGATCTTTCATCGATCACTTGGTGATGGGCCACATTCCATCGATGTTTTAACCTTGAGACTTACCGTCTTCACATAACTGCCATGGTCTTATCAGGTCATCCCGTCACACACTGCTATGGTCTTACTTCCATCAATTAGGGCTGCCATCCACCATTGTATTGATGTTTGTCATATCAATTATCCTGTTATTGATGATCTTCAAACTTGATAGATCTACCAATGCGGCAATATTCTCACTATGTCACGACTAGTCCGTCGTAACTTTGACCGTTATCTCCATCGATTACTTTACCAAACTGTACAAAAGCTGCACCAAACATTAGAATCTTCTTGATCTGCACCCACCATTGCATCCAGAATGCCAAAAAGTAGGGTTCAACACCTTGAACGTTTGAATCCGACTATGATTGCACGATCTACCTTCCGATCAATCTCATTCATTGATCGTCTTCATCACCCTCTGCTGTTTTTTTCTTTGACTTGTCGCTGCAGTGAGCTTTCATGTAATGCCTTGTGCGATGCCTTCATGAGCACGTCGAGTTCATCTTGTCATCACGATGATTCGATCATCACATTGTAGACTGTCTAAAAATCACTGAAGATAAATTGTCAGATAACAGAGTCCATACTTCAGACGCAAGGATGATCAAAGCCATTGATGTAATGTTAAGACGCAGAGTCTGAAGCCCGCATCTCACCATCACTGCAGTACCAAAACGCAGGGCTCAACACCTGCGTTTTCAACACTACAGCAGTGCCAAGACGCAGGGCTTGAAGCCCGTGTCTCAACACCACTTCAGTGCCCAAACGTGGGGCTTAAAGCATGCTTCTCAATCGTGAAGCACAAGGTCCATGTCCAACGTCATGACAATGAGGAAACGCGAGGCTTGAAGCCCGCATCTCAATTCCTAAACATGAAGCTCGAGGCCCGCGTCCAGCATTACCTCAAGGGCTAAACACAGAGCTCAAGCCCGCGTTTTAACTGCAACTGAACCCTGCGTCCCAGTTATAAATACCCTCATTACTGGGTCAAGTACTGCCCATGTAATGAGGGGAGTTAACCCCCATTATGGAGGAATTTTAGGGGAAGTTTTACCCCTAGAACCCTAAAGGGGTTGGATTTTTTAGTTGAGGAATATTGGCATTACAAAGAGTTTAACTCTTCTACACAAACTTCTGAGTTTAAGTTTTGCCTAAATCTCTTTGAGATTTCATTTGATAGGAGCTATACTATTCCATCAGTGATCCAAGGAGAAATGTTTTAGAGGAGCTTGACGTTCACCCGGTCAACAAAAAATAAGGTTCACTTTTCACCACTACGGAAAGAACCCAGCATTAAAGAAAGAGGAGTTTTGAGATTGAATATCTCCTCTCTCTTGTAAATGAAAATTTTAGAATTATTGTAATTTTTTATTGATTCAAGAAAACTTTAAATACATATTTTCAATTTTTCGACACAAACACACCTCTATGTCTTCCGTATTTAGATTTGAGAAGCATTGAGCCTTGAAGACTTCACTTTAAGCAATATACTCTAAAAGTCATCGATCTTCACCTTATAACAAATCTAAATTTTCTTGTTGTCTTCTTCTTCTTGATGCCTCTGCCAAACTCTATCGACTTGACATCTTTGTCTTTATCTAGAGCATTCGAGACTTTAATGAACACCATCAGCTCTGATACTATTTGTTGAAACAAAATTGATATGCTCTGATACCAATTGTTGCGTGTATAATCAGGGATACCATACTTACTATGATACCAATAGTTTGGGAGGTACGAATATCCCCACCAATGATCTCAAGCATGCCATAAGATCGATTACCTCGAACATATAAGATGAATATTAAAAGATACAAGCCGAATACACAATTTAACATGATTTGGCCTAAACTTGGCCTACGTCCATGGGGAGAGTGTCGGTTACCTAGCAGGGGGTGAATAGGTGACAAGCTAATCTAATATAAAACAAATGCAAAATTAAAAACTAATTATGCAAAGAAACACTATTATACTAAACGCACCAAGTATAACCAAAGAGTGTAGCTAAATTCTCGATGAAGGGTTCTGGACTATCTCCTCAAGATTCCTCTAGATTAAGAGTTGAGGTGCCACAATGGTTCTCTTGGTTGAATACAAGTGTGAGCAAATAATCCCAAGCATATAACATTTAAGCACAAATATATCAAGCATATAAAGAGATAAACAATATAAGCATGCAAGATATATAAACTCAAATGAGAGAGAGATGAACAATCATTAACACGAGAGAATTGTTTCAAGGTTCGAGCACACTTGCTCAATGTCCCCGCCTTCAACACTTAAAGGATTTTCACTAAAATCGATCCCGCAAGATCACTTAGTGCCGCAACACCTACAACGAGCTCCCTCAAGAACTCTTTAGACCCACAAGTCCCTCACTTGTTCCCGCAAGAACAACACACGCAAGCACGCTGGCTTTCTGAAGGCCGCACCTCTACACCGAGCTCCTACAAGAGCTCGTCACAACATGAACCCGCAAGTTCGCCTCCTCAAATACAAAGATGAACACTTGATGACGTCTACACTTTGATCACCAAAAAAATAACTTTCGCAACAAGTATCCTAGAGATGAGTTTAGCAATAAAAGGCTCAAGCTTGTGTGAGAAAACTAGATAGAATGAGTGAAGAAAAAACTCAAAAAACTCTTTTGAAGATACAAGAGATTTACTCTTGAAAACTCTCTTTTGGATATGAAAATGAAGCTCAAAAACTTGCTTAGAAACTCTAGTGAAGAGCTCTAGATAACAGCCTAAAATCTTAACCAAAAATCTGGCAAAAAGTCTCATTTATAGAGGCATCAGAAAACTAGCCGTTATGGGCCAGATTGGCCTGTCAGTCAACTAGCTAATAGTCATATTTATGAACATTGGGGTTGCCGGTTGACCGCAACTAAGTCTTGACCTGTCAGTCGACCGAGGCAAAAACCAGAGAGTAAAGCTCTCTGGCCGGTCGACCGCCCAGTCGACCGCAGCCAGATCCAGAGAGTAAACTTTTTGGATCGGTCGACCGCCTGATCGACCGATCCTCAAGCCAAGGTTGTGTGCACGTTCTGTGCACATCAATCGACCACTCGGTCGACCGACTTCTAGCTCGATCGACCGCCAGAAGGCGAGGTCAGGGATATTAAAGGATTAAAATTTGGTCTTTTAATATCATAAAATCTCATAAAATCGCATAATTCATTGAAATACTTTGAATTACAAATATGTGTGATCAAAAATCAACACATATTACAAACATATTGAGCTATTTTTTCGATAAAGAATTTTAGCTTTAAACCGGAAATCGTATTTTTCAAAATCAATCATCAATTTGAAAAATGATTTTTTCAAAACTTGTTTAAATACAAAAATAAGATATTAAAACTCATTTGAAGCATAGTGTGTATGGATATGATCCACAATATATATAAGATTAAATATCTATGTTTTGACAATAAGTTCAAAACAAAGTTTTGATAAATACAAAACTTAAAAACCATGAACTCAAAACATCAAACTAAGTTTTTTTAAATATTTGAACCAACAATGTATATAGATGAAATTCAATATACATATAAAACATGTAAGCTTATTTTGATGAACTCTATTCATAAAACATAAAGATATCTTCTCTTAAGCTCAAAACCAAAATGGTATTTTCTAAAATCAAAATTATTTTATGAAAACACATATAAATTTTGTGTATGTATATATGTGAGCTTGAGCAATCCATAACTAATCTATCCTTTATATTTTATCTAAAAACATAAAATCTTAATATTTACAAACTTGACACAAGTCTTGAAGAGGTCCAAACCTTGATCCAAAAGTGAGACTCCTCTTGACTACTTGATGCGATCTTTGAAGTGCGAGTTCTTGAATTAACACGTGCTAGCTTCAAAACTTGACTTTGAATCTTTCGTTGAAGCTAAACACCGACTAAGATCTTCATGAAATATCTGAAACTTATTAAACACAAGAACATTAGTACTATAATTACATAAGTTAATCATTATCAAAACTAGAGTGATGGGCCTTGGTCCAATAATCTCCCCCTTTTTGATGATGACAAAACTTATGGAGTTATATATGCATGGATTAAAGATAAGCTCTATAAAAGCTCCCCCTTAGCTCATGCATAGCAAATAAACATATAGATATTCAATGAAAGCGTATAAATATAATAAATATATATGCATAAATAACAAATATTTAACATGCATATATTAACTTTCTAAATTCTTCTCCCCTTTTTGTCAATTCATTAACAAAAGGGTGAAGATAAACAAACAATATAAATATATCTGTGATATACATTCATGAAGAGGAGAGACGTTAAGTTAGATCCTCCTGCATACAGGCATTATATGGAGAAGGGATGACTAAACTCTAACCCACATAAGTATAATATAATGTATAAACGGAGATGTTAAACTCCCCTTATACACGTGTATCACATAAGAAAGAGAGATCAAGCTCTACTATATGTGTAATACACTCAACATGAATCTATATATAGAGGAGATGTTAAGCTCCCCTTACATATAGGCAATGCATATCTACAAATTTTGAAACCACTTTTAAAATAATTTTTTGAAATTTCTTGAAGTCAACAAAATAACTTATGATACCAATGAAATCAAATAGTAGTTGACAAAAATAAATATTGGTACCACTTGTACAGAAACAAAATTTTTTTAAGATACCAATAGTAGATTTTGATATCAATTGAAGGCGAAACATGAAGTACAATTTTGATACCAAATAAATGCCAACTGAAATCAATGCATAAGCTAGTAAAGATACCAATTAATATTTAGAATAAAATCAAGCTTACCATAATTATGACTTGTGCTTTAAAATGTATGGACATGTAAAACAAGTACTATCAAAGTCATATATATGTATGTATGAAAATATCACTTGAGATTTGAATCATACATATATAATAAACTTGTATGAGTATACAAAATGAATAGATCATGAAATTATATAAATAACTCATAACAGTCCACCCTTATCATGTACATGACAAAAAGATATTCAATAAGGTACACAAGATATGGTCGCCCAACCAACCGTCCTTGGAAGGTAGGATTTTTGAAAATTAAGATTTGAGACTAATTTGAGTATGGTTTGAAAACTCTACCAATTTAAGAATCAAGAAACTAGTTTAAACTAATTTTTAAAATATTAGATAAAGATCCTTCAAAACATGAAACTAAATCATATCTCCCATGAAACCTGCTAAGTACACAAAAATTGTCATTCAGGATCTATAAGGCACAAAAATTAGCTCATGATAACAAGCCCATGAGTAAATAAAAGTAATGTCAGTGTACAAGAGTCATGTAAATAGCATATTTATGAAAATAATCAATAAAGCTTAAAATATCAAAACATATGAAAATCATAAAAAATTATTTTTCATTAAAACTAAACAAACTTTAAAATATATGTATGTTTTGTCGAAACTAAAAGTATACATACACATCCCAAACATAAACGAGTCTATAATAGAATTTTGCATGAAAGCAAGTGACTCAATGATATTCATGTATATCTATTAGCTTTAGGCAAAAATAAGATATGCATGAAGTTAAATATGTACAAAAATAGAAAAATAAGTATAAATGAAAGAATCATCAAAATTAAGTTATTCAAGTACATGTAATGAGTACAAATGAGCAATGAAATATAAATAAACAATAATCAAGTGTAGCTCATTACTTATACAAGTATAAACACAGGTTTTAATAAAATTTACATCTAAATAAATAATCACCACAAGAAGCATAAAATAAACATGATCATTAGGCTAAATGCTTGTATTTTAGAACTAGTATATACATAGTAATTAAAAAATAATGAGAACACAGAATATGAATCCATAAGAATCTGGGTGTAACTTAAAGACTATCTATGTATATCACATGTCTAATGACATTGCATTTAACATAATGAGCATTAAATATAAAACATTCAAAAAATCATTAATTTCAAAGCATGTAAAATTAAATAATAGTTTAGAGATAGTTATCAAACTATATGAACTATTCTCTAAGTCTTCAAAACATGGTGGTCCCCCACCAAACATCTTATAGCGATGCATCAATAGGCTATGTCCATTTAGCTCCACATGCATCAACCACTAAGGCACCAACCCTCACACATTTTGTGAAAGCCCACAACTATATCAAACACAAGAGGTAGAGATTTTGATACCCATTTCTTTTTAGGTCCACGGGATTTAGAAACAAATGGAACCCAAACATTATTATAGCAAATTTTAAAGAATTTATTCTATCAAAAAAAATTTTGTTAAATGGCCTTTGCGGCCGCAATGTGTACATGTGTGTACTTTAGCATGTAAATGTGGGGTGTGAGCATAGTGTGCATGTGTGTGCCATGAGTTATGTGCATAAACATGTGGAGCTCCTTCATTCGAAATAAGGTTTCCAATTTATAATGGTTAAATGCACAATTGCTTAAAGTCGAGCTCAAATAATCAATTTTATTTTTCAAAACATGAATCTCATTTTTATCAAAAGAAGGTACAACATTATTATCATGAGATACATGACAAGAATCAAAATTTTTTTTTAGAAATATTTTCTTTTTTTAAAAGACTTTTCTTCTTCAAAGAGTTATTTTCCTTTAAGGCAATCTCATTTTCTTTTTCAATGAAAATAACTTGATTTTTCAAAACTTTATTATCTTTTGAAGTAATTTCAAATTTATTTTAAAAGAATCTTTTTCTTTTAAATCAAATCATTTTTATTTTTCAAAATTTTATTTTCTATTTTTAATAATTCATATTTTAAGAAGTTGTTGATAAAAAGATGCAAGCTTATCATAAGGCATGTCAATATCTTCTTCTAGCTCGGATTCAGAATTTACCTCAAGGGGGTCATCCACTTGGACCATGTAACACATATTGAAAGTATCACTTTCATCATCCGAGACACTCTCTTTTTCATTTGACAATTGTTTCCCAAGAAAGCAAATAGTATTTCATACTACAAAAGTCAAATTAAAGTTAGAAATCCTAGATAGATATTTATCAGTTAGGGTAGACTTTAAAACATAGATGGCTTTTGCATTAGCCTCTAGATGTTTTCCATTTAAACAATATGAATCTTTAATAGTGACAAGATAAACATGAATCCCTCGGGCTTTTAGGTATATGGACATTTTAGCTTTCCAAGTTTGGATGTTAAGAATGTCAAACATGGGCGGTGTCATGAAATCCATGAGTGTGCGTTCAAATATTGTGATTAGCCAAAATGAGGATCTTTTAACACAAGGTTGTTAGACCCAAATCCAGAGCATCAAGCAATTGTAGGTCATCTAAAGGGGGTGAATAGGTGACAAGCTAATTTAATGCAAAATAAATGCGGAATTAAACCTAATTTGTGCAAACTAAAAACAATAAACTAACATACAACGTATAATAAAAGAGTGTAGGTGAACTTTCGGTGAAGGGCTCTGTACTATCTCTTCAAGATTCTCTAGATTAAGAGTTGAGGTGTCGCTATGGCTCTCTTGGTTAGATACAAGTGTGAGCAAACAATTCCAAGCATATAACAATTAAGCACAAATATATCAAGCGTATAAAGAGATAAATAATATAAGTATATGAGATAGATAAACACAAGTGAGAGAGAGATAAGCAATCATAAACACGAAAGAATTGTTTCAAGGTTCGAGCACACTTGCTCTACGTCCCTGCCTTCAACACTATGAAGGATTCCACTAAAATCGATCCTACAAGATCACTTGATGCCGCAACACCTACAGCGAGCTCCCTCAAGAACTCTTGGACCCGCAAGTCCCTCACTTGTTCCTGTAAGAATAACACACGCAAGCACGCTATCTTGCCTAGGCCGCACCTCTACATCGAGCTCTCACAAGAACTCTGTTTGATAGGGAACATTGAGAGCGGAGTAAATTCTTTATTTAACAGTAAAGAAAGTTAACAACAATAATCAAAACTCCCGATTACAAAAGAGAGAAGATATTCAAGCTCAAATCTTCTCTTTGTTTAATGCCGGGTTCTTGTTGTAATGGTGAAAATTGAATCTTGTTTTTCATTGACCGGGTGAGTGTCACAATACTCTGGGAGCCTTCTCTTTGGACTGTGGATGGAGCAGCACAACTCTTGTCCAGTAAGATCTTAAAGGTATTTTAGGCAAAAACAAACTTGTACTCAGCAAGTTGCTAAAAGAGTTAAACTCTTATGTATTTCTCAGTTAGAGGCACTGATCAAGATTCTCCAAAATTGACAAAAAGCCTCTCCCCCTTCAATAGCGAACTGAGCTATTTATAGGGTTTTCAGGGGGTAAACTGTTCCTTAAAAACCCGCCATGATGGGGGTTAACTCCCTCATTACGTGGGCGGTAATTGACCTAGTAATGAGGGCAGTTATAACGGAGACGCAGGGTTCCTCTGTAGTTGAAACGCGGGCTTCGATCCTCGCATTTAGCCATTGAGATAATGCTTGAGCTTCACATTTGGTTGAAATGTGAGCCTCAAGCCCTGCGTCAAGCTCTATGAGAGACGCTGGCTTCGGGCTCTGCGTCTTGGTCATTGTGGTGAAGTAGAGACGCGGGATCGACCCTCGCGTCTTTGTACTACAATGATACTGAGACGCGGCTCTCAACCTCTACGTCTTGGTTATTGTAGCAATTGGGACGCGAGTTTCAATCTTCGTGTCTTGGTGCAACGCGTGTGGCTCGTCTGGAGTTTGACTGCTTTTTGATAACTTGTCCTCAGTGATTTTTGGACAGTCTACAGAACCCCCTCCAAAGTTATCGATATTCCGCCGTTGACCAGGATGGATTTTGAAATACTTTGGACTTTGGTTGAGTTCATACTTCTTATGATTGGACTGACAATCATTTGAGATACTCTGATTTTGATCCTGTCTGGAATGTGGTCTTTGTGAGTGTACTGTAAAACTCTTTGAAGCCACTAGAGAAAATCATCGTGAGTGTCTAGATATGCAGTCCAGACCTCCTCGGTGCTCTGAGCTGGTTGTTGGTGTACTGTTAAACCAGGGATAACCAGTCGTCTGCTTGTGCTAGTGTACTTTTGAACTGATGCAGAAGCAAAGATTGAATGCAAGTCTTATAGACGCATAGGTCATGTTGCTTTAGAGATGCAGTCCTCGTTCGAAGTGGAGACGCGTCTATTACTTTGCTGAAGAGGCGCAACTGTTGAAGGGACGCGGTTTTTGAAGTGAAGATGCAGTTCTCACTCTGTTGAATAGATGCAGCTCTTACTTTGTTGAAGAGACGCGACCTTTGGAGGGACGTGACTTTTTTAAACGCGAGACCCGCGTTCTGGGTGCATTGCCACGTGTCTGGTAGAGTTGAAGGGATATCTTTCCCTTAATGCATGAAATTCACATCCGTTCAAGATGCTGCCGTGCGTCGGTCGAAGATTGCGTCTCGAGACACGTGCCATGTATCTCTTCATATCATTGTGCCTATAAAAAAATAACAGTCTTTCAAGAGTCATCATTAAACTCTTCTTCTTCTCCGCTGAGCCTTGTGTTGAAAATTAAGAAAAGCCCAAACTTTTTTTTTTACTTTTCTTCGTCTCTAACATCAATTTCACGGTTGAAATGGCACCAAAGGCCAAATATATTGCCTCGTCTTCAAGCTCTGTCGCTCTAAAGGCTCAAATGGTGGTCCTTCTATGCAGGAGGCCCCAATTTCAGGTAATAAAATCATCTGAACTGGTTTCCACCACAAAAAGGGTTTAAAGAGTTATCTTAACTCTTAAGTCTCTTTTGAATATGAACCGCCAACGCGAGGCTCATGCACATATTTGATTTTCAGACGCGGCTCTTGCACTAGTAGGCAAGACGCGGGTTTGACGACCTCCGTGTCTTCGCTTCATCAGTTTGAGTATGTATCTGCTTGTCGAACGCGAGTCTCATTGAGCCTTGCGTTTTGATCCCAATACTTAAAATTTTTCTAAGTGAGGAAGGTTCAGATGCGGACTTCATGTGATTTTCGCGTCTTTGAGGTCAGACGCGGGTTTCACTAAGTCTTGCGTCTACGTCCAATACTCAGAAAAATTTCTAAGTTTTGGATTTAAAATGTGGGCTTCATGCAAGCCTTGCGTCTTTGAGCTTAGACGTGGGTTCTGCTGATTCTTGCGTCTGGATTCAAATACTTAGCCATTTTTTTAGATTTCTAACTAAGTGTTCTCTTCTTTGTAGTGCGATATTCATCTAGCCCCTTGTCTAAGAAGTGCCACTTTGGGCACATAGGTGGTGCAGATCTGAATTTGAATTTTGCACTCCAGAAGACTGCTCCTGTAACTACTGGTAAGTCAAAGGAACACAAGGATAGGATCACCAAGGCCAGTATGCTGACCCTTCGGGAAATTATTTCTGATGGGCTATTCGAGTTGGATTCCTGTGCTCTACAAAGGAAACTTGGCATCTTCTTTGGTGACGCCATCACTGAAGACGATAGGATCTTGTGTGACGAAGACTATAGTGGCTCCGCCAGATAGGGAACAGGAAGTTTTTCCTACCCAACAAGGAGAGGATGTACCCCTTATTCTATCTTCAGCACATGTCGGTACACCGCGTGATAGAGTGGGATCTTTCCCGATTTTTCTCTGGTGTGTCTCACGGCAGATTAGGTGTCAAAGAAGCATACCTTGCTGGCCACGGAAAAGATGTATTCGGTTTACTTTCTGGGTTGGTCAGGGCTGAGTATCTAAAAAGAGAAACCCCTCAGTTGGCCACCACCTTTATCAACCAATTCCTGAAGGTGAGAGGTGATTTTCTTACAGACTTTCATCTGCGCAGGTGGGACCATGCTACTAACAAATCTTGGTGGAGCTGGATGGTTGGATTTGCACTTACCGAGCTCAAGGATTTGCTGATACAAGTAGGTTTGTACCATTCGATTCGGGCCGTGCAGTATGGCCTCCCGCAGAGCTCCCACAACTTTTATGGCATGCTGGAGCATTATAAACCTCTGACGGGAACATTTTTTACTCCAGTCAGGGAGATGGGCTTACTCTCCATGAGCTATATGAAGATTCAGGGCAAGTTCTATGAGATGCCCCTTATGAGGAGTACGTCCCGATCTCCGAGGAGATTCACCTCTTGAGGAAAGAGGATCCTCAGGTGTACGAGATATATTGGGAAGTGTTATGCCACTTCCACATTTGTGGGCAGATATCCACCTGGAGGAACATGGGCGTTAAGTAGATGTCCTGGGCGAGCTATCTGTTCAACGGCATAAATGAAAAATCTAGCCCAGTAATTAGTCTGGCCCCCTGCACTGATGAAGAAATCGCTGAGAGGATCAGTGCCTCCACAAGCTCCTGCACCACTGAGTTGAATGAGGAGACTTTCAAACCTGATACAATTTTTGAAAGTTTTCATCACCAAGCCCAAATTATCATCTCTGACTGGGCTCTATTGCGGGTTTCCTTATGCTATGGCTGAAGCGTTGTGTGGTGCCAATGCTACCGCATGAAGTAATCGTTGCCGACGTGGAGTACCCGGCGGTCTTGCTTGCCTACGGAAGTCTATCACTCTCCTTCCAGCGATGATAGCCAGAATTCAGAGTGGATTACGAGCGCTAATCAAAAGTCTATGCCAAGTGGAGGCCATTGTAGACTCCCAGGGCAGGTCAGTGGTGGATTCGAAAGGAAAGCCAGAAGTGAGGACTCCTTGCCCCAGGATCGAGCTTCCATATACGTACTTGATAGTCTGGTACGTTATGCACTATCTTTCATTGATGACGGCGGTGTCTTCCTCCGAAGGCTTCATTCCTTTCATGCAGAGGCTGGATAGTTTGAGCTGGTCTTACTACTATATGTTCTTTGTTCGGAGATCCATTCTGAGCGGCTCGATTTTATCAGTTCAACTGTTGCTTCCTCGAGATTTCTGATGTGTTCTACGGGGATAAGTTTGCTGACCTTGCGAGACCAGATGACTTCATAAGGCTGCCATCTAGAGTTTTCTGTTAGCTGATCAATATTCAGCTTGGATATTTGATCTTCCAGCAAGGTGACTCATGTACGATCGAGCCTTACGTGTCAAGTCATTTTGCTCGGCAGTTTGGCTATGATCAATTATATGTCGGCAACCCTAACACTGGACTCCGCTTTAGTGGCAACCTATTTGAAGGTGCTCGGGTGTGGTACTACAGTGCAGCTGGAGGGACGAGAGCTATTTTCAGCCTGCCTCACAGGACGCCCAATTGTCATACCAGCCTTAGTTTCTGCACGTGGTACTTCCTTGGTAGTAGGGTGCCTGGCTTTGAATAAATACCTCTTACATCAAGAGTATCAAGGTGTCTTATAAAGCCAAGTTAGATTCCAACATGCGCGTACGAGGTATGACGGAGTACCAGGCAGCCTAAAGGGAAACAGGAGGGGAGGCAGGGATGGTGCCGAGGAGGGAGGTCAGCCGAGCGACAGCTACGGAGCCAGGTCATCAAGTAACAGCATCCAAGGGACAATCTAGTAGAAGGAGTCGACAAGCTATGGCCAAACGTCCTTGCGGCTCTACTTTCCAGGGTGAGCCTAACCCGATGAAGGCTAGGAGAGGATCTGAGACTGAAGCTTCGATGCCCGAAGTAGTCCCTCCTGGTGCTGAGGAGCAGGTGGAGGAAGAAGAAAAAAAGGAGGAGAAAGTCCCCATTCTTTGCTCCCGAAGTTTGCATAGTAGGGCCCCGCGATCCTAGCAGAGGGGGAGCCTGTGGGTGAACCTGTCATGGCTGAAGAGGTCAAGTGACCTGAAGTTGACTTGGTGGAGGGGGATGACATTGAGATTCCGAGAGTCCCAACTCAGCTCGGTCATTCTTCAGCTCATGAGAGAAGGGTGGAGGTGCAACAACCTGGGTCCCCCAATATCTTGATGCCTACCTCGTGGGTTGTTGAATCCAGCCCTACTACTGGGGTTCTTTATGGTAAAGCCTTGATCACTGAGGCCTCCTGGGTCCAACTGTCATCTTCCTCGTCCGAGGAGCATGAATATTATTCTGGCGAGGAAGTCGACTTCAGCGATGAACCCGCTCTTCCTGAAACGAGCAAATTCTCACATATATCGGAGGAAGAGATACAGGGGTACATCTCTGCGATGGTTCCACCGATGGCAGAGATTGCCACTACGGAGGGTATTTTCTTTTTCCTCCTTAATTGGTTCTCCATCAAGTTGAGACAATATTTTAACTCTTCTTTTTAATTTTCTTCTACAGGGGTGACAGCCAGTAGCGAAGTCATAACTTCTTCTTACATTGTTGAGATGATCCAGGAGCTGGCCCAGTAGGAGGGTCTCGAAGTTCCTGCTACCGGAGTGTCACATGAGGGTGCAACCGCCGAGGTCAGGGAACCTTCATCACCAAGTTGCTTATCTAGGGATTTTCCATCTTTAGATCTTCAACTTAGTATGAGCATACAGACATGCTGAATACTCTCCTTTTCATTGTTACCACTGACATTGATGTTATGGTTGCAGAGAGTACTGGGGTAGCTCAAGTAGAGGACCCCATGGCGCACCTTGGCGTAGAAGACAGCGCCGTTCAAACTTCGGCCGGTAAACTTAGTACCGTGGAGTTTGTTGTTGCCCCTGTTACTGTGGAGGCTACTACAATAATAACCGCTCTGGAGGTGTTGGCGATGACCTCAGTGTCGGATGAGCCTGTTGTCGGCCTCACCCCTGCACAAGTTGAATTGGTTCCCATCTCTCGTCCTATCATGGAAAGGGGATCTGGGAGTGCATCAGCAGGGTTGCCTCCAGCCACTGACGTCATGGAAGAACTAGCGCATCAAATGGTGCAACAATTTTTTGCTTCTATGAAGTCCTGTATTGAGTTGGTCCTTTCTGGGGGCAGTTCCTTCGAGTTTGCCCATATGCTTCTTGAGAAACAGATCGAGAATATCCATCACACTGGAAGCCCTGCGCAGGCTAGGGCGTATTTGGTGCTGGTTGAATAGCGAGGGAGCTGCCTGAGGGAGCTAAAGACTCTGGAGAAGGCTAACTCGATGGATGAGGCTTGGTCGACACTGATTAAGCTCCTCGCCGCTTAAGAACACGAGTGAAAGGAGATGGAGGAGAAAATGACTAAAGAAACCCGTCATCTCTAGCACTTCCAAGCTGACTACCAAAGACTGGTTGGTGATTCAAAGGAATCCCAGGTCGTCATCCAAAGTGCAGAGCAAGTTATTGCTACTGCTCAGGTTGCTATTGCTAGGGCCCAACCCTTGATTCAAGTCAATGAGCAGAAACTTGCTGCTATCAGAAAAAAGCTAGAAGAGATAGAAACTGTCAAGACGTAGGTTCAAGAAAATCTTGCTGCTCATTCTTCCAGGTTGGAGTCTCTTCAAAAACAACTGACCGCTAAGAGGTTCTTATCAGAGGAAGAGTTATGGGTTCAAGCTTTGGTAGAAGCCGAGAAGGCACGCCAGCAAGAGATGCAACACCTCCGGGAACGGATCCATTCTTTGACGGAGCAGGATTATTAGCCTTCTTCCCTTTTTATTTCCCCATTTTTCCATAACAATTATTTATCAAATAAGTGAGTGTTTGTGTTATTTTTTGTCATTTTTGAGTCAAATAATAAAAGTTATCAAATTCTTGTCTCATCTTTATCCTTTCTTTGTCTTTGAGATTTAGATGGACTCTTTGTTGCTTGGATGAACCTAGCTTTCATAGTCGCAAACCTTGACTATTTATGAAAACGTAGTCCTTAGTCATTTTGTTAGGGCACAGCCATGAATGATAAACTCAGGCTGTATGAGTTCGTGATTAAGACGCGGCTCTCATTTGTAATGGAGACGCGGATATGAGAAACGTGACTCTGAACTATTGATGGAGACGCAGTTCTGGCTCATGAAGAAAGACGCGCGAATCTCAGCTGTTTGGTGGGGATGCGGCTTTAGCTCAAGGGAGACGTGACTCTGGCCCCTTTAGAGGGCACAGGTCTGAAATGCGAGCCTGCTTTCTCGATAAAGGGGACGCGGTCTCCAGGGTTATGAAAGGACACGGCCTTATGGATGCGGCCCTTGAGTTTGCGCAAGAACGCGGACTTCAAGTCTTGTGAATGGAGGCGAACTCAGAACGCAGCTCTGAATTGTCGAGGTACATGGTCCCGGCTTGCTGAATAGACGCGGCTCTAAATCATTAAGAGGACGTGGGTCTGGATCGCTTAAGGAGACGCGGTTGTGGTTTCTTCAGTCAGATAAAAGGAACACGGCCCTCAGCTCTAAGAAAGGTCGCGGACTTATGGACGCGGCCTTTTAGTCTGCGCAAGAACACGGACTTCGGGGCGCAGCCTTTCAGTTTTATGAAAGGACGCGGACTTCAGGGCGCAGCCTCCAAAGCGTCTTATACAATCCATCTTAAAGATCTTGTTGGATCTTTTAATGCCAAGTCGGCGTTGATGGTTGGGGACTTGTGTCATGGGTGTTTCCCAGAGCGCCAATCCACGTGTTAGCTCCGCATTGGATTTGATGTCCGTGTGGGCATTAAAGCTGATGGCCTTGATTTTTATGCCATTAATTATAAGCCTTCTGGCTTGCCTATAAATAGGCCTCAGCCTCTTAACAGTCTTTCATCTAGACTATTTTTCTTTGTGAGCATGCGCTCTGAAGGACTTCATCTTGATTGTCTAACTTCCCTTCGAGGGCATGTGTTCTGATGAACAGTAAGAACTTAAAGCTTCCATGCTTTCCTTTAATCTTCTCTGAAGATTATATGTAACGCCCTGATCCCGCAGGTACGGGGACGTTATGGCGACGTGCATACGCGAGGTGAAAACACACTCACGAGTACGTTAAGCCTCAGTACAGGACAGGGCCTCCATATACACAAGAGTTCCAGCAGGAAATAAGTACAAGAATACCTGCAGGAAGGGGTTAGTGATCATAACAGATAGAAATACAGGAATAAAGGAGATAACAGGAACAAAGCACATAGATACTTATGAAGGAATCCCGATGGTAAAGTCTTCTATGTGAATCCAATGAACTAGCTGCCCGAACGATACCTCTCCAACCTGGGCACGCAAACCCTGGGTCATCAGAAAGCGACCTAGTGAGTGATAAAATGAAGGAGGAGGTAGTAATAGATATTATAGTAATATAAACATGATACTAATATATAATACATGATGTTGTAATAGTGATACTATATAATAAGTATATAAGAAGCAGTAGGAATATATAGACATGTTATCTTTTAATACCATCACTACCTAGCCGGTTATCATCGGGTCATGTCTATAGTCGTATCTAGTTTATATAATCAGTACTGTTGCCTAGTGGTGACGTGATAGAAAGGAACATACTAGTGGTGACGTGATAGAAGTGAACATGCAGATGGGCATATGCAAGATAACCATAATGCGGTGTTGTGCATAGACAGTAACGATGTCTGCAAAGTATAAAGAAAATAGAAGATATGCAATGCAGTGTATACATGTACAGAAGTAGTAGGCCACCACAGAATGTGTAACATGTACCAGGTAAAGTAACAAAGTATACATGTAACATGATAGCGGATAAATGATCAGGAACAGTAACAAGTACAACTATACAATAGAACACATGTATCAGGCAAGTCCTGTTCTTTATACAATAGTAGCAATCAGTACCACTTGGTATTTTAATTAATCTCTTCCAGTGTCCCATACCACTGATAGTTCATACTAGAGCCCGCACTCCAGTCGAACCCATCCGGATATGGCCTACGGGTACCATTATCCAAACAAGAGAGTGACCAAATAACAAGTGTTCCCGACGTCACTATTGTGTATACTGTTTTAGTATGTTAATTGGAAACCCATGGTCGAGGAGCTCTTATCGGGTAGGTGTATCCTGTGCATACCCGGGATCACGGCCTTAAACAAACCCTGGCTGCCGAGACCAGGGCCCTCCGCTAAGAGGGGAACAATAATCAAGTAACGGGAGCTCATGGAGCTATACAATTGGTAGGTAGCACTACCATCCCCTGCAGTGGGAGTAACAATATGGATCCAGTACATCACCCGATAAGATCTAATCAACCGTCAAGTCTCTCTCATACCAAAGTTAGCTTTATGATCTGATATGTCAAGTATACAATGTAACAAGAACAAATACAGTACATGATACGGGTAACATGATAACAGGACCTGAGCTCTGTCGATAGCATAGAACAATATAACGGGAAACGGGAACAATATCACGGGAAACGAGAACAATAGATTTGGAATTCCACATATCGCATATCAACAGCTCTCATGTCCAGTAACAGGAATTTCCATATCAGTAACAAGAAACAATCATATAAGAGGAATACAGGGATAATATGGAACAAGAATACATGTATGTAATATGCACGGTGATTCATATGACCAGAAGATAGAAACAACACACGGATGTACACTCGTGCGGTGAGCATATGTAGCAGGGCGGTGTGACCATGAGATAACTGTGTACCGAGCATCCATGTAATGATGATAATAATAATATGACATGTGGTAATCTGTGAATTGGTATCTCCGTGTACCAGTGGAACATATATGTGTAGCAATAATCCGTGTAACATATCTGTGTATCACTAGTACATGTCATAACAGTGGTCAGTGTATACGGCAATATCATGTCCAGTGAACTACAGTTGCCGAGTAATGATCATACCAGGGCAGGACATAACGGTGTCTAGCATTCATGTCTAGTGAGAGTATAATGTCCTAGCGTATCTGTGGATCAGGATACAGGTAACGTAACTGTGATACAATACATGACATCATAGTGTCCAAGCATATGGTGACATAGTGGGCCGGGTGTCAGTGGTACATGAACATGACATAATAGAGATCAGTCAGGCATTTTCTAAGTACAGTGTTTCTTACAGTGTTTTAATATTATAGTTTACCAATTAGGAAATATGACCAATAGGGACATACCGGTACTCATGTTTTATTTATATAAAGCAACCAAGTTCACTCTATAGGATAAAAAGACAATTTATAAAATAAAAACACTCACTAACTAGCCATGGAAAGGTAGCTCTCTTTCCCACGATCGTAACAGATCCAGAATTGCCCAAATCGGAGTCCGGATGCTTCAGATATCGTCCGAATACTAAATGTAATAAAAATGGGTTAAATATGCAATAATAATATATCACCTGCAAATAAGATAAATTATCAGGGGGTTTTCTATAATATTACCTTTATTGGGTTTCGAATGCGGGTTTGGGTTGCTCGCGGGTCGGGTTTGGATCTGATAACCCAAACCCATAACTTAAATTAATGGGTAAAGGGTTAACGGGTTGGATTTAATGGGTTTCCCACTTAACCCATTAGAGGTTAATGGGTTTGGGCTTAACCCAAACCCACAAAGAAACTTCACAGCAGCAGCAGCTTGCTGCTGCTCCTCCTGCGCGGCCGACCGACCGACCTGCCGGCGGCGGCCGAGCGTGTGAGAGAGAGTGAGAGAGAAAGAGAGAAGGAGAGAGAGAGAGTGAGGGGGAGAGCTGACAGGAGAAGAAAAGGAAAAGAAAAGAAAAGAAGAGGAAGAAGAAGAGGAGGAGGAGGAGGAGGAGGTGGCGCTCGGCTTGAGCGCGGTGGCGGCCGGCGGCGACCGGCGTCTGGCCGCTGGCACGGTCAGCCCCCCTCCTATTGGGGAGCACAGAGAGAGAGATTAGAGAGGGAGTGTTTGAAGAGTGAGAGAGAGAGAGTGTGTGTGTGTGTGTGAGAGAGAGAGGGGGGGTTTTGAGAATTAGATAGAGGTAGGGGGAGAGAGAGAGGATTGAAAGAGGGGAATGGCGGTGGGCATTTTTATTGGTTACGGTTGATTGACAAAGGCGGTAGGGGGAGGAAGCTTTGAGAAGAAGGGAGAAGAAAAGAAAGGAAAAAGAAAGATTAAAAAAAATTAAGATTTTAGTATTATTCTATTGGCCCAAAATTCGACTAGCTCTGAACGGTGCCTAAAAATTACAGAAAATAGAGAATATTATTCTGAGACGTAAAATGAAGACAGTTTGCAGAAATACTGTCTGCTTTACAATTTAAAAATCTTGGAAGCTGTCGCCGGTACTTGGCGACACCGGTTTAGCCGGATTTCCGATAAATTCCGAAAAATCTCCATAAATACCAATACGTAGCTCATGTGATTCTAAGATACATAGTGAAAGCTGATTATCAAAATACCACGCCGTTAGTGAAATAAAAATCGTAAAGCCGGTTATCAGTATCGGTCGACACCGACTACGGAGCTTTTTCAAAATAATCCAGAAAAATTCCAGAAAATCCTGAAAAATCTAAAATATTAGAAAATAATTTTGGAAACTGAAATCAGCTCAATTGGACTACTACGGAGGTCAAATCAATTTTGTACGTCGTATCGCGTACTGATACGGTGATACGTACACCAGGGATCAGAGGGTTACATTTCTCCCCACCTTACAAAAAATTTCGTCCTCGAAATTTCAAATCACGTGTGAGAACAATATTTCAAACCCCAAAGTCAAAATGTTACGGGTCCACGACACTTCCGCTGCGCACTCTGATATCTCTAAGGAACTCGGGATGGAAACGTATGGTAGTGAACTAACACTAACGGATTAGTGAACTCATACTAACAGATTGGAAGCAAGATGAAAAGAAAGCAAGAAGGAAGTCGGATAGGCTCATTGAAAACTGTCAGTAATGAATAGAAAGAGTCAAGGAATGAATTGTCAAGGACATGGTATTCTTGTACTCGTCGCTGGAATCCCAAATTCAGATACAGACAAGTTTGAATATGGATTTGATTGTACTGTTGGTAAGAACCCTAGAATTGACACAGGTGGTTACCCAAACCAGGTGTGAACCTAGGCTCTGATACCACTCTGTAACGCCCCGATCCCGCAGGTACGGGGACGTTATGGCGACGTACATACGCGAGGTGAAAACACACTCACGAGTACGTTAAGCCTCAATACAGGACAGGGCCTCCATATACACAAGAGTTCCAGCAGGAAATAAGTACAAGAATACCTGCAGGAGGGGGTTAGTGATCATAACAGATAGAAATACAGGAATAAAGGAGATAACAGGAATAAAGCACATAGATACTATGAAGGAATCCCGATGGTAAAGTCTTCTATGTGAATCCAATGAACTAGCTACCCGAACGATACCTCGGATCTCCAACCTGGGCACGCAAACCCAGGGTCGTCAGAAAGCGACCTAGTGAGTGGTAAAATGAAGGAGGAGATAGTAATAGATATTATAGTAATACAAACACGATACTAATATATAATACATGATGTTGTAATAGTGATACTATATAATAAGTATATAAGAAGCAGTAGGAATATATAGACATGTTATCTTTTAATACCATCACTACCTAGCCGGTTATAATCGGGTCATGTCTATAGTCGTATCCAGTTTATATAATCAGTACTGTTGCCTAGTGGTGACGTGATAGAAAGAATCATGCTAGTAGTGACGTGATAGAAGTGAACATGCAGATGGGCATATGCAAGATAACCATAATGTGGTGTTGTGCATAGACAGTAATGATGTCTGCAAAGTATACAGAAAATAGAAGATATGCAATGCAGTGTATAAATGTACAGAAGTAGTAGGCCACCACAAAATGTGTAACATGTACCACGTAAAGTAACAAAGTATACATGTAACATGATAGCGGATAAATGATCAGGAACAGTAACAAGTACAACTATACAATAGAACATATGTATTAGGCAAGTCCTGTTCTTTATACAATAGTAGCAATCAGTACCACTTGGTATTTTAATCAATCTCTTCCAGTGTCCCATATCACTGATAGTTCATACTGGAGCCCGCACTCCAGTCGAACCCATCCGGACATGGCCTACGGGTACCATTATCCAAACGAGAGAGTGACCAAATAACAAGTGTTCCCAACGTCACTATTGTGTATACTGTTTTATTATGTTAATTGGAAACCCATGGTCGAGGAGCTCTTATCGGGTAGGTGTATCCCGTGCATACCTGGGATCACGGTCTTAAACAAACCCCTGGCTGCTGAGACCAGGGCCCTCCGCTAAGAGGGGAACAATAATCAAGTAACGGGAGCTCATGGAGCTATACAATCGGTAGGTAGCACTACCATCCCTTGCAGTGGGAGTAACAATATGGATCCAGTACATCACCCGATAAGATCTAATCAACCGTCAAGTCTCCCCCATACCCAAGGTAGCTTTATGATCTGATATGTCAAGTATATAATGTAACAAGAACAAATACAGTACATGATACGGGTAACATGATAACAGGACCTGAGCTCTGTTGATAGCATAGAACAATATAACGGGAAACGGGAACAATATCACGGGAAACGGGAACAATAGATGTGGGATTCCACATATCACATATCAACAGCTCTCATGTCCAGTAACAGAAATTTCCATATCAGTAACAGGAAACAATCATATAAGAGGAATACAGGGATAACATGGAACAAGAATACATGTATGTAATATGCACGGTGATTCATATGACCAGAAGATAGAAACAACACACGGATGTACACTCGTGCGGTGAGCATATGTAGCAGGGCGGTGTGACCATGAGATAACTGTGTACCGAGCATCCATGTAATGATGATAATAATAATATGACATGTGGTAATCTGTGAATTGGTATCTCCGTGTACCAGTGGAACATATATGTGTAGCAATAATCCGTGTAACATATCTGTGTATCACTAGTACATGTCATAACAGTGGTCAGTGTATACGGTAATATCATGTCCAGTGAACTACAGTTGTCGAGTAATGATCATACCAGGGCAGGACATAACGGTGTCTAGCATTCATGTCTAGTGAGAGTATAATGTCCTAGCGTATCTGTGGATCAGGATACAGGTAACGTAACTATGATACAATACATGACATCATAGTGTCCAAGCATATGGTGACATAGTGGGCCGGGTGTCAGTGGTACATGAACATGACATAATAGAGACCAGTCAGACATTTTCTAAGCACAGTGTTTCTTACAGTGTTTTAATATTATTGTTTACCAATTAGGAAATATGACCAATAGGGACATACCGGTACTCATGTTTTATTTATATAAGCAACCAAGTTCACTCTATAGGATAAAAAGAAAATTTATAAAATAAAAACACTCACTAACTAGCCATGGAAAGGTAGCTCTCTTTCCCACGATCGCAACGAATCCAGAATCGCCCAAATCGGAGTCCGGATGCTCCAGATATCGTCCGAATACTAAATGTAATAAAAATGGGTTAAATATGCAATAAAATATATCACTTGCAAATAAGATAAATTATCAGGGGGTTTTCTGTAATATTACCTTTATTGGGTTTCGAATGCGGGTTTGGGTTGCTCGCGGGTCGGGTTTGGATCTGATAACCCAAACCCATAACTTAAATTAATGGGTAAAGGGTTAACGGGTTGGATTTAATAGGTTTCCCACTTAACCCATTAGGGGTTAATGGGTTTGGACTTAACCCAAACCCACAAAGAAACTTCACAGCAGCAGCAGCAGCTTGCTGCTGCTGCTCCTGCACGGCCGGCGGCGCCGGCCGACCTGCCGGCGGCGGTCCCGGCTGCCGGCGGCGGCCGAGCGTGTGAGAGAGAGTGAGAGAGAAAGAGAGAGAGAAGAAGAGAGAGAGAGTGTGAGGGGGAGAGCTGACAGGAGAAGAAAAGGAAAAGAAAAGAAAAGAAGAGGAAGAAGAAGAAGAGGAGGAGGAGGAGGTGGTGGCGCTCGGCTTGAGCGCTGTAACGCCCCGATCCTGGCGGATACGGACACGTCACTGCGACGTATATACGTAGGTCAGAACTGCCCCCACGGATATACGCTAAGCATAAAAGTACAATACAGAAACAGAGTATAACACAAAGCGTGGTATATTCATATGCCAACTAGAAAGTACAAATACAAAGTTATACAAGTTATGATAACTGTTACACTTTACAAGTGTTTTGTTTTCACAACCAAATCCAAAAGAATATATACAAAGCTTTACACAAGGTGCTCACGTAAGAAATGGAGATGCGTGAGCCAAAATGAAGAGTACGGCACGAAGGAACTAGAAGAGCTGGTCAGCCTGCTCACTGAAGTATGCCTGATCTTCCGTGGAAGAATCCACTTCGTTCCAGGTCTCAGAATCTGAATATGCAAATCCAAGGAATCAAGACATATAATAATAACAAGCTGTGGCCAAGTGGCTAAAGGACATGTAAGTAAGATAGAACAATAATAGATATAAAGCATAAAAGACAAGTCCTAATGCAAGAGATCTACAAGTAATACCTTATTATTATTACTTGTCTTACTGTGATATCTAGGTATGTGTTTGAGTGTACATCCCACACACATACATCCATATCCTAGTAATACAAGGTTGTTATTGGAAATAGCGGTTGTATCGACGAACTATGTTTACAGTGGGTCCCGTGCTTGCCCGGGACCACGGTCAAGGGTATTCCGCTGCATGGAGACGGAAACAGCCGCGAGGCCTATCCATGAGGGACTTATGAATGCCCTTTATAAAAATGAAGTAAGGAATAAGGGAGCCAGCTCTCCCCTCGGTCCCCTGGAGGCCCTCAGGTCAGACCGGAAATATGATTGTACAATATACCTAAAGCCACTGTAAACACGAACACATATCGATATCCGCATGTTTCCCCCCGACCCATGTATAAGTTGGTCCATTTTATGCAAAAAGTCGAGTGTATCATGCTTGGTATAAATGATGGCACGATAAAGTGGGGAGATACGTAACAATTAACAAGTTCTAACAAGAAAATACATGATATCAAGTCATGAAGTAAAAGTGGTGATGTCCACCAAGTAACATGTCATGTGGTAGCAATTATGAAGCATAAACAAGATTAACATATCACATATGTATCAATGTAAGATCAAAATTTAAAACAGAAAAGGAAACAGAATTCTGGCCCAGGTTTAGCCTATCGGTCGACCTCCGGTCGACTGCCGGTCGACCGGGAATTGTGAAGGCGGTAGGGTGCCGGTCGACTGCCGGTCGACTGGCCAAAGTGCGTGAGCTCCAGGTTTGACCGGTCGAGTGCCGGTCGACTGACGGTCGACCGTACCAAATGCGTGAGCTCCAGGTCCCCTAAGCCGGTCGACTGGTTGGTGAACCGGTCGACCGCTAACTCAAATTTGTGCACGTTTGTGCATATCGGTCGACTGCCCCCCCTGGCCGGTCGACCGGAGTTCTGAAATAGGCTGTGGTCTGTTCTGAAAAATCAGATTTTTGTGGTGGGTGTTTTGGATGGATAAAAATATGATTTTTATAACATAAAGTGACATGATCTATCAACACAAATATGCTAGGAATATTACTAGTCTTGGTGAGTAAATATACTCACATCGAACGGTCGATTGGAATTTCTACGCGTTCCGAAAGAGCCGAATCACCAACTTGATTCTCGGCGATAACCTGGACGATCCCAAATCAACGAAGTGGTAGTTGCTTGAGATGGAAGAGAACACCTAGGGTTTGCTTTGGAGAAGGAGAGAGATTGTGTGAAGGTTGGTTTCTTGGTGAAGTGAAGAAGAAGAATAAAAATGTAAAGGATTTTGTTTAAATAGGGTTTGGATTTTGTAAAGGAAGTGTAAATAAATAAAAGAGAGGGGTTTATTTGCAAAAGAGTGGGGATGAGGTGTTTCCCTTGGCCAATGGTGGCCGGCCATGGAGATGAAGAGTTAATGAGGGTATTAATGAGGAAGTGGGTGGGATTTTAGATATTTTGGAAGAGATATTTTGAGAATTTTGTTGGAAAGAAAAGAAGAAAGGAAAAAGAAAAAGGAAAAAGGAGAAGAAATTATAAAAAGAGAAGATATTTTCTCTAACTCGAAAGATTAAAATATTGAAAACACGGGTTCCCGGGTTAAAGTCACGTACACGGAAAACATTTCGGAAAATACCGAAATCGTCCGAATTTCAAGTATCTCGGAACGACTCCTAATTTTCACCAAAAATCTATCATAATATAAGAAGACTTAAAATGAAATCCTTTTTGAGAAATACCTTATAATTTTAATTATAAAAATCCCGGAACCAGTAATTTACCGACTCCGTAAGAATTTTCGTAAAATCGTAAAATTCTCAGAAAAAGGCTTTAGTTAAGAAAGATGATCCTCATTCATAAAGTCTAAAGGACTTTCTGGAAATTCCTAACAGTTTGGAAAATAAAAATCAGAAAATTGATCAGCGGCGCTGGTCGACACCGGTTTTGAAGAAATTCATTTTAATTCCAGAAAATTCCAGAAAATCACATAAAATCTAATATATTAGGAAATGATATTTGAAATTAAAATTGATTAAATACGGGAAGTAAAACGAAGAATACGACTGAAAAGCTGAATACGCAACAAGGTACGTATTCTGGAAACGGGGTATTACAATCTATCCACCTTACAAAAATTTCGTCCTCGAAATTTCGTAAAGTGAAAGGCAACAAGGGAAAGGAAACAGATGGATAAGAATATGACGGAAGATAACGAAGAATAGAAGGAAAGAATCTTACCAAGTGGTGAAGAGTTGAGGATATCGCTCTCGGATAACGTCCTCTCGTTCCCATGTAGCTTCTCCCGGCACATGCCGATTCCAAGACACCAACACTAAAGGTATAGCCTTGTTCTTTAGTGTCTTCACACTTCTGTCCAAGATGGCCATCGGATGCTCCTGATATGATAAGTCCGGTTGTAACTCCAGTTCGGAATGATCCAAGATATGGCTATCATCCTTCACATACCGCCTCAACTGAGACACGTGGAAAACATTATGAACTCCGTCCAACGATGGCGGCAATGCCAATCGATAAGACACATCTCCCACTCGATCCAATATCTCGAATGGGCCGATATATCTCGGACTTAGCTTCCCACGAGTGCCGAACCGGATTACTCCCTTGGTCGGTGAAATCTTCAAGAACACATGATCTCCAACTCCGAATTCCAATGGCCTCCTCTGAGAATCTGCCCAACTCTTCTGCCTACTCTGAGCTGCTCTGAGATGCTCTCTGATAACTCTGACCTTTTCTGTAGTCTGCATCAGCATCTCTGGTCCCAATAGGCTCCTCTCACCGATTTCATCCCAACAAATCGGTGACCTGCACTTCCTCCCATACAGTGCCTCAAAAGGTGCCATCTTTATACTTGCCTGGTAGCTGTTGTTATAAGAAAACTCGGCCAAGTGAAGATGGTCTTCCCATGAACCCCTGAACTCAATCATGCAGGCTCTAAGCATATCTTCGAGGATCTGAATGGTCCTCTCAGATTGTCCGTCTGTCTGAGGATGATAAGCTGTACTGAACTTCAGACGAGTGCCTAGACTTTCTTGGAGACTCTCCCAGAAATGAGATCTAAATCTCGTGTCTCTGTCTGAGACAATACTGACTGGCACTCCATGCAGACGAACTACTTCCTTCATATACTTCTCTGCCAAAACCTCAGTTGTCTGTCCTACCCGGAATGGAATGAAATGGGCTGACTTAGTGAGGCGATCAATGATGACCCACACAGCATTATTACCTTTGGGACTACGAGGTAATGCTGTGACAAAGTCCATCGTGATATGCTCCACTTCCACTCGGGTATTGGCAAAGGTTGAAGAAGTCCAGCTGATCTCTGATGCTCGATCTTTATCTGCTGGCACACCAAGCACTTAGCCACAAACTGAGCTATCTCTCTCTTCATGGCATTCCACCAAAAGTGTTTCTTCAGGTCCTGGTACATCTTGTTTCCCCCAGGATGTATAGAATATGCCGAACTGTGGGCTTCAGCCAAAATCTTCTGTCTCACTTCCCCCTGGGGAACACAAAGTCTATCTCCAAAGTATAAGGCATCATCAGGACGAATACAGATATCCGTCCTCAATCCAGCCTCTACCTGATCTCTGAATGTCTGAAGTCTGGGATCCTCTTTCTGTGCTTCCTTAATCTCCTCTATCAAAGATGACTGGATCTGTAAGGCCATAAGCTGTCCTGTCCTCTCAGCTCCTCGAACTACCATCAAATCCAATCTGATAAAATCCTGAATCAACTCCTTTTGCTGAGTGAACTGAACAAGTACCCTGTTCTCTGGCATTCTGCTCAGGGCATCAGGAACTGTATTGACCTTGCCTGGATGGTATTGCAAGTCAATGTCATAATCAGCCATAAGCTCCAGCCACCGTCTCTGCCTCATGTTCAGCTCTTTCTGAGAAAAGATATACTTGAGGCTCTTGTGATCTGTATATATCAGCACTCTATCTCCCAGAAGATAGTGCCTCCAAATCTTCAAGGCAAAGATCACTGCTGCCAACTCCAAGTCATGAGTTGGGTAATTCCTCTCATGAGGTTTCAACTGCCTGGATGCGTATGCTATAACATGATCATGTTGCATAAGCACACATCCCAGGCCTTTACCTGAAGCATCACTAAAGATGACCATTCCTCCTCTCCCTGAGGGAGTTCTCAAGATGGGAGCCGAAATGAGCTTCTGTTTCAACTGCTCGAAGGCTGCATCACACTCCTCTGTCCAAATGTACTTTACTCCTTTCCGGGTAAGCTGGGTTAACGGAGCTGCAATCCGAGAGAAATCCTGGACGAAGCGTCTGTAATAGCCAGCTAGTCCAAGAAAACTCTTTATCTCCGTCACCGTCCTCGGAACTGGCCAATCCCTTACTGCCTGGACCTTACTCGGATCAACTGAGATACCTTCTGCTGACACCACATGTCCGAGGAATGCTATACTGTCCAGCCAGAATTCACACTTACTCCTCTTGGCATGAAGCTGTTCCTGCTGAAGTGTCTGCAACACAATTCTTAAGTGTTCTTCATGCTCCCGGTTGTTCTTTGAATAGATCAAGATGTCGTCGATGAAAACAACAACAAACTGATCCAAGAAGGGCGAGAACACTCGGTTCATCAAGTCCATAAACACTGCAGGGGCATTAGTGACTCCGAAAGGCATTACTAGAAACTCATAGTGGCCGTATCGGGTCCTAAATGCCGTCTTCGGTATATCCTCCTTCTTTACCCCCAGCTGATGGTAACCCGACTGTAAGTCCAACTTGGAGAATACACGGGCTCCATGAAGCTGATCAAATAAATCATCAATCCTGGGAAGGGGATACCTGTTCTTGATGGTGACTTTGTTCAATTCTCTATAATCGATACAAAGTCTCTTGCTACCATCCTTCTTATTGGCCAATAGTACTGGAGCTCCCCACGGTGAAGCACTTGGCCTGATCAGTCCTTTATCTGAATACTCCTGTAGCTGCTTCTTCAGGATTTCTAACTCCGTCGGTGCCATCCTGTACGGAGCTTTAGATATAGGTGCTGCTCCTGGAATAGTCTCGATGGAGAACTCAATCATCCTGACAGGTGGCAGTCCTGTGATTTCAGCAAACACCTCCGGGAATTCATCCCACACTGGCACCTTCTGCTTCTGAACCTCCGAAGAAATGATCTGCTTTCCCTTAGTGGACTTCACTTCTCCACTAAACTGAAACTCAGGCTGAAGGGGAATTCTAAACTTGATCTTCTTCTCCCTACAATCAATCACAGCGTAGTACTGACTAAGCCAAGTCATGCCTAAGATCACGTCGTACCCTTTAGTGTCGAGCACGAGCATATCTATGGCTAAGACCTTGTCACATAGTTCCACTGGACAATCAGTACACACTCTAGATGATAAGACTACCCCATTCCCTGTACTTATCTCCCATTTGTGGTCTAATAATCTAACAGGAATAGAATGTATAGCCACAAATTTATCTGAGATGTAACAATGGGATGCACCAGAGTCGAATAAAGCGAGAACAGGCTTTGAGTGTACTCTGATGTTACCTGTAATCACTTCCTCTGAAGCCTCAGCCTCTGCCTCTGTCAGGTTGTAAGCCTGACCTCTGCCACGCCCGGCTGTTGTCCTACCTCCTCTCTGCACTGGGCGAATCATATGCTGTGGAGGAAGGGGTGCTCTCCTCATCACCGGTCCCTGGCTTCTCTGCTCAAGTGGCCCTGGTACTGCCCGCTGTCCACTCGGTCCTGGTAGTGCCGGCATAGCTTGACCAACCATCCCCGTTCTCCTATGGGGACAAGCCTCCATCGGATGATCTCTTGAACCACATATCAGGCACCACCCATTCGCCCTACGGCAATTTGCTCGAGTGTGCCCAGGTTTCAGACAGAAGTTGCAGATAGGCCCTGGCTGGTAAGGAGCTGGCCTAAAGGTTTGCCTCATCTATACCTTGGCTGCTCTGAACGGGCCTCCTCTTCCCATTGGCACAAAGGGCCTCTTCATAGCCTGCTGTCTCATCTGATCCCCCTGCGTCTTCTCAAACCCACGCTCGACTTCCCGAGCGATAGAGAGAACATCTGCATAGGTCTTCAGCTGCTGGGGCATCAGGTACATCTGAATCCTCATCTGAAGACCCTGCTGAAACCTGCTCGCTCGCTTCTCTTCATCTGTCACCATATAAGGAGCGAAACGGCTGAGTCTAAGGAAGTCTGCGGCATACTCGTCCACAGACTTGATCCCTTGCTGGAGCCTGATGAATTGCTCCTCCATCTCTTTCTGCGCCGTCGCAGGGAAGAAACGGCGGTAGAAACTCTTGGAGAAGGCGTCCCAAGTAACGGGCTTCTCCAAGCGGGCCTCCTCTGCAAGCCACCAAGTCCGCGCTATGTCTTTCAGCTGGATCTTAGCGACTTCAACTTGGCTCTCTTGCGGGACACGGGCTGCGTTCAGCAGGTCAGTCGTGTCCGTCAACCATTGTTCCGCCTCCAATGGCTTCTCACTCCCCGTGAATATCGCAGGCTGCAATCTCCTGAAATCCGAGACATTTCCCGGCTTCTGCTCCTTCGGGGCTGCTAGCTCTTGCCTAAGGAGTTCGGTCTGCTGCTGCTGATTGTCCATCTGCTGTTTCTGGTTCCCCAGCATAGTCTGAATGATCTGCAGGACCTCAGCATTCTCTCCGCCTACGGGTCCATTCGGGACCTGCCCGACGTTGTTACGACCCGATCGCCTCTCCATATCGAATGCTAACTGGAATTGGAAACAATTGAAAGGAGTTTAGGATACGAAGGAATTGATTAATGAAGGAATCAGGAAGGACTCTATAACTTTGTACATTGTAATTGGCATAAGCAAATTACTAGAATTTGCCACTTATTGTACTTTAGGTTTGAGAGCCTAGGCTCTGATACAACCTGTAACGCCCCGATCCTGGCGGATACGGACACGTCACTGCGACGTATATACGTAGGTCAGAACTGCCCCACGGATATACGCTAAGCATAAAAGTACAATACAGAAACAGAGTATAACACAAAGCGTGGTATATTCATATGCCAACTAGAAAGTACAAATACAAAGTTATACAAGTTATGATAACTGTTACACTTTACAAGTGTTTTGTTTCACAACCAAATCCAAAGAATATATACAAAGCTTTACACAAGGTGCTCACGTAAGAAATGGAGATGCGTGAGCCAAAATGAAGAGTACGGCACGAAGGAACTAGAAGAGCTGGTCAGCCTGCTCACTGAAGTATGCCTGATCTTCCGTGGAAGAATCCACTTCGTTCCAGGTCTCAGAATCTGAATATGCAAATCCAAGGAATCAAGACATATAATAATAACAAGCTGTGGCCAAGTGGCTAAAGGACATGTAAGTAAGATAGAACAATAATAGATATAAAGCATAAAAGACAAGTCCTAATGCAAGAGATCTACAAGTAATACCTTATTATTATTACTTGTCTTACTGTGATATCTAGGTATGTGTTTGAGTGTACATCCCACACACATACATCCATATCCTAATAATACAAGGTTGTTATTGGAAATAGCGGTTGTATCGACGAACTATGTTTACAGTGGGTCCCGTGCTTGCCCGGGACCACGGTCAAGGGTATTCCGCTGCATGGAGACGGAAACAGCCGCGAGGCCTATCCATGAGGGACTTATGAATGCCCTTATAAAAATGAAGTAAGGAATAAGGGAGCCAGCTCTCCCTCGGTCCCCTGGAGGCCCTCAGGTCAGACCGGAAATATGATTGTACAATATACCTAAAGCCACTGTAAACACGAACACATATCGATATCCGCATGTTTCCCCCCGACCCATGTATAAGTTGGTCCATTTTATGCAAAAAGTCGAGTGTATCATGCTTGGTATAAATGATGGCACGATAAAGTGGGGAGATACGTAACAATTAACAAGTTCTAACAAGAAAATACATGATATCAAGTCATGAAGTAAAAGTGGTGATGTCCACCAAGTAACATGTCATGTGGTAGCAATTATGAAGCATAAACAAGATTAACATATCACATATGTATCAATGTAAGATCAAAATTTAAAACAGAAAAGGAAACAGAATTCTGGCCCAGGTTTAGCCTATCGGTCGACCTCCGGTCGACTGCCGGTCGACCGGGAATTGTGAAGGCGGTAGGGTGCCGGTCGACTGCCGGTCGACTGGCCAAAGTGCGTGAGCTCCAGGTTTGACCGGTCGAGTGCCGGTCGACTGACGGTCGACCGTACCAATGCGTGAGCTCCAGGTCCCTAAGCCGGTCGACTGGTTGGTGAACCGTCGACCGCTAACTCAAATTTGTGCACGTTTGTGCATATCGGTCGACTGCCCCCCCTGGGCCGGTCGACCGGAGTTCTGAAATAGGCTGTGGTCTGTTCTGAAAAATCAGATTTTTGTGGTGGGTGTTTTGGATGGATAAAAATATGATTTTTATAACATAAAGTGACATGATCTATCAACACAAATATGCTAGGAATATTACTAGTCTTGGTGAGTAAATATACTCACATCGAACGGTCGATTGGAATTTCTACGCGTTCCGAAAGAGCCGAATCACCAACTTGATTCTCGGCGATAACCTGGACGATCCCAAATCAACGAAGTGGTAGTTGCTTGAGATGGAAGAGAACACCTAGGGTTTGCTTTGGAGAAGGAGAGAGATTGTGTGAAGGTTGGTTTCTTGGTGAAGTGAAGAAGAAGAATAAAAATGTAAAGGATTTTGTTTAAATAGGGTTTGGATTTTGTAAAGGAAGTGTAAATAAATAAAAGAGAGGGGTTTATTTGCAAAAGAGTGGGGATGAGGTGTTTCCCTTGGCCAATGGTGGCCGGCCATGGAGATGAAGAGTTAATGAGGGTATTAATGAGGAAGTGGGTGGGATTTTAGATATTTTGGAAGAGATATTTTGAGAATTTTGTTGGAAAGAAAAGAAGAAAGGAAAAAGAAAAAGGAAAAAGGAGAAGAAATTATAAAAAGAGAAGATATTTCTCTAACTCGAAAGATTAAAATATTGAAAACACGGGTTCCCGGGTTAAAGTCACGTACACGGAAAACATTTCGGAAAATACCGAAATCGTCCGAATTTCAAGTATCTCGGAACGACTCCTAATTTTCACCAAAAATCTATCATAATATAAGAAGACTTAAAATGAAATCCTTTTTGAGAAATACCTTATAATTTTAATTATAAAATCCCGGAACCAGTAATTTACCGACTCCGTAAGAATTTTCGTAAAATCGTAAAATTCTCAGAAAAAGGCTTTAGTTAAGAAAGATGATCCTCATTCATAAAGTCTAAAGGACTTTCTGGAAATTCCTAACAGTTTGGAAAATAAAAATCAGAAAATTGATCAGCGGCGCTGGTCGACACCGGTTTTGAAGAAATTCATTTTAATTCCAGAAAATTCCAGAAAATCACATAAAATCTAATATATTAGGAAATGATATTTGAAATTAAATTGATTAAATACGGGAAGTAAAACGAAGAATACGACTGAAAAGCTGAATACGCAACAAGGTACGTATTCTGGAAACGGGGTATTACAAGCGCGGTGGCGGCCGCGGCGGCCGGCGTCTGGCCGCTGGCACGGTTGTAGGCTGTCTAAAAAATGACTAACAAACAAGCCATTAAGGAAGCAGAGTCTCAAGCTCTAGACGCGAGGAATCGAGGCCCGCGTCTCAGCATTAAGACGCGTTGGCTCTACACCCGCGTCTCAACGTCCAGACGCGTCGGCCCAAAGCCCGCGTCTCGGCATCAAGGCGCGTCGGCCCGACGCCCGCGCCTCAACGTCCAGACGTGAAGGCCCGAAGCTCGCGTCTCAGCATTAAGGCGCGTTGGCTCGACGCCCGCGTCTCAACTTTAGGGTGCGTTTGGCTCAACGCCCGCGTCTCAAACTTCAAGGCGCGTTTGGCCCAACGCCCGCGTCTCAGTTGCGACTGCCCTGATTGCGGGGCCAGTCACCGCGCATGTAGCGGGTAGTGGCCCCTCATTCGGGAGCGTTTTCAGGAGGCACCTTCACCCCCTGAGACCCCTATAAATAGCCTTGTTTGCTATGAAGAGGGGATCGGAGCTTTGGAAAGGTCGAGAATTAAGAAGGTCAAGGCATCATCAAGATCGATCGAATCCAGGCAAGAGGATCATCAAGAGGGAAGCACGACTTCAACAACAGACAGAGGGAGGAGACTCTTCAGCGAGCTTACTGAGTACTAGCCGCTCTTCGCCTACCTCCTCTTTGAGAGTTTTAGTAGACGGAGCTGAGTTACTCTTTCTACCGACCAAAGAGAAGACCCCCGACGGTCCAGGACGGTCATCTGGTCAACGGAGAACAAGATTCACTCTCCACCGCCACACGAAGAACCCAGCATTAAACAAAGGGGGATTCAAGCTTCAACATCCTCCCTCCCTTGTAACTGGAAGGAAAAGTCTTGTTGTAATCTTTTCATCTGATTCAAAGAAATCTTTACAGCAATTCCCTCTTCTTTTTCCGGCGCATACAAGAGAGATGGCGACTCCGCTGGGGACTACCTTCGTTACTGACGAGCGCACCGTGGTGCAAGATGACGTTCTCCGTAAGGGGAAAATGGTCGAATCACTCGTCGTCGAGTTCGACCAGGCGAAGTATGAAGAGTTCCTCTCTTCTGGCTCCAAGAGCCCAAAGACCCGCGTCTGCCGCAGGGTCTCAAGTGGACAGCCCCCTGAAGCCCAATCTGAGGCTCTGTCGGGTGCTCCTGCTGCCCACTGTGCCAAGTTTGGTTCACGCGCCGACGCCTCCCAGAAGGCCCGCGTAACCTCAGACACCTCTGCTGCGATCAACCGCGTCGCGCAGAACACACGCGCCAACGCCTCTCTGAAGGCCCGCGTGGTCCCCGGCACATCTACTGGTGCGATCGACCGTGTCGCACAGAACGTCCGCGTCAGCGTCTCTCGGGAGACCCGCGTGGCAAACACCCCTGGTTCTACAAACCAGGAAGTTGTTGGCTTCTCTCTTCCTCCACGGCGCAATCGGAATGCCGAGCGTCGACAGAGAAGACGCGCGCGTCAACACTCAGTCGGAACCGTTGGTTTTCTGACTGGGGTTGGACGCAGCGCACGATCCGATGCCTTGCCCGCACCTCGTCCAGTGCGAGAGATCCGCGTTTGGCGACCCAAACGCGAGACTCCCCAAGTTGAGCCTTCTGAAGACCAACTTGCCAAACGCCAAAGCGAAGCTTCTGCGTCTCGTCAAACGCAGGAAGCACGCGCCCACAGGCGTGGGGCCCAGCAGCCCACTCTCTCCCAAGTCTCTCTGCTCCAACGCAGCAGACAGCAACGCGAAAGTCGCGTCTCATATCAACAGAGACGCCAGACGCGCGTGACGCAGCCGCGACGCGACAGCCGCGTTTCTGAAACCTGTGTCCAGACAGCACAGCGCATGACTTCCTCCCGTCTTCCACGTCGCGAGGCTAGTCTATTTAATCCCTCTCCCACGGATTGAGGGATTATTTGACAAGGAAAAGGAGTGCCAATCAGGCCACTTCTTCATGCTGCTGTCAACAGCTCATCCAGATGCTCTCTGGATGCCATTGCGAGTCAGGCGTGCACCAGCCGTCTTTAATTAGACAGCTGACCCTGATTCCCCTGTCAGCCAAAAGAAGACGCTCCCACAGGAGGGGAACCTTCTCAGATGTTGAATACCCGGAGCTTACTGCAAACATGACTAGCAGAAGCAAGGGAAAACAACTAATGGTCAACTCAGAAGAATCTGACTCTGAGCCGGAGGGGGTGTATCAACACACTCGCACCCGGACAGGGGCCATTCCCCCAATTGACTATAATGCCTTAGCCCGCGGCATTAGAATGGGAGGTTCTCACTCCGCTATAGTGGAGTCGCAGGCTTCAAACTCTTCCGTCGAGAAGGAGGCTTCTGCCTACATGGCAGACACTCCTGAGGAGACGGCCAGGCGTTTAGAACAGACGCAGAAGCACCAGATGGATATAATCGCCTCTCAACAGAGATCCATTGACTCCCTCAAGCATATGCTTGAGAAATTGCTTGAAGAAAGAGCGAGATCTCCTCCTAGACGACCGAAGGGGAAAGGGAGAAAGGGAGGAAGCCCACCCTCCGAATCTTCTGACGAGACACGACGATCTACCTCGGATGTGTCCAAGCCCTCGTCGCAGGCAAGAAGCGACCAAGACCAGGAGAAGACTCATGCTAAGAGGATGAGTCAATTGGAGCAACGACTCAACGCCCTTGCCAGTCGTAAAGATCTCCAAGAAGCTGGAGTGGTCCGGCCCTATCCGGCTGAGTGGGACTTAGTTCCATACCCTCCTAAGTTCAAGGCTCCAACCCTCCAAGCATTCGACGGGAAGGGGTCACCCAACCAGCACATCTACTACTTCAAATCCCAGACCGGGAATGTCGTAGATAATGACGCCATCCTGGCGCGACTGTTCATCGGCACCCTGAAAGGGTTGGCTTTGAGTGGTTTATGAAGCTCCCGGAAGGTTCCATCAAGAACTGGGGCGACTTGGAGAAGCTGTTTCTAACACGCTTCTTCGAAGATGATTCGGAGGTCACAATGCCTACCCTTTTAGCTACAAAATAGCGAAAGGGAGAGTCCGTCAAGTCTTTCGTAGAAAGATTTCGGAACATGGCACTCCGATGTCCAAGCGGCATGACCCAGGCCACCCTGGTGGAAACATGTCGCCATAATCTCCAAACCTCACTCCTTGCTCAAATAGGAGTTGCTGAAAGCCGCACCTGAAATAATTAGTCCAGCAAGGTGAACAGGCTGAGGAGATTGTCGCCCCGCGTAAGAGCGGAAGAAGGCAAGCCCAGGCCAGAGAGGTCGACAAGGCGTGCACCAGACACATCCCTCCAGACGAAGCGGAAGGATAATTTGGCGACGGAGACCAAATCTCCCACCAAACCTCAAACAGGCAGGGCAAGTGGCTCTTCAAGCCAGCCACGCCCCCAACAAGCAGTATTCCTTCAAAGAGGAACACGTCGATTCGCTCTTCAAGCTACTCAACAAGAGCAATCGACTGAAGCTCCCTGAAATTAGGCGCCCGGAGGAAGTCGGCAAGACCGACAATCCCACCTACTGCTTATACCACAGGATGCTCGGACATCCTACCAAAGCTGCTACGTCTTTAAGGACATCCTTCAAGCTCTGATTGACGCGGAGGTATTAAAACTCCGACCGGAGCAGAAGAAGATGACGGCCAACATGACGTCGATTCTCCAGTTTGGGACACGACCCCCGACACCCGTGGGGGTGATCTCTGTCCCGAAAGGAGAACTGAGGGTGGTCAACACAGACCCTCATCAGCAGCGGGAGAAAGACTTGGTACCCGTCCCTACACCTCGAGGGGAAATCATGTGGGTCCACCCTGACCTCGTCGACGAGCAACAATGGACGACTGTGACCAACAGGAAGTCCAAAGGCAAAGGGAAGGCTTCATCTTGCCATGTGATATGCGCTTCCTCCCGAGAAGCGGATACTGATGTTCCCTCGCTGACTGACTCGGAAGAGGAGACAATAGTCCTGGCCGCGGAACCCAACCCACCAACGGCAGGAACCCGTTCGGGGCAGGCATACCTGAAACAGTATGGCGAGACAGCAGTAGCTCCTCCACAACCAGCTGCAGAGCCAGCAAAGCCCTCCTCTAAACAGCCTGGGGAGAAGCAGAAAGAAACTCGATTTTCTCGAGTTCTTGCGAAAGGTGTAACGGAAGGATCCTCGACACCTTACAATTTTGATGTCTTGGCTCAATTAGCCAACATCCGGCACGCATTACCTTGTATGAGCTCCTGAGGCTATCAAAGTCAACCAGAGAGGCTCTACAAGAAGCTTTGGCAAATGCTGAGGTCTTTATGACCCGCGTACCAAGGGAGGAAGATGTAGAGGATTGCCTCCACACCTCCCCAAATGCTCCCTGCATCACCTTCACAACAGATGACATGCAGGTTAAAGGGAAGCATGACCGACCCCTATACTTCACAGGGTATATTGGGTCATCCGAGGTGAACCGCATCCAGGTAGACCCAGGGCCTGCGCTAAGCATCATACCTCGCCGGGTTATGCAGTTTCTAGGCATTCCTACCCATCGTCTGAGCCCTACCCAGACGACTATTTACGGATTCAATGCCAACAGCTCCCGCCCGATGGGAAGATCAAGCTCAAATGCCAGATCGGGAGCCTCAAGTCAGAAGTGACGTGTTACGTCATTGACGCGGACACTTCCTACAACCTGTTGCTGGGACGACCATGGATTCACCGCAATTCCATCGTTCCCTCTACTCTCCACCAAGTTATGAAATACATTGACGAGTGGACAGGTCCCGAACGTTGATTGCCGAAAGGCATCCGTTTAAAGGGGTTGAAAATTATTTCACGGGCTCCCTCTTATATCAGGAACCGGAGGAGACTAATGAAACCCCACAACCAGAGCAGCCAGACTCTGGTAATGAAGCTGACATTGAGCCGGAGAAAGAAGAGTGCCTGTGGGAGTTGGAACCACTTGTAAAGAGCACTAATAAGCTCGATGTTGATACCGCCGACGGTGCAGGCGGTTGGTATATTAATGAAGACTTAGATTTCGCGTATTTCCCTGCGTGTGAGTCTGATTCAATACCGTCGGATACTAGTACCGACGTAGATGAGGTTGTCTGGTCGGCAATGGATGCTTTGACATCATTGCATGTACCAATAAAATCATCCTTCGGGACGTACCAGGATAATGGAGACGCGCAAGAGTCTGTATTCATGGTTCCAGCCAGACGAAAAGGCCAAAGACCAATACTTTTTGGGCGAATCGCGTCTGAACCAATGCCCCACGAAGAATCGGAAGGTGAGGATGAATCCCCTCAGTTCGATCATTATGAACCGAAAACGCTCAGGATGATGAAGCGCATGGGGTATGATCTAACCAACAGGCCTGGGTTGAACTTCGGAAAAGGAAGAAGAACACTGCTTCGATCCTTTGTACCGAAAGGGAAAACCCCTGATTACTATCATCAGACGCGCCGGGGGTTGGGCTATATATCAGCTCCAGTGCCATCAGCCTCTGATTCGGAGAGACTGTCAAGTCATGACTGCTTATCAGACACGTCGTCGTGGGAATCAGATGTCAGTGTCGGCAACATCTTCAAAGGGCTTTCAGTAAACATGGTTTCGACAAGCCATCTGGAGGATGAAGATGAAGAAATGATCCAATCTGATACAGATCCTTGGATCAAACATTTGAATGCTCTTTGGGATATCCGCTTTGAACAGCGCGAACCACCCACAGAAGACAAGGTTGTTCAAGTCAACCTAGGAGATGAAGCCAATCCTAAACCCATTTTCATAAGTGACGGCCTGTCACCTTCGGAGAAGAAGGATCTTATATCTCTTGTACAAGAGTATATAGACGTCTTCGCCTGGAATTACGAGGACATGCCTGGACTTGATCCTCAAGTGGCTATGCACCGCCTCAACATCAATCCGGATGTAAAACCTGTCAAACAACAGCAGCGACGGTTCCGTCCCGAAATAATGGAGGCAATCCAATCAGAAGTCAGGAAGCTTATTGACTCTGGCTTTATCAGGGAGGAACAGCATCCCGATTGGGTAGCCAACATCGTACCCGTTGCCAAGAAGAACGGGAAGATCCGGATCTGCATCGACTTCCGCGATCTAAACGAGGCCTGCCCCAAAGACGAATTCCCATTGCCAATCACGGATGTCATGATTGACAATACTTGTGGATTCGAGCGAATGTCCTTTATGGACGGGTTCTCAGGATACAATCAAATCAAGATGTATCCCGATGACGAAAAGCACACCTCCTTCAGGACACCTCTAGGGGTATATTGCTACACCGTCATGCCCTTCGGTCTAAAGAATGCGGGGGCAACCTACCAAAGGGCCATGAATGCCATTTTCCATCAGCAGATACGCAAAACGGTGGAATGTTATGTCGACGACATCGCGGTGAAAAGTCGCATTAAAGGAGATCACATAGCTGATCTGAAGGTGGTCTTCGACATCATGCGGGCTCATCAATTGAAGATGAACCCCACCAAGTCCTTCCTGGGGGTAGCCAGTGGCAAATTCCTAGGGTTTGTTGTGACTTCCACAGGAATCCATTTGGATCCGGAGAAAGTCCGTGCTATCCAAGAGATGCAACCCCCAGAAGCCTCAAGGAGCTCAGAGGATTGCAAGGACGATTGGCATACATCCGCAGATTCATCTCAAATCTCTCCGGGAGATGCCAACCCTTCGCTAAGCTGATGAAGAAGGGCGTTTCGTTCATTTGGGACGACGCTTGCCAGCAAGCATTTGAGGAGATCAAACGATACCTCACCCTACCACCAGTCCTTGCAGCTCCGGTATCCGGAAAGCCTTTCCTGGTGTACGTCCGATCAATGGATCATTCTTTGGGAGCTCTACTAGCTCAGAATGATGACCAAGGGCGAGAACAAGCAATCTACTACCTAAGTAGAACGATGATCGGAGCTGAACATCGGTACAACCCGATCGAGAAGGAATGTTTGGCACTGGTGTTCGCTATTCAGAAAATGCGACACTATCTGGTGGGCCAAACCATAAATGTCATATCCAAAGTCAACCCCCTGAGGTTACTCATGACAAAGCCTTCATCATTGAACGGCCGACTGGTGAAATGGGCTATATTGCTCTCTCAATATGAGATGCACTTCCTACCCCAAAAAACCATTAAAGGACAAGCGGTGGCGGACTTCTTAGCCGAACACCCAGATCCGAGGGCAGCTAAACTCTACGAGGATCTCCCAGACGAGGTCGCCGAAGCCTGCCTAACCCAGACATTGTTCGAAGGACAAGTATGGCAACTTTTCTTCGATGGTGCATCAAGAACAAGCCCTAAGGGACACACAGTTGCGGGGGTAGGAGTAGTACTCGTCTCCCCACAAAATTATGTGATTCCCCGAGCTATCTCGTTAACCGAGCCCTGCTCCAACAATGTGGCGGAATACAACGCTCTTTTGATTGGGATGCAATTCGCCGATGAGATTGGCGTTAAAAATCTCGAGGCGTACGGTGACTCCAAACTCATCGTCAGCCAAGTTCGCGGAGAGTATGAGGCCAGGCATGAAGATCTAGTACCCTACTACAACGCGACAATCCACATGGCCGAGAGGTTTTCAAACTTCTACATCGACCATGTACCGCGCAAGCAAAATGCGCATGCAGATGCACTTGCATCCCTTGCTGCCTCCTTAGCTCTTCCAGCTGGAGCAATGGAGAAGGTATTCGTCTATAGCCACGACCTATACTGCCCAAAAAGTCCCCTCGGAGACTACCAGAGGTCAACGGGAGATCGTCGCGGTAAGGAAACACTTGAAGTGTCGACCGATCCAGAGCTTAAAGACTGGCGATTCCCCTACATTGATTTTGTCTTATACGGCATCTTGCCCGAAGACACCAGGGAGGCGGCTGCCATCCGAAGGAAAGCCTCCAAATTCTACTACAATGCGATTTCGCGAACATTGTATCGTAGATCGCATGACGGGATCCTGCTCCGGTGCCTCTCATCAAAAGAAGCCCACGAAGTGTTGAAAGAGGCCCACGATGGTACGTGTGGAGCTCATCAACCTGGCCCGAAGCTGGCAAACCGACTCCAAAGATTGGGTTACTACTGGCCCAAAATGGTTGCCGATGCTGTTACCTATGCCAAAAGATGTCACGCCTGTCAAATACATGGCGATTTCATCCATCAAGCACCAGGATACCTCCACTCTACGACCTCTACCTGGCCGTTCGAAATGTGGGGGATGGACGTGGTTGGTCCTATCAGCCCACCATCATCAAAGGGACATCGGTTCATCCTAGCGATAACCGATTACTTCTCAAAGTGGGCCGAAGCTATCCCTTTGAAGGAGGTAAAATCATCTAACGTGATCAAGTTCGTGAAACATCACGTTATTTACTGCTTCGGTGTGCCTCGGCGGATTGTCCATGACAATGGACCCCAGTTCATCAGCCAGGCTTTTCAGAGATTCTGCGCCAAGTTCAGAATCCAGAGTGTGTCATCAACGGCATACTATCCGCCCGCTAACGGCCTCGCAGAAGCTTTCAATAAGACTATTGGCAAGCTTCTCAAGAAATTCGTCTCGAAAAGTCAACGAGACTGGGACGATAAGTTGGGCGAATGCTTATGGGCCTATCGCACGACTGTGCGAACCCCAACTAAAGCCACGCCATTTTCCTTGGTGTACGGATGCGAAGCCGTCCTTCCACTGGAAATCCAAATTCCATCTCTTCGCGTCGCCTTGACAGCGGAGATGACAACAGAGGAGAAGCATCGACAGCGACTCCAAGAATTGGAAGCCTTGGACGACAAGCGTCTGCAGGCCTAACAACAAATCGAGCTTTATCAAGCTCGTATCACCAGAGCCTTCAACAAGAAAGTCAAATCGCGAACTTTCAAGAAGGGCGACCTCGTCTTAGCCGTCCGAAGACCCATGGTCATGACGCACAAGACAAAAGGAAAATTCCAACCCAAATGGGAAGGACCGTTTGTAGTAGAGTCAGTCTACTCAAATGGATCATATCGCCTCATAACCTCGAATGGCGATACACTCATGATGCCTATTAACGGCAGGTTCCTGAAGAAATACTATCCCTAGACAGTATTCTTCCACTGATCAAGTTAAAAATACACCTCTGATCAGAAGCATCCGACGCCTCCGACGGCTAAGGATAGAGGAAAATGTTGGCTTCTAAGCCCAACATAGTCTTCGACAACTCATCATGCTGAGGGGAATAGCATGGCTAGCCCAACTCAAACGGTAGTTGGTAAAGGCACCTCAAATCCGTTGATAGCTGAGGGTTTGCTAAAAATCCTAAGTGGACTTGATTCCACTCTTCCCTCCAAAAATCCCTTACCAATTCTCATCCATAGAATGGTAGGACCACAAAATGCAATCATTACTATGTTAACACTATACCTCTGGTAATGAATACTCCTCGTCGAGTACAAACCTTGCTTGTTAACTCTGCATAGAGTAACAAACTCTCAAATTTGCCAAGTTAACACTATACCTCTGGCACTTCAAATTCTACTTGTCAATTCTCATCAATAGAATGACAGGTCCTCAAATTACTCCTATCGCAAGCAAATTCTTGTCAAGTTAATATCACACCTCTGACAAACTACTGTTTAAGTTAACATTACACCTCTAAGCGGTACATCGAGTGTCTGTCAAGTTAATATCACACCTCTGACAGTCACCTTTCTTCAGACTTCCATATCGAAGCTGAAATGGACGATGCCAAGTTAACACTACACTTCTAGCATCCGAGTCATTGCTAAGTTCAACAATACACCTATGGCTATGACCTTTCCTCGACTTCTTTAAGCCGAGACGACTAATGCCAAGTTCAACATTACACCTCTAGCATTACTATCACTGTTAAGTTAAACATCACACCTATGACAGTGACACCCTCAGTTTTCCCAAATAAAACTGAGATGCTGGTGAGTTAGGTTAATATCACACCTCTAACTCACGTCCTTGTCAAGTTAACATTACACTTCTGACAAGACTACTTCTAAACCGTTAAGTTAATATCACACCTCTAACGGTAAAATCTTACTAGATTCCCCACGAGTCTAGTTTCATTTGATATTCTCCCCAACCGAGTATCAAATTCATTTTGGAGGCATTGTTGGTTAACATTACACCGATAAACAATGCTTCCATCAAAATCCCCAGCTGATCTTAAATCAAGTTAATCCCAAATCCTTGATAAAAGTTCACCTTCTCTGGGGGTACACACTCCACTTGTCACTTTCTTTTATAAAGTGGCGGGTCCACCAAAATCATTCTTTTGCTTCTAAAACAAAACATTCAAGACAACAAAAAGAAGTAAAAAGGAAAGTGTCACTTTTATTTATATATATCCAAACATATGAAAGTGATACAAAACGCTCTCTTATACAATAAGATTGAGTGTTACAATTAAGGAGTACAAAGAAGTCCCTCTCTCTCTCAGAGGCCGTACTCACTCCTTGAAACCGCATCTGATCCCAGGTGTACAATTGGAACCGATTGCGCCATGGCGATGACGCAAAAGTCGAAAGCGCCCTAGCTGATTAAGCTAAGAGCAATGGTGTTCTTGAGGTCCGGTGGCAACAGAAGGTCCTGCAACCTTCGTTCAGGCGCGTCTCTTTCCCTAGCAGACCATCCAACAAACATGGAGTCACTCCGGGGGTGAGAGAGGAAGTTTAGGAGTCATCACAAAGGATGCTACCCTCCACTAGGTCCAGCGGCAGCAGAAAGTCCTGCATTCATCACCATCCCTTTCCCCAGCAGGCCATCCAACGGAATGTCCTTGATGTCACTTCTGGAGTAGGGAGAGGAAGAGGATCTTTCCGCCACCGTAACCGCCGGAACCTCCTCGCCGTCATACTTGACCTGACCATCTCTTGCCATCAGGCAAGAGTGGTGCAGGAGATCTGAAGAGACCTTGGCGAGATGTGGGTCCTCGTCAGAGATATAATTTAATCTCTCACAAACGACGAGGACCATAATTTAATCTCTCACAAACGAACGTGGAGCAAGTTCGCCAGCCGGTATATTCTTTCTGGGCCCAGCAAACCTGAAAAAGGACGAGCAAGCCTACCTGTAAAGAATAAGCAAGAGTCAGAAAATCTGGAACTCGGTACATTTTTATAAAGGAAACTGAGTAACAGAACACGGCAGCCATTCAAGACTTCAGACGCGAGAATGACCCGCACAGTCAAACAGACGCGAGTCAAACTGCGCCACGCATAGGATTCAAACGCGGCCTCAGTTTGTACCCGCGCCTAATGCCCCAGACGCAAAGAATTTCAGAACGCCGAAATTGCCATCTCTCTGTTAAGTGAACAAGAGTTGCAAGATTCAGGTCTGAAACACGCCAAGGCAATGAAACGCGATGGGCAAAGCCAGCGTCAAGCGCCCGCGTTCAGAGAAGTCAAGTCACTGGCACAAATTCCAGAGAAGGAATGCACCGGGACTTCATTCAGATGGTTATGCAAAGTTCAGGCTATACACATCATCGGGGGACATACCAGCAGAGACCTCTGGCCAGAGTTGGCCTCTCTGCACCCAAACGCAGGCGTCCAAGATGATCCGAGAGGGGTTCTTCTTGAAGAGACCAAACCGAAGCGTGAGAGCTCTGGGTCATCTTCATCCTCGGAATTACCTTCATCCATGGAGACGGAATCCCTATCAAGAAACTCTTTTCTGAAGAAGGTGGGACTTCTCAGAGCAATCCAAAGAGAGATAATCCAAGCTTGGATTATAGGAGGGGAGCGCACCCTATTTATAGGCAGGCCCTAATAACTGCCATTAATGGGGCGTTAATTGGAACCGTCACGTACGATTGTCAAAGCCCAGTGAAGGATTGACGCGTGGAACGCCGCTTTGGAAACCGTCGCAAGCGCCGGTTTTCAACCGCCCGCGTCGGTTTTTGCATTTAAGGGCAGTAACTCCTGAGTCCAATGAGGAGTTGACGCGTGGATAACTGCCTTGGGAATCAACGGATGACTCGGAATCCCAATCGACAGTGAAGACCTGACGAGCAAAGATCTCCTAAAATCTTGAGTCAGATCACATTAGACGCAGATGGGAAAGCCGCGTCCCTTCAGCAGACAAGGCTGCATCTCTTGCGTCTGCCCGATCCGCGCAAGACAGATTTGCGTTATTCAGAGCTGCGTCTCACCTTGTGATTGACGCTGCGTCTCACCCCAGGGACTGACAGCCGCGTCTTACTTTATGGATCAATGCCGCGTCTCATCTTTTGATTGACGCCGCATCTCATCAAGAAGACCGCGTTCCGATTTGTGATTGACGCCGCGTCTCATCAAAAGGACTTAGTAGAATCTAAGTTCTTATGAAATGATGACCGCGTCTCACTGTATGATTGACGCTGCGTCTCAGTAAAAGGACTTAGTAAAATCTAAGTTCCGGTAGACTGACGACCACGTCTCACCCTGTGATCGACGCTGCGTCTCGTCAAAAAGACTTGGTGAAATCTAAGTCCCCATAGATTGATGCCACGTCTCATTCTATGGGATTAATGCCGCGTCTCGCCAACTGAACGACTAGTGATCAAGAGTTGGACTCATCCACAACAGGACAAAGAAATTGGGACAAAAGCTTTAAAGAAACTTCTATTATATCAAAAAATGATAGAAGTGGATACAAACACTCTTAGAGTGTCCCTTTTCTTTACAAAAAGAAAAAAAGAAAAGAAGGCTAAATGTCCTGGTTCGCCAAGGAACGGATTTGTTCCCTAATGCGGTGAATCTCATGCTGGCTCGTCCTCTCAGCCTCCATGATAGCCCGGTCCCGCAGCTCCGCCTCAGATAAGAAATTTCTGGCAGCCAGCTGCATCCGCAGAGATTCCACCCTGGAAGATTGTAGGGATAGACTCTCTTCAGCACGCGCCGTAGCAGCCCGTTGCTCCTCAAGCTCCTTTTTGAGGGAAACAAGTTTCTCCTCATTTAGCGCAAGAACAGCTTCCGCCTTGGCGATAATGTCCCGAGTTCTGAGGATGACTTGCTCCGTGCTCTGCACACTAAGCTCAGATTCCCTCGAATCTCCGGCTAATTTCTGAAATTCAGCCTTGGAATATTCAAGGTCGCGGATCTCGGCAGCGATTTGTGCCTCCGCCTCCTGTCGCTCCCGTTCCTGATCAGCTAGGAGCCTAGTCAAGGTGGCCTGGGCTTCATCAAAAGAGCCAGCATCTTCCAAAGATTCCAGCTCCCGCAGGTTATCTCCAAGTTGCTCTACCACCCGCAGGCATGCCCTGGCAAGTGAAGGGCCTCCCGCCAATTCGACGCTCACGGCCATATTTTCAAGAAGCCTCTGGGCGAACTGGAAGGTGCTGTGTCCACGGAAGATGAGATCAATACATGATCCCATCGAGGTGAAGAATTGTTTGCACCATCTGACGTGCCAGCTCCCCCATGTCTTCACCACCTAAGAAGCTTCCCGACCCTTTTTCTGTCACGGGATAAGGGATATAGGGCGGGTCTTCTCGCACAAGAGCCGTGCCGGCCGTCGATGTGGCAAGAGCAAGACTACCCGCTGGCGCTTCCTGGAGCGCTGCCTCTGCAGGAGCTTCCACGACCAATGAAGGAGTTGTAAGCACAACCTCTTCAGAAACTTCCACTGAGAATTGAGCTGTGTGGCCTTCTGGAAGGGTGCCGATCGTCGGACTCCCCACCTGAGCCCCCTCAGTCAGAGCTGCCTTACTAGGTTCGAGGTCCAGAGGCGTCGAGTCCTGTAGAATGGGAGTCTCCCCAGCTTCAGCAGTAGCCTTCTCCACCGGCGGAGTGAGAGCCTCCTCAGCCTCAATGATTGTTTCCCCTCCTGGCAAAGGGGAAGGCTCCCCAACTTCAACAGCTGCCCCCACTGAGGTTGTCTCGGCAACCGAAGCCTCAATCCCCTTGGGCTGGGTCAACTCTGTTTCCATCGCCTCGACATGCGAGGAAGTTGCACCTTCAGCAGGGATTATCGCCAGCGGTAACGCAGTCGATGATTCGCCCCCGTATATTTTCCCCTCCGAGATGTGTGAGAACTTACTCGGGTCAGGAAAAGCGGGTTCATGGCCGTAATCGACTTTATCTTCAAAGTCGCTTTCCGTATCAGACGCGGATGACGACAGTTCAACGCAAAGGTCCTCGGTGACCGGGGCCTTGCCACCAATCACCCCAGTGGTAGGACTAGGGTCGATTATCCGAGCGCTGGAAATGAAGACGCTAGGAGGCCCTGACCACTGTGCCTTGTCTCTCCCTTCACGAGCAGAAGAAGGCTCGGGCCGAGCTGAGAACCCTAGAATCTGGACATTCCCTCCCACGAGCTGTTCTTCCTCGTCAGCTACAGTGGGTTTGTCAACCAATTCCCCCTCTTCGCAATCTTACAGGTCCCTTTGTGCGACCTAGGAGCACGAATTAAACTGGGGAGATCTCTATCCTCTGGCGGTTCCTCAACCATGACAAAGAGGTCTTCAGGACAGTCCTCAACTCCAGCAGAAATGTCTTCTGAGGGAGAGACTTCCGTTGCTAAGTCCCTCCGAGCCCTCTTCGAAACAGGACCAGCAGTTGAAGTGGGACCCCGACGGCGCTTACTCACCAATTCTTGAGCCTTGGCGGTAGAGGGCCCCTCCTGTGGCCCTAGCTTGGTTCTACTCCGGGTTACTCGGAGCTCCTCTCTTGAGCCTCCCTCAGCTTCTCTCTGAGATGCTCTCTCCAGCTCTTTCTGGACCCTTAAATACTGGGTGATCATGTGCGAGCGTTTGCCAGACTCCGACTGTGTTTTGAGACAGGCATTAATGCCCTCAATACCCGTATACCCGGGGCAAAATCCGATGACTGGTTTACCCGAGAATACCAGGTGCAGAAAGTGAAGCTGGTAAGGTTCTTCGGTTCCTCGACGGGCAAACGGAAAGTTGCCTCTGTCCCCCCAGCCACGCTATAGTACCAGGCTCGAGCACCTTCGCACAAATTCCCATTGAAGGCAAGTTGTGTATTCGGATTGCCGACATAAAGCTGAGCATAGCCAAACTGTCGGGCAAAACGACTTGGCATATACGGTTCGATAGTGCAGGAAGTCCCTTGGCGAAACAATACGTATCCTGGTCGTATGTTGATCAACCACCGGAAGACTCCCGCGGACAGTTGGGTGAGGTCATCCCGACCTATAGAATCAGTGAATTGCTCACCAAAAGATGCACCAGGAATCCCAGCGAAGCAGCGGTTGAGCTGGTAATTGCGGCATTTGAGAGACGTCTCTGAATATAATATATATAGGTGTCACTCCAATCCGAGTTTTCCAGCCGCCTCACAAAAGGGACAGGACTCGTACTCCCACGCGCCGTTGTCATCAAAGAAGGGCAATGCATCACGTACCAGGCCATGAGATACGTGTAAGGCAACTCAATTCGGGGGTTGGGGCGCCTTGCCGTCGGGTTTCCCTCTGAGTCAACATACGGCTTGCCTTGAGAGTCGACAGTCCTTGGAGCCTCGCATAGTCTCTTGGCTAACGCCCGCAACCCACTCTGAATGCCAGCCGCCACGGCCGGAAGAAGGGCTAGAGGACGGCCATGGGCCAGGAGTACTGCTGGGTACACCACGTCGGCAATAACGACTTCATGTGGCCGTGTAGTACCACACAACGCTTCAACCACAGCATCAAGAAGCCTGCCAACAGCGCTCGACTAGAGATAGAAGCCCGGGCCCGATGATGATAGCTTTCGAAAAGCGTATCAGGTTCGAAGCCGTCCTCGTTCGACCCAGTGGTGTAAAAGCCCTCAGAAGCTTGTGCGACCATGTCGTCAACTCCCTGTTCAGAGAGGGGAGCCAGTCGAGTTATCGAATGATCCTTCTTGCTGACGTTGCTGAATAAGTAATTGGCCCAGGATAGATGCCTAACTCCATGCGTCCTCCAACGGTTACCTGACCACAAATATGGAAGTGGCACATCACTTCCCAATAGGTCTCGTACACCTCAGGGGAATCCTTCTTTATAAGGTCAAGCTCCCTAGCAGTCGGGACATATTCTTCATAAGGGAACTCCCCCATCACCAGCCCCGAGACCTCATGCAACTCATGCAGTGCAAGGCCCATTTCTCCACCGGGGTAAAGAATGTCCCCGTCTGAGGGTTGTAGCGCTCCAAGATCCCGAAGAAGTTGTGAGAGCTCATTGGGATGCCCCATTGAACGGCCCTGACTGCTGAGTATAATCCCACGTGCTCAAGCAGATCTCCAAGATCGGAGAGGGCGAAACCCACCATCCTGCCCCACCAAGAATTCTCCGTGGAGTGGACCCATCCTGGCAAACGGAACTTGGCCGGATAATCACCCTCTGCTTCTATGAACGAATTGAGGAAGGTGGTGGCAAGCTGCGGGATCTCTCCGACTGGAAGCTCAGACTTGCGTGACCCGGGAACAAGCCGAGGACCGCCCGGTCATGGCAATCATGACGGTATACGTTCTGGGATTTGAAATTACCAAGGGTAATCTCAGAGATATCCCGGGACACGTCCCACTTCATCTTCCGAAGGACGGACAGATGTTGGAGATAAGACAACGGGAGCATCCTCTCTATGGCGGGAAGGAAGTATCTCCTCTCCCCTATCTGACGGAGCCACCTGTAATTCCCGTCATACATTGGTCTGCCACCGTCGCTGACATGATCTCCAAAGAAGAAAGCAGGCTTCTCCAGCTTGATGTGGGTATCCGTTGCGAAGACTGCATCGGTCATGAGCACCCGAGAAGTCCTCTCATTAACATGGGCAATCATTTCCCTGCGAACTGGCGACCTGTCAGCAGTCACAGGTATGGTCCTTCGCAGTGCAAAAGTCAGACGGTGGTCAGCACCACCCACGCGGCCAAAGTGGTGCATCTTGGCAAGTGAACCTGAAACATGCGGCACTGCAAAAGAAAAAGACACTTGGTCAGATACTTTGCCAAAAATAAGGGAAGACGCTAAGTGTTCATAATTCAAAACGCAGCCGAGACACTGGACGCAGGAGTTATCATCCGCGTCCAGACCTGCGAACCTGCACCAAAACGCAGAAGAGATACTGGACGCAGGAATTTCTCGAACCCGCGTCCAGACCTGCAAGCCGCGTTCTGCAAACCAAGACTTATGAAAATTCTAAGTACTTGGACTCAAACGCCAGATTCTACAAAATCGGCGGTTGAAGACACAGAACGCAAGGATCAAATCCGCGTTCTGCAAACCAAGACTTGTGAAATTTCAAAGTGCTTGGACTCAGACGCCAGATTCATCAAATCGGCGCCTGATGGCACAAAACTCGGCACAGAACGCATGGATCAAATCCGCGTTCTTCAAATCGCGTCCAGAGACCTTCACAATTAGAAATGTTCTAAGTGAAGGATCCAGAATGCAGAGTTCACCAGCGTCGGATCATCAGGCCCGCGCCCCGGTTATCATCTCAAGGACAGCGTCCGAGAATCAAACACGATCTTGTGTTAAAGGTTCTTAGGGTTCTATGAACATGTTTTAATGGCGGAACCCACGCCGAAGGTACATTTTTACCTCGGAAAACACCCTCCTGCGCAGAGGAAGCATCTCTCTCAGCCTCGGCGACGGTCGCCCTTGAGGATGATGCAGTCGGTTTCGTCTTGGGAGCCATCGATGTTCAGAAATCCGAGTTCAAAGATGGACAGATGAACAAACAAGAGGAGGGAAGCTCTCTTTTCTCAGCAAATGCGTTCGGAGAAGAAGATGTGTCTCTCTCTAACTGTTGCCTTTTATAGGCACAGAGATTCGCGAAGATACGCAGCGTTTGGCCCAATAAACGCTGCAGCGAATCGCTGCCTGACGCGTGGAGCCAAATCATTGTTTGAACAGGGAAGATCATGCGTCGCGACCCCGCCACAAAGTCAGAAGTTGACACGTGGAGCAGTTCATTTAATGAACCGGGAGATCCGCGCGCCAAAAGGCGAAATCTCGCCGTTTCCCCAGGCCAGCTGGCGGCGTAATCATGACATGACACAGGTGCGCGCCCCAAATTACGCGGCTCTTCGGTGGACATGCCCCGTCAGCATCATCATAAATGCACCCAGAAAATCGCGTCTGCATTTCAAGAGATGCGTCTCTCCAAAGTCCGCGTCCCCTCAAACGGGCCAAACATCGCATGGAAGTCGCGTCTTTAAAGCAGTCTTGCTTTTTCAAAAGGGAACCTGCGTCCAGTCTCCTGCTTCTGCAAATCAGTTCAACAGTACACTGACGCAAACAGACAACCAACCACTCCCGGCCAAAAGCGCACCCGTGACAGACTAAAAGCAATCGGGGAGGTCTAGACTGTGTATCTAGACACTCAACACGATCAACTCTGACGGCTTCAAAGAGTTCAACAGTACACTCACGAAGACCAATTCCAGATAAGATCAAGCCCGAAGCATCAACAGTCCAGTCATAGAGGCGAACACGGCTAAGATCCAAAGTATTCCGAAATCCGTCCCATTCAACTGCGGAATATCAGAAACTTTGGAGGGGGTTCTGTAGGCTGTCTAAAAAATGACTAACAAACAAGCCATTAAGGAAGCAAGTCTCAAGCTCTAGACGCGAGGAATCGAGGCCCGCGTCTCAGCATTAAGACGCGTTGGCTCTACACCCGTGTCTTAACGTCCAGACGCGTCGGCCCAAAGCCCGCGTCTCGGCATCAAGGCGCGTCGGCCCGACGCCCGCGCCTCAACGTCCAGACGTGAAGGCCCGAAGCTCGCGTCTCAGCATTAAGGCGCGTTGGCTCGACGCCCGCGTCTCAACTTTAGGGTGCGTTTGGCTCAACGCCCGCGTCTCAAACTTCAAGGCGCGTTTGGCCCAACGCCCGCGTCTCAGTTGCAACTGCCCTGATTGCGGGGCCAGTCACCGCGCATGTAGCGGGTAGTGGCCCCTCATTCGGGAGCGTTTTCAGGAGGCACCTTCACCCCCTGAGACCCCTATAAATAGCCTTGTTTGCTATGAAGAGGGGATCGGAGCTTTGGAAAGGTCGAGAATTAAGAAGGTCAAGGCATCATCAAGATCGATCGAATCCAGGCAAGAGGATCATCAAGAGGGAAGCACGACTTCAACAACAGACAGAGGGAGGAGACTCTTCAGCGAGCTTACTGAGTACTAGCCGCTCTTCGCCTACCTCCCTTTTGAGAGTTTTGGTAGACGGAGCTGAGTTACTCTTTCTACCGACCAAAGAGAAGACCCCCGACGGTCCAGGACGGTCATCTGGTCAACGGAGAACAAGATTCACTCTCCACCGCCACACACGAAGAACCCAGCATTAAAAAAGGGGGGATTCAAGCTTCAACATCCTCCCTCCCTTGTAACTGGAAGGAAAGTCTTGTTGTAATCTTTTCATCTGATTCAAAGAAATCTTTACAGCAATTCCCTCTTCTTTTTCCGGCGCATACAACGGTCAGCCCCCCTCCTGTTGGGGAGCACAGAGAGAGTGTTTGAGAAGAGAGAGAGAGTGTGTGTTTGAGAAGAGAGAGAGAGAGAGAGAGAGAGAGAGAGTGTTGTGTGTGTGTGTGTGTGTGAGAGAGGGGTTTTTGAGAATTAGAGAGAGGTAGGGGAGAGAGAGGATTGAAAGAGGGGAATGGCGGTGGGCATTTTTATTGGGTGCGGTTGATTGACAAAGGCGGTGGGGGGAGGAAGCTTTGAGAAGAAGGGAGAAGAAAAGAAAGGAAAAAGAAAGATTAAAAAATAAGATTTTAGTATTATTATATTGGCCCAAAATTCGACTAGCTCCGAACGGTACCCAAAATTACAGAAAATAGAGAATATTATTCTGAACGTAACATGAAGACAGTTTGTAGAAATACTGTCTGCTTTACAATTTAAAAATCCTGGAAGCTGTCGCCGGTACTGGGCGACACGGGTTTGGCCGGATTTCCGATAAATTCTGAAAAATCCCCAAAAATACCAATATGTAGCTCATGTGATTCTAAGACACATGGTGAAAGATGATTCTCAAAATACCATGCCGTTAGTGAAATAAAAAACGTAAAGCCGGTTATCGGTATCGGTCGACACCGACTACGGAGCTTTTCCAAAATAATCCAGAAAATTTCAGAAAATCCTGAAAAATCTAAAATATTAGAAAATAATTTTGAAAACTGAAATCAGGTCAATCGGACTACTACGGAGGTCAAATCAATTTTGTACGTCGTATCGCGTACTGATACAGTGATACGTACACCAGGGATCAGGGGGTTACATTATAACTATCAACTGATTTCAAGATTAAAAAGCATTGCTTTAGGTGCTTTTACAACCGTGCCTTGATGAATGAAGTCCAACTTCTAGAGAATTCTTCCCTGGGTAGGAGTTATCTTTCGCCATGAAATACTCAGTCCCTATGAAGTTCTGTGTTCCCCTTCCATTGATGAGATGCCATCTCTTGATTTCCTCTTGAAATCTTATTGACGCGCCCGTGTTTGATAAACACGTCTTTCAGACTTCTTGATAAAACGCGAGCTTATTGACTTCAAAACCTAAGTCCCAAGTTCTTCAGACGTGAATGTGATAGACTCTGCGTTTTGGATCTTGAAATATGAACTTTGTATATGAAGCTCGCGTTTGGGGTTCTTGACTTAAAGAATTTTAAGTCTGCTCTTTTGAGACTTCTGAATGCGGATATGGCCGGCCATGTGTCTCAGACGCGGGCGCGGCAAACTTTGCATCTTACAGTTATCTCAGGCAGTTTTTTAGGACTCGCATCTGCATTCTTAATTCATGCCTCTCGTTTCACATCTCGGATGCAAGTCTAAAATCATACTGCATTTGGATCCATATTCTCTACATCGGTTAACTCCACGTCTGGAGTTCATGGCTTTAGTCTCGCATTTGCTCTTTAGATTTTCTATTCTTGTCCTTGCAGCATTTTAACCTTCGAGTTTTTATTCCTTGCAGGTTCTGGCAGCCTCAGTCAATCTTCTACGTCTTTGCCGGGGTCACCGGAGAACATTTTGCCCGATCAGCCTGTTCGGTCAGCGAGCACTCGGGAAGTCAAAGCTCATGGTCATGGGCGAGAAGGATCCACGCGGTTACTGATAACCGTCAAAGCCTTATTGGACATGATGTGCCAGCAATGCCTCAGGTTCATCATGGTCACAGTGGGTATGAAGGCGGGTATGATGGCTTTGAAGGCCACAGGAAAGAGAGGTTACCAGTAAGGTCTTGGATCCTTCCTTTGCCAATTTGATTAAGGAAAATGCAGATTTTTGGTGACAAAATTTGCCATTAAGCGAAGGATTACGGCGTACACCAGTTGGTCGGGTGGAATCAGAATGCTCCCCTGCATTTCGACCTCGAGAAACACCATTGTTCTTCAGAAGTTGATCTGCTTTTCTTGCCGCAGTCTAGAAGATGAGCTTCATGTACCTTTAATATTTTAAGGAGTGAGTGTAACCTTTCACTGAAATGAGAGAAACTTCTTTATGCTTCTTTGTTGTAACACTCAATCTTATTGTATAAGAGAGCATCTTGTATCACTTTCATATGTTTGAATATCAATAAATGTGACACTTTTTCTTGTCTTCTTATATGTCTTGGTTTCCTCTTTATATTGAAAATCTGACAAATGGAAGTGATTTCTTTTGATTTGCTAGAAATGTGATATTTACTTAGCAAGCCAAAAGAAAATTTAAAATTACTATCAGAGGTGTTAACTTGACAGGAGTGGGATGGTTTTCGTGGACTTGCCAATCTATGAATAAGAATGACAAGTGAAACTAAATCCATTGGGGATCTAGAAGAATCTTTACCGTCAGAGGTGTGATATTAACTTAACAGGTTGATTCAGATCTTATCAGAGGTGTGGTATTACTTGACAAGAATGTGAGATAGAGGTGTGATGTTAACTTAGCTCCACGAAAATTTCAGCTTAATTTATGAAAACTGAAACATCACTGTCATAGGTGCAGTTTTAAACTTGACAGTAAAAGTAATGCTAGATGTGTAATGTTAAACTTAGCATTAGTCACTCAACTTCGATATGAAAGTTTGAGAAAGAGTCATTGTCATAAGTGTAATGTTGAACTTAACAATGAACTGGATGCTAGAAGTATGGTGTTAAACTTAGCATCGCTCATCCCAGCTTCGATATAGAAGTCTGAGAAAAAGTCATTGACATAGGTGTAGTGTTGAACTTAACAATGAACTAGATGTTAGAAGTGTGATGTTAAACTTAGCATCGCTCATCTCCGATCCGATATGGAAGCCTGAGGAAAAGTGACTGTCAGAGATTATATATTAAACTTGGCAGTAACTTAATCATTGTTAGGGTGTGATGTTAAACTTAACAGTAATTTGTCAGAGGTGTAATATTAACATGACAGTAGTTGATTTGCAGTATGAGCAATTTTAAGGACTTACCATTCTATTGATGAGAATGGCAAGTGATGTTTTGAGTGTCAGAGGTGTAATATTAACTTGACAATAATTAGTTTGCGATATGAGTAATTTTGAGGACTTGCTATTATATTGATGAGAATTGGCAAGTGGATTTTTGAGCGTCAGAGTGTAGTATTAACTTGATAATAATTGGTTTGCGATTTGAGCAATTTTGAGAACTTATGACTCCATGAAGGGGAGCAACAAGTGGAAGTTCATACTCTCTAGGGAGTATTGAAACTTTTGACTGTTAGAAGTGTAGTGTTAAACTTAACAATGATCGGGTCTGTGGACCTACCACTATATGGAAGGGAATTGATAGGGTACTTTGGTGAAAAATAAAATGAATCGTCAGAGGTGTAATATTAACGTGACAGTCATCAATTTTCTAAGGACATGGAGATGTGCTGTTAGAGGTGTAATATTAACATAATAGTGGAGATATAAATGAGTTTCGTTGTAAGAGGATTAATATTAACTTGACTGAATCTGCTGAGGATCAGGAAGTCTGGCTTGTCAGAGGTTTATTGTTAACGTGACAAGCTCCAGCTCATTTCATTGGAGGAATAAACTCAGATACTTTTGTGGCCATATGTTGACTGATTTTTCCTGCACACAAAAATATAGTATTTTAGAATATGATGTGCAAGTCTCAGTTCTAATCCGCGGTAGCAGGGCTATGCGGGTCGTGATCCTCAAGGAGGGACTGCGATGGAAGCGTTAAGCAAGTTATCTCTAAAAATTATCTTTTTATTATTAAGTAGTGGTATTTACAATGGGTGGTAGAAAAGAATATGGAGAAGTTGTGATTTAATCTACAAAAAGAAAAGAAAAGAAAAGAAAAGAAACTTACCTCTTTAGTCTGCTTACCGTTTGAACCGTTGCGATGATTTACCTTTTCTTGGAAGGTGTACAAGCACGGCTTATGGGATCGTCCGCCTTCTTAATCTACTCTACGAAATGAAAAACAAGCTATGAAGACCTGTTCATCGCCATGGGCCGTCAAGGTTCCTTCTTCGGCTAGGTATTCTCAAAGCAGTTGGATCTCATGGTGGGCAAGACATTAGAGAAAGAAACAATGTCATAAACCAAAAATAGAAAAAAACAATGATAGACAAAGATAGAGACACAATAAAACATAAAAAGAACAAAACAAGCTTTGATTTGATTTAAACAATGGAGGAAAATTTACAACTTACACCGGCTGTCACCATCGATACAAGAGGATCCTTCCTCCATGAATGCAACATCTCCTCTCAGCTTTCACAAGAAGAAAATAAAATTTACAAATGTGGAAATCTAACCTAAAAGAAAGAAGAAAACCCTAAAATCCTAACTTTGGCCCTTTGCTGGACGCTGGACGCGCTGTACGTTGCACTGCAGGGGGTATTTATAGGTGCAGAAGAGAGAAGAGTCCCGGATAAAGCAGCCCACAAAAATTGGTCCAGAGATAAGCTCGGATTGCCGCGGAATCTTGATTTTGCCGCGGATTTGCGGCATTTTTGTGGAATCTGGCCACGCGCTTTGGCGCGTGGCCTCACCTGGTCCGTCCATCGGGGCGCTTGCTTCTGGAAGTATGATCCTGGCTCTCCATATTGGGATTTCGAGATAACTTGATAATCAAGTTACCTAGATTTTGTATTCTCCCAATCTCTTTTAAACGAATTTCCTTCTCATCTTTGGCTTTTATGCTCATCCTGCAAGAGTTTAGGATTGGGTAGAATTCTATCCTTCCCTCATCTTTGATATTTGCAATTTTAGCCCTTGTATATTTGCACTTTTGACAATTGATATTTGCACTTTTACACCTGGGCTTCAAACATGGGCTTGGATCTGGGCTTTTGGGCTCTTTAAGCTTTATTTATTTTAAAATAATAATTCGAGGCCTGCACACAATAAATTACAAATTATTAATAAATGTGCAGAATTAAATGAATAAATATGAAAATGTGATGGTAAATATGATGATAAAAATGCACTTTTCACTACCAATCACACCCCCACACTTATCTTTTTACTCGTCCTCGAGTAAAAACAAAGAAAAAGAAAAGAAATGAAAAGTTAATCTAACCTAACTCACTTTCGTAGGAATCACGGTTGCACTTAGCATGTGCAACAAGCCGTTAAACCCTAGGTTACCCTAGAGAACGAGTGTTGTCTCGTGAGGGTTTTCAGCGGATTGCACCCACAAAATCCATAAAAAGGAAAATATTTGAGTTATTATTGAAGAGACTAAGTAGTCTATAAGTTTTAGGATCCTCATTTTTATTCATTCTTTAAACTTAGTCTTAATAAAGTTAATTGTTTTCCATTTTAGGTAGAATTAAAATTGAATTTCTAATATAGTCTTTTTCGTTACCAAAAATCATATGCATCCTTATGTTTTTACTAGGAATTCCTTAACTTGGACTCTCATGCCTCTTTATATATATATTTTTTTTCTTTTTTTTATTTTTTAATATGTATAACGCATCTAATTTTCTTTCGTGTAAGCATCAAGGCTTCTTGAGGCCCTCATACCTAACTAATTGATTATTAGATGTGTAATACATATATTATATTTCTTAGTCTTCTTAGGCTTTCTAATCCACCCATGTAACGAACTTAAAGTCGATGACTCCCAAACCGGTTGGCTTTAGGGCACCAGGTGAGAAACACCCCGCGGACTCAAATTCGAGTGAACTAGGCCCCAAAACTAAGGACTTTTTTTATTTACTCACTTTAGGCATGAATACTTATGCTTCTTGAGGCACATGTATCAGCTTAATTGGTGATTTTTTTTCTTTTTTTTTTTTATGAGGCACAAGGTCTTTGTCTTAGAATCCTAGATATGCATTTGGTATGCACATTTCATTAAGGTAAAAATTAAGACTAACTACTTATTCAATTTCTCTCCTATACCTAAAATTTAAACAATTTATTTATTTTGACCAATTTTTTAGAAATCCTAATCATGATTTTCCTAATCCTTAAAACTAACTTAGATTTCTTTCAAAAATAAGTCAAAATATTTCCTTTTTATCACATTTTTTTTAAATTTTTTTTATTAGCAAATTTTTGTTAGTTTTTTACCTATGTTAGTATGTTAGTAAAGCCCACCCCCCACACTTATCTCATGCATTGTCCTCAATGTATGAATGAATGCATATATGCATGAAACAGAACAAGGGAAGGCAGAAAATTACCTTAGGGGTGGTTCCGGTGGTGGTCTAATTGGTCCACGAAATGCGGCCCAAACAAGATAACGTGGTAGTTCACGGGACCTACCTTTATTGACCTCTTTTTATTTACATATTTACAGTCCCCAGAATGAATAGGATCATGGAAGATCCTCTCGTGAAACTTACTCCCTTTACATGACCAGTCCTGGAAAATCATCACAGAGTCATGGTCTATACCTATGTCCAACAAAAGATGTGACTTGGTAAAATGGTTGACTTGGACTCAAGAATGATAGGTTCAGGATCTAATGCCGACTCAGGAAAGAAACTCAAATCAAGTAAAGGTTCAGGAGTCGGGCTAGGATCAAGAGGTGGGTCCAAGTCAAGAAATTGAAACTCAAGTCTACAATCATTTTTCCACAATGGAATGTGACTCAATGTTGGTGATTCAAGTTCAGGAATGATAGGTGTGGGAATCAAAACTGACTTTAAAATATTACCTAAGTCGGGTAACAAAACAGGAGTCAATAATGATTCGGGAATTTGAACTTGATCATAGATTTGGGAATCTAGGTCACATATCTCATTAGTTTCAATCTCATAAAAATGGGAACTTGCCAATTTTTCCATGGGACTTTCAAAATTGCACATTGGTCAAGTTCAATATGATCATCAAAAATGGGTGATTCAATTTCATGATCTATGGGTATGGGAATAAATGTTGGCTCAGAAATTGGTCCAAATTGGGTAAGGATACTGGAGTCAACATAGATTCGAAGATGGAAACTGAATCGCAAAGTTGGGGATCGGGTTCACATTCATAATCTAATTCAATCTCATTGAAATTAAAACTAGCCAATTTGTCCAAGGATTGGGATTGAGCAAGTTCATATTGATGTGATGATTGAATTTTGATCAAGGTCTTCTAAACAGAATGATTCTTGGTTCCTATCAAGATGCTCAAGAATGTTTTGAAAGTCTAGAATTTGATCATTCATCGTATCTTGCAACCGATCCACTTTTTCTTCTAACCCATCGAATAGATCAATGGAGGACTGAAACCTTGGTGATGTGGGAGAAGACGTATATGAAGATAATGGTTGAACAGGTGGTTGACTATATGGCTCAGGGGTGTTGAATCCCCATTGACTCTGTGAAGAGTAGTGATGATTATTCCAATCTTGTTCATAGTATTGGGACTGGGGCATGTAATGATTCGGATAAGACCAATCTGGCACACTAGGTTGGTTAGAGTTATGATATGCCGGGTTGGTAATATCCGAAAAAGAGGTTGGCGTATAATATGGATCCTCATTAAAATTGAAAAAATTATTGTTATAGGCCATATCACACAAAGCAAACAAAGAAAAAAAACAAACAAAAAAGAAAAATTTCTAACCTAAGTTAGGGTAGACCTAGACCTAGACGACTCCTAACTGGTTAGACTGTCCACGGGAGGTAGGGTGTAGACTTTGACCACAAGTTAATCAGCCAGGTCGGGGCAAGAGTGGTGGGAGGTTTTCCGTCAAAGACGTTCCTTAATTAAATAACCACCACACTTCGGGCTTTCGGCCCTCAATCCCCTTCCTAGACACTGATTTGGCAGGAGTCAACTTCCAACACCGTTCCCCCTTAGGATAATCTCCTAATTGAGTCCGAGTGTCCCTAGGGCCAACGTCTACTAATTTTTAAGTTAGGCTTGGGTTAGTGAGTGCTTGGGATATGATTTTGGGCTAAGGAAGGGTGATGAAATCCCCACCTTATCTTGTTAATGGGTTATGTCCTTAAGATGAATTAGTGCAAGTGTACAAGATAAATAGATAGAATTCACTCAAAGCAGAAAATCAACCAAGAGATGAGTCTTATTCTACATGCAATGCGTACGTACCTTGCTCCAGCACTCTTCAACAGTAAAATAAAGTAATTGAAAAGACACGTGCCTAATATGCAAACGTCTAATCAATTTTTAATTTTAACACCAAATAATTTACTGTTGAATTAATTAGCAGTATACAGGTATATCACAGAACAAATCAGAGCAGAGCAGAAAGCAGTATTTTAATTTGAAGCACCCTGCAAAAACTGCAGTTAGTAATTCACTACTGCAACCGCGTTTCCCGGCTAGGGCCGCGGATCTGCGGCAATACAGTAGATTCTGATGCTCTGCCTTCGAGGGCAGAGGCACAGAATAGCTATATGTCCACTTCTGCTTCTGTTTTTCTGTTTCTGTTCTCCAAACCTGCAAACAGAAAAGAATAAAGAATTAGTTAATAAAAAATTTTTTTTATTAGAGAATAACTTACCGTCCCTCCCCGGCAACGGCGCCAATTTGTTGACTGAATTTTCCTGCACACAAAAATATAGTATTTTAGAATATGATGTGCAAGTCTCAGTTCTAATCCGCGGTAGCAGGGCTATGCGGGTCGTGATCCTCAAGGAGGGACTGCGATGGAAGCGTTAAGCAAGTTATCTCTAAAAATTATCTTTTTATTATTAAGTAGTGGTATTTACAATGGGTGGTAGAAAAGAATATGGAGAAGTTGTGATTTAATCTACAAAAAGAAAAGAAAAGAAAAGAAAAGAAACTTACCTCTTTAGTCTGCTTACCGTTTGAACCGTTGCGATGATTTACCTTTTCTTGGAAGGTGTACAAGCACGGCTTATGGGATCGTCCGCCTTCTTAATCTACTCTACGAAATGAAAAACAAGCTATGAAGACCTGTTCATCGCCATGGGCCGTCAAGGTTCCTTCTTCGGCTAGGTATTCTCAAAGCAGTTGGATCTCATGGTGGGCAAGACATTAGAGAAAGAAACAATGTCATAAACCAAAAATAGAAAAAAACAATGATAGACAAAGATAGAGACACAAAAAACATAAAAGAACAAAACAAGCTTTGATTTGATTTAAACAATGGAGGAAAATTTACAACTTACACCGGCTGTCACCATCGATACAAGAGGATCCCTTCCTCCATGAATGCAACATCTCCTCTCAGCTTTCACAAGAAGAAATAAAAATTTACAAATGTGGAAATCTAACCTAAAAGAGAAGAAAAACCCTAAAAATCCTAACTTTGGCCCTTTGCTGGACGCTGGACGCGCTGTACGTTGCACTGCAGGGGGTATTTATAGGTGCAGAAGAGAGAAGAGTCCCGATAAAGCAGCCCACAAAAAATTGGTCCAGAGATAAGCTCGGATTGCCGCGGAATCTTGGATTTTGCCGCGGATTTGCGGCATTTTTGTGGAATCTGGCCACGCGCTTTGGCGCGTGGCCTCACCTGGTCTGTCCATCTGGGCGCTTGCTTCTGGAAGTATGATCCTGGCTCTCCATATTGGGATTTCGAGATAACTTGATAATCAAGTTACCTAGATTTGTATTCTCCCAATCTCTTTTAAACGAATTCCTTCTCATCTTTGGCTTTTATGCTCATCCTGCAAGAGTTTAGGGTTGGGTAGAATTCTATCCTTCCCTCATCTTTGATATTTGCAATTTTAGCCCTTGTATATTTGCACTTTTGACAATTGATATTTGCACTTTTACACCTGGCTTAAACATGGGCTTGGATCTGGGCTTTTTGGCTCTTTAAGCTTTATTTATTGTTAAAATAATAATTCGAGGCCTGCACACAATAAATTACAAATTATTAATAAATGTGCAGAATTAAATGAATAAATATGAAAATGTGATGGTAAATATGATGATAAAAATGCACTTTTCACTACCAATCACATACCATTCTATGGGTGAGAATTAGTAGAAGATTTTGGAGGAGAGGATTGGACTAAGTCCCCTTAAGATTTTTAGCAAATCCTCAGCTATCAACAGATTAGGTGTGCCTTTACTAACTACCTTTTGAGTTGGGCTAGCCATGCTATTCCCCTTAGCATGATGTGTTGTCGAAGACTTATGTTGGACTTAAAAGCCAACATTTCCTCTATCCTTAGCCGTCGGAGGTGTCGGATGTCCATGGGTATACTAGAGAAGAGTAACAAGGCTAAAATCGAAGTCTTATACTTTGTATCTTCTTTAATGTTTACATCATGCATCATGATGTAACCAGTGCTTGATCGGTTTAACACTGCTCGATCGTAATATGATCCAGTGAAGGAAGAAAGAAGCTTTTCTTTGGCGTTCTTCCAAATATCTTGGATCTAGAGTTTTGATCAGCAGTGTAGTATTAACCTGATCAGTAGAAGAATGCTATTAAGGATAGTATTTCTTCAAGAATTTGCCACTAATCGGCATCATGAGCGTATCGCCGTCTAGGGTTATTAGGCGGTGCACTCCATTCGAGTAGATGACTCACTACGAATGGTCCTTCCTATTGGGCTAAAATTTTTCTTTGGTCTAATGCGTCATCACCATGGTCTTCTGACGGCTAAGACTAGTCACTTTTCTTGAAAATCTGCTCCTTGACTTTCTTGTTGAAGGCTTTGGTAATTCGAGCTTGATAGAGCTCGATTTGCTGTTGAGCTTGCAGGCGTTTATCATCTAAAGCCTCCAGCTCTTGGAGTCGCATTCAATGTTTCTCCTTATTTATCATCTCTGTTTCAAGGTGACACGCAGAGATGAGATCTGGATTTCTAATGGGAGTACATCTTCACACCCATATACCAAAGAG
>JAVJIF010031226.1:0-368803 GCA_038442645.1 Agave tequilana | reverse complement strand
TATTATTATTTGTTATTCTTAATAATGAGTGTTTCATTATGATTATAATTATTATTGCTATTGTTATGGTTATTTTAATTATTATTAATAGTATTGTTAACTATTATTGTTATTAATATTATTATTATGTTTGGTTTTATTTTTAATTATTATTACTAGAGTATTATTGTTAGTATTTTAATTATTATTATTTTTTCTATTATTACAGATTATTATTATTATTATTTATCATCATTGTTTATTATTAATATTATTGTTTGAATTCTTATTTTCCCTCCTTAATTTTTTTTCCCATACCCATTTATCTAAACCCAAATCCCCATAATCCTATCTTAATTCAAATTCAAATCCTAAATCTTAACCACCTAATACAAATCCTATCTAATCAATTTTTTATCCTAACAAACCAAATCATAAATCTAAACTAATCCTAATCTAAATCCTAACAATAATCATAACTATCCTAACTTACCAAAATCCAAATCCTATTTTCAAAATCATAACCTCAGTTAATTCTATCATAACTATTAAGTCAAGCAGTTTGAACCTAACTGAAATTCTGATTTTTTTAAAATCCCTAACAATCTATAAACAACCTATACTATAAACAACCTATACTAGTTCTTTTTCTGTCTCAAAAGAAAAATCATGACCCAACTCCCCCACCTCCTTCTTTATCTTCTCCTCAAGTGGAGCACGAATGAACAGGAATCTCAAAGTACAGAAATTGAGGAATGTGCTAGGGGAGATCAAACCCAAGTAAGTAATCTATCTTCTCACAATTTATTTGATATAAATAGTTTATTAAAAAATGATGTTTATACCATGATTATTCATGAACTTTTATACATCAAAACCTAGCCACAAATCCAAGTAAAATACATGTGAGAATATACCAACCCATAATTTTAATTTACATAATTTTTTTCAAAAATTTTTAAAACAGAGAATTTTCAAAAAAAACTATTTGGCTGCTGCTCTCCGGCCAGGCCTAGAGCAACTTGGCCACTGCACAGACCATGTGGGTCTGTGCAGTCCCAACCTGGGCTTAGACCTGACCCAGCCTGGCCTGGCCCGGGCAGGGCCTGGGTTGCCTCTGTGCAGCCCAGCTGTGCACTGTTTTAAAAAAACAGCTGTTGTAGAGGCCCACTGGCCTGCACCCAACCCAGCGCTGCATGGGCCTGCATCTCTTGGACCCAGATCCACATGACAGAACCGACCCAACAGAGAAATCTAGACTCGTTAACCTGTAGGAAAAAAATTAAAATAATTAGTTAAAAATATCAAAAACATAAAGAAAAATATAAATAACAGTCTACAACACTTTTACAATCTACAATAAATTTTTAGATGAACAGCAATATACATTAACTTAGATCACTCACTTTTAAGTCAATTTTCATAAATGGTAAAATTCAGACCCGTTAAGGATTTAATGTTATAAAGCCTTTAAAAATTCAAAAAAATTAAAAATTGATTTAAATTTAAATTTACTAAATTCATGTAATCCAGAGGACCATATTCTTAACCTCCAAACTCCCTTATAACTCCAAATAGAACATCCTTTTTAAAATTCTAACAATTTCTATTGATATGAACTATGTAGATTTATCAGGATCCTTGAATTTCAGTGCTTTGGACTTGTGAATGAGTTCAGATGAGTGTTCTTTTTCTCCTTCAGTTAAATAAGAATTTTGTAATAAATGATTTTTATTTGTTGTGTAATTATATTACTAAAATTTACTGAGACGATACTAGTGAGTATTTGCCCTTGTATTATTTTTTCATTCATCATTGTCTGATACACACACACGTGTGTGTGTGTGTATACATATATAATATAATAGATATATATATATAATATATATATATATATATATATATATATATATATATATATATATATATATATATGTATGTATGTATGTATGTATGTATGTATGTGTATATATGTAACGCCCCGATCCTGCGGGTACGGAGACGTCACTGCAACGTATATACGTAGCTCAGAAATACCCTCACGTATATACGCTAAGCATCAGTACAGGCAAGAATCAGAGTACGGAAGCAAGTGGTGCATTATACATTCCAACATATGAGTACAATTACAAAGTTATCACTAGAGGTGATAAATATTACAACAATATTACATCACCTGATAGGCGCAAATGCGAGAATACAAAGAGATGTACATATATGAACAGTACAAAAGGGCGCTCACGAGGTAACTGGAGAAGCCGCGAGCCAACAAGGGGAAGCAAGGGTGGGACTGGAGCTACAGCTGACCTGTCTGCTCCACAGAAGTAAGCTTGGTCCTCAGCAAGATGGTCCCTTTCGGTCCAAGCTCCAGGACCTGGACATGAGGATCCAGAGGAGTCAGAACTCCCCAGGCGAGTGGTGAGGCGAAAGCCAGATGGCGTGCAAGGACAAGCACATGTGTATCGATAAAACCGAATCATAAGCATGCATTGAAAACCGTGTCGTGAGCATAAGCATGCAGAAGCAAGTAGATACATAACAAGCGATAAGCAGAGAATACTCATGGTATGATAAGATAAGGGAAGTAACGAAGCGAGAAATAAAGTAAATAGGACAATACCAGATATCTCCTATACTAAAATAGAACAGATAAAAACCGATAAAACCGAATAAAGCCGATTACGAGTAAAACTGATTGTATAAGTTTAAGTCACGGCATCATGAGACTAGTACATCGAAGGAATAATCCAAACAAGGAAACCCTCATTTATATACCTTTATCCCATTTCACCGTAATCCAAACGCATACAACCCGAGTTACAAAACAACACAACAATGGTATCTTAGCATCTTATTATAATGGGGCCGTCTAAGTTGCAGGCTTCAGTATGTGTCCCATTCCACATACTTCCACTTACAACTTATAGAGCAAGTTATTTGGAAACTGATAAAGTTCGATGAATCATGTTTCGGATGGGCCCCGTACATGCCCGGGACAACGGTCCAGGAGTATCCGGTGCTGAGCCGGAACGTACCGCTAGGTACCGGGGACTTATTTACGCCCGAACAGGAATAGAGTATCGCAGATCCCATAGAAATAGGCCTAGGGCGTGTGCATACCCGGCAGGAATAAACAGGAGTAGGGGTGCCAGCACACCCCACGGAATCCCTGGTGGCCGCCAGGTGATCCCTCAAGTATGTGGCCACGCGCGGCTCGATAAGACCACCATAAACATGATTAATCAGGGCCCATCAGTTTCCCCCAAACCAGGTACAAGTTGTCTACTTATAATAATTTATCCAGTAATAATGCCCACAGAGTATTCATATTAATCTTATATTCATGGTTATCCCATTACGGGGATCAACAGGAGTAAAGTCAGGAGCATCCCTATTTCAGGGTTCAAGTATCAACGTGTCAAGAAGCAGGTGGTAAAACATATGCTAGGTAGTAAGTCATGTCAGGTGGTAACACATCAGTTGTCAAGTATGATACAAACAGGTGTATGTCAACAGTTAATATAACAAGAATGTACATCACAATACCAAACGAGAACACCGATATAAATACATAATGTTATGTAAGTCAACCCGACGATGCGGGAAAGTCCAATGAGAAAGCGAGAACACTCGCCTAAAATTTCAAGCAACACCGGAAAATCCCAAGTTCCAGAATTTAAGTAACCAACGCGATTATATATTAAAAAGAGGAGGAGAAGGATGAATCAGTAAAGTGAGGATGAAGACGCGGGATTGACAGACGCGGGAAAGTGGGCAGATGCGGGAAAGTGGGCAGATGCGGGAAAGTGGGCTGACGCGGGAAAGTGGGCAGATGCGTTAGCAATCAAACAGAGAGGAAGGGAAAGGTGATTTCGGGGTGGTGGTGTTTAGTGTTTGTCGTTGCGATTGTCACCGGAAAGATTACCGGAATAATCGTGAACGATTACCGAAATAATCACCGGAGCCGGAATGTGTTGGCCCAAAGGCCTATCACCCTAGTTTTGATGATGATCAACTCATGAAGTTATGATTACTAATGATCTTGTGTTTAATTAGTGACAGATTCCTTATCAAGATCTTAGTAGGTGTGGAGCTTCAACAAGGATTTAAAGTCAAGTTGGAAGCTAGCACCGGTTGATTCACGAGCCTATGCATCAAGATCACATCTAGAGATGAGCTCGGTGGATTGCATTTGGACCAAGTCAAGAAGATGAGAAGCCTTCAAGGGAAGACTTCAAGAAGTTGAAGACTTGTGTCTAGTATAAGATTTTTTTTGTTTTAGATAAAAATGTAAAGGATAGAATAGATTGGTGGATTGCTCAAGTCTATATCACACACACACACTCTTGATAGAACTCTTGATAGAATGATTTTCATAAAAGATTTTCCTAGTTAAGAAAAGATTTTTATTTGTGATAAATACTATTTGGTTTTTGGTATTTCATAGTTTACATATCTTATATCCAAAACCATGCTTAGAGCCTATTGTCAAAAACTAGATATTTCATCTTGATTGTGTAGTGGATCATATCCATACACACTATGCTTTTAGAGTATATCTTGTTTTTGTATTTGATGAAAGTTTGGAAAAACATGTTGATATTTCAAAACCAAGTTTAGTGCTTTATGTCAAAAACTAGATATGTCATCTTGATTGTGTAGTGGATCATATCCACACACACTATGCTTTAAAGTGTATCTTGTTTTTGTATTTGATGGAAATTTGGAAAAACATGTTGTTTTAGAAAAAAACAGTTTTTATTATGAGCCAATATTTCCAAGTTACAAAAATAGTCAAATCTTCAATAACATGCCTTGATTTTGTGCAAGCATGTTTCTATATCATAAAACTATTTTTGTAGAATTTCTAAGTATTTATGGGATTTTTATTAAGCCAAAAAGACCTATCCTTAAATCCCAATTTTCAGGTTCTGGCAGTTCTGATTTTTCAGAACTGACAGTGGCCGGTCGACCGGGTCGGTCGACCGGACGTGCACGACGTGCACGCCAGTGTGCACTGGAGAACGGTCGACCGGGCCGGTCGACCGCTTCAGAGAGCTTTGCTCTCGGGAATTATCGGTCGACCGGGCCGGTCGACCGACAGAGAGTTTACTCTCTTCTCCAGTTGCGCGGTCGACCCGGGCTGGTCGACCGGAGGCTGCAACGGTCGGATTTTTGACCGTTGCCGGTCGACCGGTAGCTCTGACAGAACCCAACGGCTCTATTTCTGGCAGCCTATAAATTGGGGTCTTGTCAACTGTTTTGAGGTTAAGATTTTAGAGACTCTTGAGCCAGTTTTTCTGATACTTTTAGAAGAGTTTTCTCCACAAAATTGAGTGCAAATACTTCCCATCTTAAAGGGAGTTTTTATCAGAGAGTGTTTTTAGTGATTCTTTGAGTTTTTCACCATAGTTTTTTCCTTGATTTCTCACACTACACTTGAGCATCCATTGAGCTATTCATCCTATAGGAGAGTTGTAGTGAGAGTTTGTAATTGGTGATCAAGTGTTTAGATCACCAAGAGATCATTTCTTGTTCTTTGAGAAGGCGGACGGTTGTGTTCGCGGTTTGATTGAGGGTCCTAGTGAGGACTTGGTGTTGTTGGGTCCTAGTGAGGACTTGTAGCTTGAGGTGCGGCCTCGACGAGCCGGTGGGCTTGTGGTGTGTAAGGGACTAGAGAGTCCGAGGGCTTGTAGGTGTTGCGGCACCGAGGAGAGATCCGGTGGGATCTTGCATAGTGGAAATCCTTCGTGTGTCGAAGGCGGGGATGTAGAGCAAGTGTGCTCGAACCTCGAAACAAACCCTTTGTGTTTGCGATTGCTCACTCTTGCTCTCTTACTCTTTTTGTCTCACTTATATCTTGCATTACTTTATAGTCTTTATCTCTTATATGCATGATATACCTTTGTGCTCATAATTGCTATACTTGCTTGGGATTGCTTGTTAACACTAGTATTCAACCAAGAGAGCCAACGTGGCACCTCAACCCATTCAAGGGGAATCTAGAGGAGCTTGTCCAGAGCCTCGCAAGGGGAATTCGGCAACACTCTTGAGTTATACATAAGTGTTTAATTAAAAGAAGTTTTAATTTGGTCAACTTAGTTTCTAATTCCGCATTATTTGTTCATAAGTGACCATTAGATTAGCCATCACCTATTCACCCCCCCTCTAGGTGATCTTACAATTGGTATCAGAGCCAAGTGCTCTTGATATTGGGTCTAACAACCTAAGAGTTAAAGATCCTCCTTTTAGGCTAATCACAATATTTTTGTACACACACACCTCACCATGGACTTCATGTCACCACCCACCTTTGATATTCTTAACATCCAAACTTGGAAGGTTAAGATGTCATTGTACCTCAAGGCCTTAGGAATTCATGTCTATCTTGCCACTACTAATAATGCATATTGTATAGATGGTAAGAATATTGAGGCTAATGCTAAAGCCCTTCATGCTCTTAAATGTACCCTAAATAATGACTATTTATCTAGGGTTTCTAACATTGAATCGGCTTTTGTAGTATGGAACACCCTCATCTCCCTTGGTGAAAAGGATCTATACTATGCGGGGAGCGATTCGGACGTTGGAAGCGACATCTCCAACGTATGCTATATGGTCCAAGGGGATAAACCCCTTGAGGTAACTTCCGAATCCGAGGAAGATGATATTATGTCATATGATGAGCTCAATTCATTTTGCCAATTATTGCTTGAGAAATATGACATGAAAAAGAAAGAAATTAAAAATTTGAAAAAGGACATTGCTTGCATGCATGAAGAACATGACTCATTTAGAGATAACATTGCATGCTTAGAATTAGAAAATAATAATTTGAAAAAGGATTTTGATTGCATGCTTAAAGAAAATGATTCTTTTAAATCTAAGGTTGCATGCTTAGAAAAGGAAAATAAAGATTTGAAAAATGAGAATGTTTCCTTGATTACTAAATTGAATGATTTATGTGAAGGGAACACTATTTTGAAAAATAAGATTTATTTGGTGGAAAAACAAAAGGAAGAAGTTTTTCAAGAAAATAAATCTTTGAAAAGAAATTTATTGAAAAAGAAAAAGATTTTGTTTTCTCAAAAGAAAAAGAAAAATGATTCTTTATCTCATCATGCTTTTCATGCCACAACTAATGAGATTAAGAATTTGAAAAATAAAATGGAGAATTTGAGTTCAACTTTGAACTCTTGTGCATTCAATCATACTAGATTGGAATCCTTGTTTCAAAAGAAACAAGTTCCTCATGCTCATGCACATACACATCATGCTCATGCTTATGTTGCACAACATGATCACACTCCTACACATAAGCATACTAAGGTGTACGTTTGTACACATTGTGGCCGCAAAGGCCATTTAAGAAAATATTGTTATGATAGATTAGGTCATTTCAATTTTGCCAAGAATAAGAATTTTTGGGTGCCTTACAACAAGACTAACCTCAAAGGACCCAAGAAAATATGGGTACCAAACCCCCACCTTTTGCTTTTGATGTAGGTGAGGGCTCTCACAAAACGTGAGAGGATTGGTGCCTTGGTAGTGGATGCAATGGACTTGATGGACATACACTTGGATGCATCGCTATCAAGAAATTTTGGTGGAAAGGCCACCACATTAGGAGCTTTGGACTTGGTAACAATTTCTAAACTCCTATCTCATTTATGTACATGCTTGTTCATTCATATTATTCATAGCATGTTCATGTTTTAAGATTTCTATGTGCTTCATGTGGCATTTACATGCTTAAATGTAGAATGTGTCAAAACTTGCATTTATACATATATGAATAGTGAACTACAATTGACTCATACATTTTTGAACTTCATGCTCATTTGTATCCACTATATGCATGTGTATAGGCTAGTTTTGATGATTCGGTCATTTATACTTGTTATGCCTATATTTGATCTTACTTCATGTATATGTGTGTTTTATTCAAATCTAATAATATACATGTATACCCTTGAGTCATTTGCCTTCATGCAATATATATTGGACTCTTTTAGATTTGGGATATGTATGGATATTGTTAGAATTGGATAAATCATACATATACCATGAAGATTAGTATTTTAGTTAAATAATAATAAAAAATGATTTTTCATGTTTTTGATTTGTAAAACAAAATGTGATTTATGATCTTTTTGAGCTTGAATGACTACTTTCATGAAAATGCTATTTACATAACCTTTGAACACTCATCTTTTATTCAAAAATATATTTATGAGCTTTATGGACTATGAGTGCTTGGATTTTTTATGTACTTAGTCTCATTCATGAAAAACATATGATTTGACATATTTGAAGGATCTTTAACTAGTTTTCAAAAACAATTTATACTAGTTATGTATTCTTCAAATAGTTTTTGAGATTGTCACATGATTCAATTTTTCTTAAAATTTAATGCTTCATGATTTGAATATTAGTTTATATGTTAGTTTTTGTCAACACTAGGATTTATACTTGAACATATCATGGGCCTCAAAAAGATCTATTAGTAAGTGTGCTTAAATGCTTATTTGAACCTTGAAATGTACTTGTATTGCTTAGTTTTGATGATTGATACATATTTAAACTTATGTTCACCTTTTGGATTTGATTTATGATCATGTGCCTTTTATTTCATGTATATGTGTATTTTGCCAAACCTTAAAATATACATGTATAACTCTTGAGTCTTTTGCCTTCTATGCAAATCCATTCATATAGACTCACTTGAGTTTAAGAGATATGTATGTATATTTCATGTATTGTCAAAACATACATATATCTTGACTTATAGATTTTGTTTTCAATGATTTAATAAAAAAATGTGAGATGATTTTGATGTTTATGATTTTCTAAGGAATATTGTACCTTATTGCCATTTTCATGATGCCATGTTTCACATAACATTAGTACACTCACTTCTTTTGAAACTATTTGGACTTTATAGATTAGAGTGTTTGAGTGTTTTGTGTTTCATTGCTATTTCATGAAAATCCTTAGATTTATTCCTTGATAGAAGGATTTCGTACTAGTTGTTAAACACTCTCATTTAACTAGTTCGAATTCTTCATGTGTTGTTAATGCTAAGCTTAATTCAAATCTTATTTTTCAAGCCTATGCATTAGATTTTAAAATGGTATCAATATTTTTTTATTTGATATCAAAGAGAAAATTCAAAATTTGTTTTGATAAAATAGAATTAATGATTTTGTTTTGATGAGAAAAATTCAAAATTTTTGATTTGTATTGCCCCTCCTTGACTTCTTTATTTTTGACATAAAGGGGGAGAAAATTTGTTGATTTGATTTTACTTTGAACCCTTTGTTGATGATTGACAAAAAGGGGAGAAGTATTTGTGTTTTTGTTTTGATATATATGCATGATTTCCTTACTTAAGGGGGAGAAGTATTTGTCCTTCTTACTTAAGGGGAATTAAGATTTGTATTTATGCATATGTGTTTTGATTTATGCAAATAGGAGTAAAAATTTTGATTTATGCTTGTTGCATCTCCATATTTGCATCCATATTCATGTACTTCATGATCATATTTATTATTTATTTTGTATGCATGAGTTAAGGGGGAGTTTCTTTGAAGCTTTACTTTAATCCATGCATATATAACGTCATGAGTTTTGTCATCATCAAAAAGGGGGAGATTGTTGGCCCAAAGGCCTATCACCCTAGTTTTGATGATGATCAACTCATGAAGTTATGATTACTAATGATCTTGTGTTTAATTAGTGACAGATTCCTTATCAAGATCTTAGTAGGTGTGGAGCTTCAACAAAGGATTTAAAGTCAAGTTGGAAGCTAGCACCGGTTGATTCACGAGCCTATGCATCAAGATCACATCTAGAGATGAGCTCGATGGATTGCATTTGGACCAAGTCAAGAAGATGAGAAGCCTTCAAGGGAAGACTTCAAGAAGTTGAAGACTTGTGTCTAGGTATAAGATTTTTATTTGTTTTAGATAAAATGTAAAGGATAGAATAGATTGGTGGATTGCTCAAGTCTATATCACACACACACTCTTGATAGAACTCTTGATAGAATGATTTTCATAAAAGATTTTCCTAGTTAAGAAAAGATTTTTATTTGTGATAAAATACTATTTGGTTTTTTGGTATTTCATAGTTTACATATCTTATATCCAAACCATGCTTAGAGCCTATTGTCAAAAACTAGATATTTCATCTTGATTGTGTAGTGGATCATATCCATACACACTATGCTTTTAGAGTATATCTTGTTTTTGTATTTGATGAAAGTTTGGAAAAACATGTTGATATTTCAAAACCAAGTTTAGTGCTTTATGTCAAAAACTAGATATGTCATCTTGATTGTGTAGTGGATCATATCCACACACACTATGCTTTAAAGTGTATCTTGTTTTTGTATTTGATGGAAATTTGGAAAAACATGTTGCTTTAGAAAAAAACAGTTTTTATTATGAGCCAATATTTCCAAGTTACAAAAATAGTCAAATCTTCAATAACATGCCTTGATTTTGTGCAAGCATGTTTCTATATCATAAAACTATTTTTGTAGAATTTCTAAGTATTTATGGGATTTTTATTAAGCCAAAAAGACCTATCCTTAATCCCAAATTTTCAGGTTCTGGCAGTTCTGATTTTTCAGAACTGACAGTGGCCGGTCGACCGGGTCGGTCGACCGGACGTGCACGACGTGCACGCCAGTGTGCACTGGAGAGCGGTCGACCGGGCCGGTCGACCGCTTCAGAGAGCTTTGCTCTCGGGAATTATCGGTCGACCGGGCCGGTCGACCGACAGAGAGTTTACTCTCTTCTCCAGTTGCGCGGTCGACCGGGCCGGTCGACCGGAGGCTGCAACGGTCGATTTTTGACCGTTGCCGGTCGACCGGACCGGTCGACCGGTAGCTCTGACAGAACCCAACGGCTCTATTTCTGGCAGCCTATAAATTGGGGTCTTGTCAACTGTTTTGAGGTTAAGATTTTAGAGACTCTTGAGCCAGTTTTTCTGATACTTTTAGAAGAGTTTTCTCCACAAAATTGAGTGCAAATACTTCCCATCTTAAAGGGAGTTTTTATCAAGAGAGTGTTTTAGTGATTCTTTGAGTTTTTCACCATAGTTCTTTTCCTTGATTTCTCACACTACACTTGAGCATCCATTGAGCTATTCATCCTATAGGAGAGTTGTAGTGAGAGTTTGTAATTGGTGATCAAGTGTTTAGATCACCAAGAGATCATTTCTTGTTCTTTGAGAAGGCGGACGGTTTGTGTTCGCGGTTTGATTGAGGGTCCTAGTGAGGACTTGGTGTTGTTGGGTCCTAGTGAGGACTTGTAGCTTGAGGTGCGGCCTCGACGAGCCGGTGGGCTTGTGGTGTGTAAGGGACTAAGAGTCCGAGGGCTTGTAGGTGTTGCGGCACCGAGGAGAGATCCGGTGGGATCTTGCATAGTGGAAATCCTTCGTGTGTCGAAGGCGGGGATGTAGAGCAAGTGTGCTCGAACCTCGAAACAAACCCTTTGTGTTTGCGATTGCTCACTCTTGCTCTCTTACTCTTTTTGTCTCACTTATATCTTGCATTACTTTATAGTCTTTATCTCTTATATGCATGATATACCTTTGTGCTCATAATTGCTATACTTGCTTGGGATTGCTTGTTAACACTAGTATTCAACCAAGAGAGCCAACGTGGCACCTCAACCCATTCAAGGGGAATCTAGAGGAGCTTGTCCAGAGCCTCGCAAGGGGAATTCGGCAACACTCTTGAGTTATACATAAGTGTTTAATTAAAAGAAGTTTTAATTTGGTCAACTTAGTTCTAATTCCGCATTATTTGTTCATAAGTGACCATTAGATTAGCCATCACCTATTCACCCCCCCTCTAGGTGATCTTACAGAATGATCACCGGAATAATCGTGAACGATTACCGGAATGATCCCCGGAGATATTCCCGACGAAGAGGAGCTCGGCCCCAATCCAAAGGAGGTGGCCGCCCTTGAGAAGGTGAGGGGGTGGTGGTTTTGTGGAGAGGTTTTAATGGTGGTGGTATATTTTTGGAGAAGGTAAAGGAGAAGGTGGAGGCTTTGGTGGAGTTGTTGAAGTTGTGGTGGTCTAAATGGAGATGGAGGAGGAAGAAGATGAAGGTAGAGAGTTGGAGAAGTTGTGGTGGAGATGAAGGAGGAGTTGGTGGTGGGAAAGGTGGTGAAGTGGGTTCCTTGGTGTTTTATGGTGGAAAAGAGGAAGAAGAAGATGATATGGAGGTGTTGTTGTTGTTGGAAATGGAGGAGGAGATGAAGGAGAGAATGATGGTGGAATTTGTGGTGAAAATGAAGGAAAAATGGTGGAGAAATGGGTGGCCAAAGGGAGCATGGGACTGTTTTCCTTGCTCTCTGTTGGTGGCTGCAGGAAACAAGGAAGAAGAAGAGAAAAAGTGAAGAGAGAGAAGGAAGTGGGGTGATTATATAATGGGGAAAATAATAATATAATAAGGCCATCCAATCAAAAGAGGCTACACAATGGGACTTGCGTCCATGAAATGAATCCTGCGTCCTCATGAAATAAATCCGCGTCTGGGCAAAAAAAGCCAGACGCGGGGATTATCTCAGCGTCCAGGGAAGGTGCAAAAGCTGCGTTTTAACAAAAGGACAAAAGTCTTAATGACTTGATTGGAATTGATTAGCAGTGCATTAAATGCAGCATGGAGAGGATTTCTGCATTAAATGCAGAATCCTAGGTTGGTGAAACTCGCGTCTAGCGAGGAGAGAGAAAAGTGAGAAAATATCTGGATACTACTCCGGTATCTGAGAAAACACCGAAAACTCCGGAAAAGTCCAAAAAATAGAATATCTTGGATAGCTTCCCAAAAATTCTCAAAAATAATAAATATTATAAAAGATTTTTGGTGAAATCGGTTTTCAGAAATTCAATCTCATTTTCAAAATAAAAATCATAAAGTCAACCGTCAATATCGGTCTACACCGGGTCGGCCGGATTTTGATAAAATCTGAAAAATCCCAGAAAATTTCTGAAAGGATAAAATATCATTTTAAGAAGTAATATGAAAGCGGAATTCAGAAATTTGATCCCAATTATAAACTAAAATTCCTGGAATCAACCAGTGATACTGGCCGACACCAAATCCAGTGGAATTTCGATAAATTTTAAAAATTCTCAGAAAAAGTATTTAGATAGAAAATATGATTTTAAGAAGTTACAGGAAAGCCGTTTCTTAAAATTCAACTCCGTTTGTAAATTAAAAATCTGAGAATCGGTCAGCGGTATCGGTCGACCCCGGTTTTGAAGAATTTCAATTTAATTCTGGAAAATTTCAGAAAATCATAGAAAATCTAAAAGATTAGAAAATGATGTTTAAAACTGAAATCGGTCAAATTGAAATAGCGAAAAGATCAAATCGAGCCACTCACTAGGATCGGGTTCCCGGTTCAGATTAGGGCTGACTCCGAGTTCACGAATCCAGATCCAAGGCAAACGATCATGTAAGTATCTCATAATACAAAACAAATACAGAAAGTAAATCAAAAAATACGACTGAAAAATCTGAATACGCAAATAAGCACGTATTCCGGGAGCGGGGTGTTACAATATATATATATGTGTGTATATATATATACATACATACATACATACATACATACATACATACATATATATATATATATATATATATATATATATATATATATATAGAGAGAGAGAGAGAGAGAGAGAGGTAAAGTGTTCCTTGTAGGTCTCCTTAGATTACAATCTAAGGAGACGACTTAAAACTCCAACATCCAAATATTTTTTCACAATCCGACCTTAAATTATCATCTTCATATTCTAAGATGTACACATATAAAAAAAAATCAAGGGATTTGTAGTTCGTTTACTCATTGATCTAATCGTTCCATTTTGTTCTACTGTTTAAAAATCGTTAATGTTTGAACCCAAAGAAATTAAAGTAAACAAAATTCAATCACATGATTTTTTATATATGTACATCTTAGAACATGAAAATGATAATGTGCGGTCGGATCATGAAAAAATTGAGATGTTGGAGTTTTAATCTGTTTACTTAGATTACAATCTAAGGAGACCTACTAGAAATATTTTTTCCTATATGTGTATATGTTACTTACTTTATTTCATGTGACCATCTGCTTTATTTTATCTGTACGATTACATGTGATCATCTGACTTATTTTACTAGTGTAATTATCTGTACTCCTTCATGAGACATCGGTGAGTGCTCATCCTATTTAGTTAGTTCATATGAGTTTTTATTAGCATCATTGCATATGTGGAGGATTATTATTTTTAATTCTAGGCTAGTTGTCGTACACCTTAGACTGTGACTTAGATTAATCTTGAGATTGGCCCAATTCATATTTGTAAACTTATTTGAGGTATCTATTGGACATTTATTTGATGATGCTTTAGATGAGAATCCATTTGGACAATAAAGATGGATTAAATAAGATGTACCTTATTTAGGAGATTGTTTTCTCTTGACGCTTGGATTTCAACTTGAGATTTACATGAGATCTTGATTCGCATTCAGATGAGATCAATAATAGCTGGGTTTTGATCATACGGAGAATAATTTATCATGATTTTGATCTATCAATAACACTGATTTTAGATTATTAGTTGCAAGTATTTTATTTGGATATATTCATTGATAAGTTATCTGGGTAATGATGTTTATTGATATCGAGGTTTGGATACCAAGACTTTCTAAATTTCAGGTACCTTGAGGATGTCCCACTCCTTAGTTATGATCTTGATTGGGATTGGAACTTTTAGTGATGAAAGTTAGACTATAATCAGGTTTTGATCTTGGATTGGACTAGTTCATGATGGTAGTTATTGAGTGATATCTGAGTGGCATTATCAGTAGATTTGATTATTCTTATTGATGGTATGGTGAGAGTTTAGTTGGATATTCATGATTTGGTCTTGACTACTTCAGTTATTGGAGATAGAGTTGTTATGAGAGTGATTTCATTGATATCGATGACTATATTACATGTTCAGAGTTTTATGGCAGCTATTGATTGATCTGATTTATCGGTGACTTAGAGGGTAGATATATCGATAACTTTGAGGATTTAAATTGATTGTATATTTTGACCTGGATTATTCTATTCATGCCAACATGCCATTACTCATCCTAAATAACATGATTTACCTGAAAAACTTGACTGATTATACTTGACATCTACCTGATAACTATATTGTCCATGTTACCATAATTGCTGGGAAAATATTGTATATAGTAACAACGCCCATATGTTATACTTGTTACATATCCTGTTATATTGGTATCGTGTGTTGGCCCGGAGGCCTTCCTCTCTAGTTTTGATGATGATTAACTCATGTAGTTATGTTTACTAATAATCTTGTGATTTTAGTTTCAGATCATGTAACAAGATATTAGTTGGTGATTGCTTCAAAAGAGGAGTTTGGAAGCCTTCACTTGGTGATTCCCGAGTCCGTGCGTCATGATGATACATAGCCTTGCTCGTTGGATCACGGAGTTTGGACCGAGTCGACTTGAAGATGAAGATCATCAAGAAGACTTAGGTATCCATAATTTAGTGTGTTTTAGATCCATGTGTAAAGCTTAGTATAGCTGATATGCTCAAGTGCACAACACTCACGTTTTATATTTGGATATTGGTTTTTCGGTTTTGGTTTAACCAATATTTATTTTCATGAATAGTTGATCAAAACAAGTTTAATTGGTTTATGTATAGTAGATATATTCTTTCTATATATGCATGCTTAACTTTTAAACAAACTTATTTTGACTTTCCTATTCATGTATTGAAAAATCCAAGTTTGATAAAATACAAGTTTTGGTTTTTGATAAAAATGTTTAAACACAAAAATAGTTCAAATTGCTTGATATTTGAGTTAAACTTTTTATCACATATTTATATATCAATGCAATATGAGAAAACTATTTTTTGGGTATTTTTACAAGAGTTAAAAGAATTTTTAAAAATATTTTTAACATGTGTTTCTGTCCCAGATTTGTGGCTGACAGGCCAGGTCGGTCGACCGCACGGGTCGACCGCACCAAAGGCCTCGACCCTTGCGGTCGACCGACGTGCACAGGCTTGTGCACGTTTGGCAGACACAGGGACGGTCGGCCGGGCGGCCGACCGGATCAGAGAGTCTGCTCTCTGTATCTGGGCGGTCGGCCGTGCGGTCGACCGGGTTGCCCAACGGTCACATTTCTGACCGTTGGCGGTCAGCCGGCCGGCCGACCGCTAGGCTTGTCAGGCTGCCAGATCAGCCTAACGGCTAGTTTTCTTTTGGGGCTATAAATACCCCATTGCTTGGTGTTTTTAACTAAGATTTTTAGAGCTAAAATTTCCTGATACCTTCAGTGTTTTAAACTAGTTTTCAAAATAGTTTTTGTGCCAAAAAGCTTCATTCATTTGTTTAAGTGTTTTGTTTTATTTCAAAGAAATTAGGTTTTGGGAATTGTTTTTGAGCTAAAATTTCTATATCATTTTTGGTGTTTTTCCAAGAGAATTTCTTTGATCAAAACACTTAGTTTTTCCACACTTGAGCTATCACCTATCCTATTCTATTTAGGATCTTTGTTTGTGGAAAAAAGAAAGAGGTTTGTGGTTGAGATATACCACTTGTTGTAAACCCCTTGATTTCTTGTGTTGCTCCCTCTTGGTAGAGGTTGAGGTTGTTGTATTCGGTTGGAGTTTGCTCCCTCTCTGGTAGAGGTTGAGGCTTGTGGTTTGCTCCCTCTAGTGAGAGGTGGAGTTTGGTTTGTAAACCCTCTTCGGTAGAGGTGTTGGTTGTTGTTTGGCTACGGGCCTACTCCTCGGTTGTGAGGCGGTGTTTGAGAGAGGAGTTCGGTACTCCCTTTGTTGTAACAAATCCTCCTCGGTGGAGGTTCCCTCGGTGGGAGATAGTGGATTGGAAATCCTTCACGGTGGTGAAGGCGGAGATGTAGAGCTAGGGGCTCGAACCTCGAAACATATCTTGTTGTTAGCGTTTGATCCATTGTCTCTCTAACCCTCTCTCTCTCTCTCTCTCTCTTTATATTGTGCAAAGCATCATTCTTAGCATCATATCATATTTGCTTGTATTGTGCCTTGCATTTATTCATATTGCCTATTCATCTTATATGCTTGGTTGTTTGTGTGTGCCTCACTTGTACTTAACCACAAGAGCTTCATATAGCACCTCAACCCATATCTAGGGGAATCAAGAGGAGTTAGTCCAGAGCCCTTCACGGGGAATTCGGCTACACTTGTTGGTTGTATTAAGTGTGTTGCAATAATTTGTTTAAGCTTCCGCATTTAGCGCATTTAGTATCTTGATTAGCATTATCACCTATTCACCCCCCTCTAGGTGATTTACATCGTGTTCACTGACATTATATATTTGTTATACCGGTATCCTGATTACACATTTTGACGTTGTTACCGTGACTACCACCGAGTTATCCCAGTAATCTAAGTAACATGTACATTAAATAATCTTGATAAACTAATAACATGACGTTAAATAACTTACACTGGAATTGAAAAATTGATGGAGGAGACAACGTCTGTATTTTAGGTGGACCTAGGATATAAGTTGCACATTCGCAAAATGGTTCCACTGTAGGGTTCCCGTGGGGTGCTGACACCCCGTCCTGTTCTTGTTCTTGTTATATATGTTATACATGTTCCTGACTATCTTGCGATAGGGCTTGGTACAGCGTCAGGAGTCTGGGCCTTGGTTCCGGGTATGTACGGGACCCACCTAAAGCATGAACAATGTCTCCAACCGATCAGTTTTAATAACTTAGGACCCTGATTGACATGTGTAGTAGGCGTAGAATGGGATGCGTCTATTACAGGTGGCAATTGGTTGACATAATAAATAATAATGTACTATAACTAATTGTTTTTGCCTGATACATGTAAGTATGTTGGACGCCGGATGATACACCTGACCTGATTGGACATCTGACTCTAGTACTACTGACTTTACCCGCCTGATATATAGATTGTGATAGACACCTGATTGGATACCTGACTGAGCACATACTTTACAGTGTGTTATCTACATTACTATTTATTTACTTTATTCATGTCATTTCTTATTCTATTACATATATTTTCTTTATCTACTCACATGTTATATGCACATGCATTTTTCAGTTTATTCTTACATATTCATTAGGAGTCTGACTTCTTGGGTTTGCATATCCAGATCCATGACTTTTTATTGCTGATCAGGTATTAGGAGAGGATCACATGCATTTTGAGGAGGTGGAGTATCTCTCTTCTTGATTATCAGTATTCTTACTCTTTTATTCATGTTACTTCTTAATCAATCTATATCGCATCCAGTTGTCATTTCTTTCTTTATTTATCTGCTATCATTGTGTTAGATATTTATATGTCATATTGCAGTGACATTGATTTATCGTAGTAGATTGTATACCTTGTTCAGGTTACTTTAGGCTTAGCGTATATGTGTTGGGTATTTTTCTCGCGTATATAAGTCGCCAACTCTCGTCTCGACTCCGTTTTCACGTATTTTGGGAAGCGGGGTGTGACAGGGTTTTGTTGGTATCAGAGCCAGATTTGACATAAAAAGGACCTAATTCTTACTGGTAACTTGGAACAAGTTATTTTGACACTGCAATATACATATTGGATTCACACAATGATATTGAATCCATTTGATAATCGAACGTCCCCCTTTGGATATCCATCTCTTTGATTTTTTGAAACCCTTGATTTCTACTCTTCTTCTAAAATAATCTGAGTTCCATCTTGGTCCTTATTCTATCTCCGATCCTATTTCCTTGATTTTGTCTCCTAAGTTTGATCGCTCCATGTTGAAACTAGTAATAGAGATCAGAGCGTGCAGCGGAATCTGATGGACCCATAATATGCCGAGAAGCGTTGTGGAAGCTTGTTTGTTTTCTCTCTTGATTTTGATTCTTTTATATCTTCCTACTTTATGGAATTTTGAGGATGAAATTTTTATAAGGTGGGTAGAATGTAATATCTCCTAGTCAATAATACAGTATTATTATTTCTAAATATCATATCTGGCTTTACCTGCCATTTTGTTAATTAACTTGATTTATAGTTCTTATTATTAGATATACAAATTATTTCTAATATATTAACATTGGCTTTATTTATTATTCCTATTATCACTTATTAATATTTTTAATTACTATTACTATTACTATTATTTGTTATTCTTAGTAATGAGTGTTTCATTATGATTATAATTATTTTTGCTTTTGTTATGGTTATTTTAATTATTATTTATACTATTGTTAACTATTATTGTCATTAATATTATTATAATTATGTATTGGTTTTTATTGTAAATCATTATTACTAGAGTATTATTATTAGTATTTTAATTATTATTATTTATTTCTATTATTACATGGTTAATTATTATTATTTATCATCATTGTTATTATTTATATTATTGTTTGAATTCTTATTTTCCCTCCTTGATTCTTTTCCATACCCATTTATCTAAACCCAAATCCCCATAATCCTATCTTAATTCAAATTCAAATCCTAAATCTTAATTACCTAATCCAAATCCTATCTAATCAAATCATTATCCTAACAAATCAAATCATAAATCTTAACTAATCCTAATCTAAATCCTAACAATAATCATATATATCCTAACATATCCAAATCTAAATCCTATTTTCAAAATCATAACCTCAGTTAATTCTATCCTAATTACTAAGTTAAGCAGTTTAAACTTAACTGAAATTCTGATTTTTTTAAAAATCCTTAATAATCTATAAAAATCTTAACTACTTCTTTTTCTACCTCAAAAGAAAACCATGACCCAACTCTTCCCACCTCATTGTTCCTTTTCTCTTCAAGCGGAGCATGAATGAAAAGGAATCTCAAAGTGCAGAAATTAAGGAATAAGATAGGGGAGATCAAACCCAAGTAAGTAATCTATCTTCTTATAATTTATTTTATATAAATAGTTCAATAAAAAATGATGTCTATACCATGATTATTCTTGAACTTTTATACATCAAAACCCAACTAAAATACATGTGAGAATATACCAACACATAATTTTAATTTACATATATTTTTAAAAATTTTAAAACAAAGAATTGTCAAAAAAAATTTGGCTGCTGCTCTCGGCCAGGCCGAGAACAGCTTGGCCACTGCACAGACCCATGTGGGCCTGTACAGTCCCAGCCTGGGCCCAGACCCGGCCAAGGCTGGCCTGGCCTGGTTGGGCCTGGGCTGCCCCTGTGCAGCCCAGCTGTGCACTGTTTTTTTAAAAACAAATTCGGCTATTCCAGAGGCTCACTGGCTTGCACCCAGCCCAGCCCTGCAAGGGCCTGCATCTCCTAAACCCAGATCCACATGGCAGAACCCAACCCAACAGAGAAATCCAAACCCGTTACCATGTAGAAAAACAATTCAAATAATTAGTTAAAATATCAGAAAAATAGAGAAAAATATAAATAACAGTCTACAACACTTCTACAATCTGCAATAAATTTTTTAGATAAATATCAACATAAATTAACTTAAATCACCTACTTTAAAGCCAATTTTCATAAATGGTAAATTCAGATCCGTTAAAGAATTTAATGTTATAAAGCCTTTAAAAATCCAAAAAAATTAAAATTGGTTTAAATTTAAATCTACTAAATTCATGTAGTCCAGAGGACCATATTCACAATCCACAAACCAATTAATCAAGATTAAAACCCTCATAACTCCTAAGTAGAACATCCTTTAAAAATTCTGACAATTTCTATTGATATGTGTAGACTATTTAAAAATCACTGAAGACAAGTCATCAGAGAACAGAGTCTATACTCCAGACGCGAGGCTAATTATAGCCACTCGTGTAATGCCAAGATGCAGATCTTGAAGCCCACACCTCAACATCACTACAGTACCAAGACGCGAGGGTCGAAACTCGCGTCTCAGCTTCACTATAATGACCAAGACGCGAAGCTCGAAGCCCGCGTCTCGGCATCACTGCAGTGCCAAGACGCAAGGTTCGAAGCTCGCGTCTTGACATCACTGCAATCTCAAGACGCAGAGCCCGAAGCCCGCATCTGACAGAGTTCAATGCCCGCGTCTAGCAAGGTTCAGAGTCGGCATCCAAAACGCGAGGCTCGAAGCCCGCGTTCCAACTACAGAGAAACCGAGCGCTCGGTTATAACTACCCTCATTACTGGGTCAATTACTACCACATAATAAGGGGAGTTAACCCCCATCATGGAGGATTTTTAGGGGACAATTTTACCTCTGAAACCCCTATAAATAGCCTAGTTTGCTTCTGAAGAGGGGTCGGAAGTTTTGGGTAAAATAAAAGATTGGAGAGTGGACTTTTGGTCAGATTCTCTTAGTCCGAGGAATGCTGAAGAAAGAGTTGAACTCTTCTAATAACTTACTGAGTACAAGTTTGTTTTGTCTCTCTTTGAGATTTTATTGTACAGGAGCTGTGCTACTCCGTCCATAGTCTGAAGAGAAGATTCCCAGAATATTGTGACGTTCACTCGGTTAACAAAAAACAAGATTTACTTTCCACCGCTACATCAAGAACTCACATTAAATAAAGAGAATATTTGAGCTTGAACATCTTCTCTCTCTTGTATTCGATATTTTTGAGATTGTTATAATCTTTCGTTGATTCAAGAAAATTTTATTACGAACTCTAAATTTTTCTCGAGCCCAAACAAGAGATGGAGACTCCTCTGGGGACTACTTTCTCTACTGGTAAGCAAGCCGTGGCGCAAGGTGACGTCACCTTCATGGGAAGAATAGTCTAATCACTTGTCGTAGAATTTGACTAGGCAAAGTATGAAGAGTTTCTCTCTTCCGGCTCTAAAAGCCTAAGGGCGCAGCAGCACCACAAGGTCTCTTCGGAGATCCGCTCTCGGGTCCCTTCGGAGATTTCTCCGAACATGGCCTGTGCAGAAAGCACCATGACTGGTCGTATCACACGTAAAGCCTGCATCAACATCTCTCACGAGACCCGTGAGGCCAATGTTGTTGACGGTCAGCCGGCTATGTCCTTCCTCTTTCTCAGCTCCAGGTTAACGGGGGTTCCTAACCACCCGTACGGCGTAACCGGAATGCCGAACGTCGATAGTGTTGGCCCAAGGTTACAATCACCCTTGTGTATTTTGATGATTACAAAACATATTAGTTATTTGTACTAATAACAATTGTTGTTTAAGTGTGTTTCAGGTTTATCATCACACTAGAAGTACTCTCACTCAAATACAAGGTTTTTGGACTCAAGACAATTCATTTGGGCTCAAGTTGCAAATATTGAAGATCAAGTGAAGATAGCCCACCTTGAAGAATAGCCTTGAAGTCTTTTAGCAAGTTTGTAAGTTTAGAATGTTAAAGTTTGAATATAGGAAATTTGGCTCTAGGATTTGCACACACACACACTTGTTTTTCCTATGTTTTGAAAAACTTGTTTAAAAACTTGTACCAAAGCTTTAGCTTATGCCTTAGTTTATATATACATGTACCAAAGCTTTATATCTTGAAAAACTTGTTTAAAACATGTATATAAACTATTTTCTGCATAATACTTAGCTATAGGTATTTTCAAAATATTTTTACAAAAAAATTCCATCTTCAAAACAGCCCAGTTTTCAGCCTCAGGCAACATCGGTCGACCGGCCCGGTCGACCGGCGTTGTGCCTGGACATGCACTGTTTGTGCATGTCCGTCGGTCGACCGGACCGGTCGACCGACAGAGAGCCTTCTGCTCTCGGGAAATTTCGGTCGACCGGACCGGTCGACCGGAAGAAGGAAACTGTGTTTCCTCCTTTTTGGTCGGTCGACCGGACCGGTCGACCGGGAGCCAACGGCCATATCCAGCTAGGCTGGCGGTCGACCGGACCGGTCGACCGCCAAGCCTGCAACTCAGCAACGGCTCTTTCCTCTTTGGGATTTTCTGAAAAACTGTTTCTTTTTCTGTTTTAGCAGACTTTTGGAGAGTGGTTGGGGAGCTTTTGCAGGTTGTATTAGGTGAAAAGAAATTGTTTTTAATCTATTTTCTAACCCTATAAATAGAGGAGAAGTCTCTCTTCCTCATTACTAAGAAAAATCCTCAAGTTTTGTTGTTTTCAAAAGAGAAAAGAAAATTGTTTTAAGCCTTCAATTCCTACTCTTTCAAGATTGTTTTTCAGTTGTGTTTGATTCTCTATATCACTCTACAACTGAAGTTTTCTCACCACACTTCATAGAGCCAAAAAAATTCTATACTCATTCTATAGTGAAGTTGTAATTGGAGTGAGAGTGTTTGTAAAAGAAATTGAGAGAAGTGTAGTGATCAAGTTGTGATCACTTTGTTCTTGTAATTCCTTCTTGTGGAGCAACCTCTTCGGTAGAGGTCCTTTGTACTCGGTGGAGCTCGGTGCTCGGTCTTCGGTAGACCCAATTGTAAAGGCATCCTCGGTGGATAGTGGAAACCCTTCACGGAGGTGAAGGCGGGGACTAGAGCAAGTGTGCTCGAACCTCGAAACAAATCATCTTGTTTGCGATTGCCTTTGCGTTCTTCTTGCTTTTAATTTCTATTGCTTTATATTGCCTTGAATTAATTGCTTGAGAACTAACCCTCTACTTGTGGAATCTTGTGTTGTTTACCTTACTTGCTATACTTGTTGTTTTACATTGTGAGCATTTCATCTTCATCATCATACTTGGTATTGATCGATCACACCTCAATACAACACGGTTGCATTACGCACCTCTAACCCATTTAAAGGGGAATTGGGAGGAAGGAGTTCAGAACCTCGCAAGGGGTATTCGGCTCTTAGTCGTGTTTTGAGAGATCGTTGCATCACTCATTTAATTAAAGTTTAAAAAGATCACTAGATTAGCATTCACACCTATTCACCCCCCCTCTAGGTGTTTTTTTCAATTGGTATCAGAGCTTGGACTCTAGGATTTGGTTTAACAACCTTAGAGAAGATCCTAATTTGCTAATCATTTCATTCATATTCATATAGTAAATATGGCCGATGGAATTAAGACCCCTCCTAAGTTTGATGGACTTAACTTTCCCATATGGAAGGTTAAGATGACCGTGTTTTGCAATCTCTAGGTAGCCTAGTTGCAAAGGCCGTGACTAAGTCCTTTAGTGTACCCCCCGGTGACGAATCCACTTGGTCCGAAATAGAGACTAAGGAATTCGATGCCAATGCCAAAGCTCACTATGCACTCCTACAAGCCCTAAATGATGATGACATAGCTAGGGTTATACAATGCAAATCCGCATTTGAGATTTGGTCACACTTGATAGTCACTCATGAGGGGACCTCACAAGTTAAGAAGGCTAAGATTGACCTTCTTCGGTCTCAATATGAAACATTTAGCATGCAAGACAATGAAACCATAGATGATATGGTTACAAGGTTTACCAAGATTACTAATGGACTCTCTTCTTTAGGTGAAGATATCAACAATGATCAAAGAGTAAGGAAGATCATCCGGGCTCTTCCTCCTTCATGGGAAGTTAAAGCAACAACCTTGAAGGAACTCAACGACAATGAAGAGATGGAGCTTATAGGTCTCATTGGGAACCTCAAAACCCATGAGATGGAAAGGAAAGCAAGAGAAGACATGGCTCCTACCAAGAAGAAGACAATTGCCTTCAAGTGTCAATCATCACACTCCGACGAAGAAGATGAAGAAGAAGATGACGAAGAGCTCTCACTTCTAGTCAAAAATGTTCGGAGGATGTACAACAAGGCAAAGTTTCAAGGTAGAAGGAGATGGCAAGGAGGCAAAGAAGAAAGGAAGATTGTGTGCTTCAATTGCCAAAAACTGGGACACATAGTTGCGGAGTGTCCGGACAAAGCAAAGCCCTCCACATCAAAGAAGCCATACAAGAAGAAGGCTATGAAGGCAACTTGGGATTCGGAGACCGAATCCGAAGAGGAGATAGACACCGCCAACATGTGCTTCATGGCTAATGAAGGCACAAGCAAGGTAACCTCTTCCCCTTCTCATAATGATGAACTTTCTATGGATGAGTTAGAAGAAGCTTTTATTGAGTTGTCACAAAACTATGATTTCTTAAAGAAGAAGTATTTAAAAATGAAAAAGGAAAATGAATCTTTAAGTCATCAAGTATTTACTCTTACAAAAGAAAAGGATAATTTAGTTTCCACCTTGACCACTACTAAAAATGATTTTGAAAAATATAAGACTTCTTGCAAGGGTAAGGCCCCACTAATTGACTCAAATGAAGTTTCCATGCTTAGGGAAAGATTAGACTCATTAAGTGTTGTTTTGAAAAATTGTGAATTTGATAAGAAAAGGATTGAGGCTATGTTTCCTAAGAAACAAGCCCCAAAGAAAAATGCTCATGCTCATGTTCGTGTTCATGCTACACAACCTAAACAACATGGCAAACCCAAAAGCATGCTCACACTACTACACATAGACATCATGCATTCATGTATAGAAAAGTGTACTCATGTTCACATTGTGGGCGGAAAGGACACTTAGCAAATTTTTGTTATGATAAACTAAGTGCATCACATCATAATGTTTGGGTTCGTAACACTAACTTTCAAGGACCCAAGAAAGTTTGGGTACCAAAGTCAACAATTGTTTTAAATGATGTAGGTACTTTCCAAAGCCCAACGACGTAGAGGTTTGTGGTATCTTGATAGCGGTTGCTCAAGACACATGACTTGGGACATCAACAACTTTGCAACCCTATCAAGATATCATGAAGGTGGCACCGTCACCTTCGGAGATGACGCCAAGGGTAAAATCATCGGTATTGGTAATGTAAAACTTGGCACCTCTCCTTTAATTGAAAATGTGATTTTAGTTGATGGCCTCAAGCATAATCTCTTGAGTGTTAGTCAACTTTGTGATAAAGGTTTTGATGTAGTTTTTGACAATGTTGCTTGTAAAGTAATTGATAGAACTTCCAATGTTTGTGTATTTTCCGGTTTTCGTGAAAGCAATGTTTATATGATTGATATGTTAAATATGTCTTGTAATATTACTTGTTTAAAAGCCCTCGATGATGACTCTTGGTTGTGGCATAGGAGATTAGGGCATATTTCTTTTGATCATATTTCTAGATTAAATTCAAAGGAAATGGTGAAAGGTATTCCTTCATTGAATTTTGAAAAGGACCGAGTTTGTGACTCATGTCAATTTGAGAAACAAACTAAGTCTTCTTTCAAATCAATTAAGGATATCATGACATCACGTCCTTTGGAATTAATCCATATGGATCTATTTGGCCCAACACAAACCAAAAGTCTAAGTGGGAATAGATTTGCTTATGTTTTGGTTGATGATTTTTCAAGATTTACATGGGTTTTCTTTCTTGAACATAAAAACCAAGCATTTTCGTATTTCCAAACTTTTAAGAAAAGAGTAGAAAAAGAAAAGGATTCTTTGATTTTGAGAATAAGAAGTGATAGAGGAGGTGAATTCATTAACCAACCCTTTACCACTTTTTGTGATGAACATGGAATAAAGCATGAACTTTCTTGTCCTAGAACTCCACAACAAAATGGAGTAGTTGAACGGAAAAATAGAACATTACAAGAGATGGCTAGGACAATGCTAAGTGAATACGGTCTACCACATTATTTGTGGGCCGAGGCCGTTAATACATCATGCTACATATCAAATCGTGTTTTCTTGTGTAAAAATACTACTAAGACTTCTTTTGAAATGTATTTTTCTAGAAAACCTAATGTTTCCTATTTTAAAGTTTTTGGTTGCAAATGCTTTGTTTTAAACACAAAAGATAATTTAGGAAAGTTTGATGCTAGATCTTATGAGGCTATTTTTGTAGGTTACTCAAACACTAGTAAGGCTTATAGAGTTTTCATTAGATCATCCTTGACTATTGAAGAGTCTATTCATGTTAAGTTTGAGGAATCTAACAAGTTTGTTAAGAATGTTGTAGAAATAGATGCCTTGCATGAAGGCTTGGAGAAAGTCACCTTGGAGGATGCTTCTACCATGGGAGACAAGCCAAAGGATGATGATGGAAGTGAAGCCAAAGTGGAAGAGGCCCAAGGAAATGAACATCAAACAAATGAGGTGGAGCCTACTCAACCACTACCTAAGGATTGGAGATTCAACCCTCATCATCCCAAGGACCTCGTCATAGGTGAAGTATCAAAAGGGGTAACTACTCGTTCTAAAATTCAAGATTTTTGTGGCCACTTTGCATTTATTTCACACATTGAACCCAAAAATGTGCTCGAAGCCGAGGCCGATTCATATTGGTTGCTAGCTATGCAAGAAGAGCTCAATCAATTTGAGCGCAACCAAGTATGGCACCTTGTTCCTAGGCCCCACGATAGACCAACAATTGGTACTAAGTGGATCTTTAAGAACAAGTTGGATGAATCGGGTAATGTAGTTAGAAACAAGGCTAGGTTAGTTGCCCAAGGTTACACTCAAATCGAAGGAATCGATTTTGAAGAAACCTTTGCACCCGTAGCACGGCTTGAAGCCATACGGATGACACTAGCATTTGCCTCATATAAAGATTTCAAATTGTTTCAAATGGATGTTAAAAGTGCTTTTTTAAATGGTTTTATTGAAGAGGAAGTGTATGTTGAACAACCCCCCGGGTTTGTTGATCCTACACATCCGAATTTTGTTTTTAAATTAGACAAAGCTCTTTATGGTTTAAAACAAGCCCCTAGGGCTTGGTATGAAAGATTGTCTTCATTTTTGATTTCCAATGGTTTTAAGAAAGGTAAAATTGACACAACATTGTTTACAAAACATGTAGAAAAAGATATTCTTATTGTGCAAATTTATGTAGATGATATTATTTTTGGTTCTACTAATGAATCTCTTTGCAAAGCTTTTGAGTCATGCATGAAGGATGAATTTGAAATGTCTATGATGGGGGAACTCAACTATTTCCTTGGACTCCAAATCAAGCAAAGGAAGGATGGGATCTTCATCAATCAAGCCAAGTACACAAAGGAACTAATCAAAAGATTCGGGCTTGAAGGATCAAAAGTAAGCAAAACTCCCATGGCAACAACTACAAAGCTTGACAAGGATGAACAAGGTAAAAGTGTAGACATTAAACTTTATAGAAGCATGATTGGTAGTTTGCTTTATTTGACGGCTAGTAGGCCGGATATCATGTTTTCCGTTTGTTTATGTGCTCGTTTTCAATCATGTCCTAAGGAATCACACTTAATAGCGGTAAAACGCATAATTAGGTATCTTAAGGGCACAATTGAATTGGGTTTGTGGTATCCTAAAACCGGATTATTTGAAATGAAGAGTTTTTCGGATGCCGACTATGCGGGTTGTAGGGTAGATAGGAAGAGCACAAGTGGAACATGTCAATTCTTAGGTAATTGTCTTGTATCTTGGTCTTCCAAAAAGCAAAATTCGGTAGCCCTATCAACCGCCGAGGCGGAGTATGTTGCGGCCGGAGCTTGTTGTGCACAAGTTCTTTGGATGAAACATACTCTCCTTGACTATGATTTACATTTTGATCATGTTAAGATTTTTTGTGATAATACTAGTACAATTCACATGACCAAAAATGCTAATCAACATAGTAAAACCAAGCACATTGATATTAGGTATCATTTCTTAGAGATCACTTTGAAAAAGGTGATATTGATATTGACTATGTTTCTACCGATTTTCAACTTGCCGATATTTTCACTAAACCTTTAGATTATGCAAGATTTTCCTTTATTTGTGGTGAGTTGAATGTATGTATGATTGATTCTTAAAATACTTTTGTTTTGACATGTTTGTATTTTGATATGTTTTAACCCTTTTTGATGTATGACAAAAAGGGGGAGAAAAATATATAAGTTTGGATATATAAGTTTGGAGAAAAATATACTTAGATTTTTGAAAATAATAAATCTGTTCATTATTTGGTTTTCCTTGACAAAATTTATGGTGATGATTTTTTCAAATGCTTTGTGTATGATTTCATAGTTTTTCATATTCATGATAGATACATAGCATTGTTTGAGGGGGAGCTTTCCAAGCTTCTTCCTCTCTTTATTTGTTTAATAACTATATGTTTTGTCATCATCAAAAAGGGGAGATTGTTGGCCCAAGGTTACAATCACCCTTGTGTATTTTGATGATTACAAAACATATTAGTTATTTGTACTAATAACAATTGTTGTTTAAGTGTGTTTCAGGTTTATCATCACACTAGAAGTACTCTCACTCAAATACAAGGTTTTTGGACTCAAGACAATTCATTTTGGGCTCAAGTTGCAAATATTGAAGATCAAGTGAAGATAGCCCACCTTGAAGAATAGCCTTGAAGTCTTTTAGCAAGTTTGTAAGTTTAGAATGTTAAAGTTTGAATATAGGAAATTTGGCTCTAGGATTTGCACACACACACACTTGTTTTTCCTATGTTTTGAAAAACTTGTTTAAAAACTTGTACCAAAGCTTTAGCTTATGCCTTAGTTTATATATACATGTACCAAAGCTTTATATCTTGAAAAACTTGTTTAAAACATGTATATAAACTATTTTCTGCATAATACTTAGCTATAGGTATTTTCAAAATATTTTTACAAAAAAATTCCATCTTCAAAACAGCCCAGTTTTCAGCCTCAGGCAACATCGGTCGACCGGCCCGGTCGACCGGCGTTGTGCCTGGACATGCACTGTTTGTGCATGTCCGTCGGTCGACCGGACCGGTCGACCGACAGAGAGCCTTCTGCTCTCGGGAAATTTCGGTCGACCGGACCGGTCGACCGGAAGAAGGAAACTGTGTTTCCTCCTTTTTGGTCGGTCGACCGGACCGGTCGACCGGGAGCCAATGGCCATATCCAGCTAGGCTGGCGGTCGACCGGACCGGTCGACCGCCAAGCCTGCAACTCAGCAACGGCTCTTTCCTCTTTAGGATTTTCTGAAAAACTGTTTCTTTTCTGTTTTAGCAGACTTTTGGAGAGTGGTTGGGGAGCTTTTGCAGGTTGTATTAGGTGAAAAGAAATTGTTTTTAATCTATTTTCTAACCCTATAAATAGAGGAGAAGTCTCTCTTCCTCATTACTAAGAAAAATCCTCAAGTTTTGTTGTTTTCAAAAGAGAAAAGAAAAATTGTTTTAAGCCTTCAATTCCTACTCTTTCAAGATTGTTTTTCAGTTGTGTTTGATTCTCTATATCACTCTACAACTGAAGTTTTCTCACCACACTTCATAGAGCCAAAAAAAATTCTATACTCATTCTATAGTGAAGTTGTAATTGGAGTGAGAGTGTTTGTAAAAGAAATTGAGAGAAGTGTAGTGATCAAGTTGTGATCACTTTGTTCTTGTAATTCCTTCTTGTGGAGCAACCTCTTCGGTAGAGGTCCTTTGTACTCGGTGGAGCTCGGTGCTCGGTCTTCGGTAGACCCAATTGTAAAGGCATCCTCGGTGGATAGTGGAAACCCTTCACGGAGGTGAAGGCGGGGACTAGAGCAAGTGTGCTCGAACCTCGAAACAAATCATCTTGTTTGCGATTGCCTTTGCGTTCTTCTTGCTTTTAATTTCTATTGCTTTATATTGCCTTGAATTAATTGCTTGAGAACTAACCCTCTACTTGTGGAATCTTGTGTTGTTTACCTTACTTGCTATACTTGTTGTTTTACATTGTGAGCATTTCATCTTCATCATCATACTTGGCATTGATCGATCACACCTCAATACAACACGGTTGCATTACGCACCTCTAACCCATTTAAAGGGGAATTGGGAGGAAGGAGTTCAGAACCTCGCAAGGGGTATTCGGCTCTTAGTCGTGTTTTGAGAGATCGTTGCATCACTCATTTAATTAAAGTTTAAAAAGATCACTAGATTAGCATTCACACCTATTCACCCCCCCTCTAGGTGTTTTTTCAGATAGAGGTGACGCGCACGTCGACAATAGACTCAAGAAGGTAGAACAACTATCTGTCCAATAGATACAGAACGCAAGGCTTATGCATGCGTCCCTTCTGAGCTACATAGGGCACGTGAAGTCTGCGTTTGGAGATCAAAACGCGAAGCTTAAGAAGCTTGCATTGTCAAGGCCTCACCTCCTAAACACAACGTTCAGCGATGCGAGGTCTGTGTCTCCTTTCATAAACACGAGACCCACGTCTCTACCATGGAACGCGGGACTCAGTAAGTTCGTGTTTCCCAAATGTCGCTGGCTGAACGCGACAATCGGCAATGTGAGGTCCGCGTCTCTTCTCAGCAGAGGCACGAGACCCGCGTCTCAAAGCCAAAATGCGAGAGCTGCGTCCTTTTTGCAGAATGTGAGCTCCGCATCTCTGAACCCTGTGTTTCTGATCTGCGATGCAAGGTTAGCTTTCAGAAGCTGAAAAGCCCTCGAAAACCCGAGGCTAGTCTCTTGGATTCCCATCCGACAGATTTAAGAGATTATCTGACAAAGAAGAGGAGTACCCGTCAAATCGCTCCATCATGTTGCTGTGAACGACTCATCACAACAATGCTCTCTGAATGTCACTGCAGTTCACATGTAAGCAAGCAGTCGGTATTCAGATGATTAACGTCAACCCCCCAATCAGCCAAAAGATGTCGTTCCCGCACAAAGAGAACCTTCTCTGATATGGAGTACCCCGAAGTCACTGCGAACATGGTGGGTCCAGGCTCTACGCCTAGCAGAAGTAGAAGAAAACAACCGATAGCCAGCTCTGACAAGTCTGATACTAAACCAGAAGGAGTGTACTGGCATACTCGCACTTGGACTGGCGCGGTAGCCCCAGTTGACTATGGTGCTCTAGCCCGGGGCATCGAAGTAAATGAGTCACACTCCGCCATTGCGGAATCACAGGTCTCGAACTCTTCGGTAGAAAAGGAAATCTTCGCATATATGGCAAATACTCTTAAGGAGATGGCCGGGCGCTTTGAACAGTAAGCCCAGGCCGAGAGGGAACAACTCGATATGATTCGCGCCCAACAAGAATATATCAACACCCTCAAGCAAATGCTTTCACAATTGCTTGAGGGCGGGAGAAGGCCGAAACTCAAAACTTCTTCTAAGAAATCTAAAGGCAAACAGAAGAAAGGGGAGAGTTTGTCTTCTGCGCATACCGAGGAGGAGGGCAGTCCAACTCCGAGTCGTCCAAGCCTTCGTCTGAAGATGGAGGCAATTCAGAGAATGGGAGTACTCATTTTAAAAGAACGAATAAACTGGAGCAGCGTCTGAAAGCCCTCGCCAATCGAAAAGGCCTCCAAGAAGCAAGAGTGGTCCGGCCGTACCCGACCGAGTGGGACCTTGTCCCGTACCCTCCTAAATTCAAAACTCCGACCCTACAGGCCTTCGACGGTAAAGGGTCACCGAACCAACACAACTACTACTTCAAGTATCAGACAGGGAATGAAATAACAAACGATGTCATCTTGGCACGTTTATTCATCAGCACTCTAAAGGGAATCGCCTTTGAATGGTTCATGAAACTCTCAGAAGGCTCCATCAAAAACTGGGGTGATTTGGAGAAGCTTTTCCTTACGCGCTTCTTCGAAGACGATTCAGAGATCACCATACCAACTCTCCTTGCAATGAAGCAACGAAAAGGAGAGTTGGTCAAAGCATTTATGGAGAGATTTCATAATATGGCACTCCGATGTTTTAGCGGTATGACCCAGGCCACTCTGGTAGAAACATGCCGTCACATTTTGCAAACTTCACTCCTACCTCAGATAAGATTTACTGAAAGTCGCACCTGAAAGCAGTTGGTCCAGCAAGGTGAACAGATAGAAGGGATTGTCGCCAGGGTTAAGGCAGAGAAAAATAAGCCCAGGCCCGAAAAGTCGACAAGGCGCACGCCAGAAGTATCTTTCCAGTCAAAAAGGAAGGATATACTGGCAACAGAGACGAAATCTCTCATTAAACCTCAGTTGACCAGAGGGGGTGGTTCTTCAAGTCAGTCGCACGCCAACCGACAGTACTCCTTCAAGGATGAGCATGTCGATTCAATTGTTCAAGTTACTCAATAAGAGCAACATATTAAAACTTCCTGAAGCTAGACGTCCCGAGGAGGTCAGCAAGACCGACAATCCCAACTACTGCTTGTATCATAGGATGCTGGGGCGCCCTATTAAGAGCTGTTATATCTTCAAAGACATCTTTTAAGCTCAGATTGATGCGGAAGTGCTCAAGCTCCGCCCAGAGCAGAAGAAAGTGACGACTAATATGACATCATTCCTTCAATTCGGGGTACAGCCTCCAACGCCAGCCCAAGTAGTTCCCATCCTGAAAGGGGAACTAAGGGTACTCGATATAAATCCACATCACTAACAGGAGAAAGGTCTCATATCTGTTCCTACTCCTCAGGGAGAAATCATATGGGTTCATCCCGACCTTGTAGAAAGCCAACAATAGACTACTGTTACCAACAGAAAGTCCACAAGCAAGGCAAAAGCTTCCCTTGCAACGTGGTGTGCACTTCCTTCTGGGAAGCAGAGACTGATGTCCCCTCACTAACTGACTCAGTGGAGGAGACAATCATCCTGGCCGCAGAGCTGAATGCACCACTCGTGGCCGAAACTTATTCAGGTCAGTCGTATTTGAAGAAATACAATGAGATGGTGGCAAATCTACCTAAAGCCACCCTTGAGCCAACCAAGCAATTCACAAAGCAACCAGTGAAGAAACAAAAGAAGATTCGGTATACCAAGGCCCTCTCGAAGGACAAAGCAGAATGAACTTCAGCACCTTACCGCTTTGATGTCTTGGCCCAACTGGCCAACATCCCGGCTAGGATCACCCTTTACGAGCTCCCGAGACTATCAAAGTCGACAAGAGAAGCTCTGAGAGAAGCTCTAGCTGATGCTAAGGTCTTCATGGCTCAGATTGTGGTTGAACCACGGGAAGAAGATAAAGAAGACTGCCTCTACGCCTCTCAACATACCCCCTGCATTACCTTCACGCTAGATGACATACAGGTTAAGAGGAAACATGATAGGCCCCTGTATTTCACAAGTATATTGGATCGTCTGAAGTAAGCCATGTTCAGGTAGATTCAGGATTCGCATTGAGCATTATGCCCCACCGGGTTATGCAGCACTTGGAGATCCCCACCCCACCCACCGATTGAGCGCCACCCAGACTACCATTTATAGTTTCAACGCCAATGGTACGTGCCCAATGGGGAAGATTAAACTCAAATGTCAAATTAGGGACTTAAGATCTGAAGTGACGTGCTACGTCATTGATGCCGACACTTTGTATAATTTGCTGCTAGGACGACCATGGATTCATCGCAACTCCATCGTCCCCTCTACTCTTTATCAAGTCGTGAAGTATAATGACAGAGATAGAAAAGTCCGAACGTTGATCACCGAAAGGCATCCGTTCAAGGGGTAGAGAACTACTTCACAGACTCTCTCCTATACCAAGATTCTATGAAGATGAACAAGAACCCCCAGGGAGAGGAATTAGGCTCTGGTAACAAAGCTGATGTCGAGCAGGGGTAGAGGAAGAATGTCTTTGGAAGCTGAACCCGCTTGTAACGAGCATTAGTAAGCTCGATGTTAATAACACCGCCAATGATGTAGGTGAGTGGTACATTAATGAAGAATTAGATTTGGCTTATCTTTCTGTGTCTGCTTTTGATCCCATGCCATCAAATACTAGTACCGATATAGATGATAATCCCTGGTTGGCAATAGATGCCTTGACATCATTATATGTACCAGTGAGGTCATCCCTCACGGCATATCAAGACGTCAATGAAGCGCAAGGATCCTTATTCAGGGTCCCAGCAAGACACAATGGCCAAAGACCAATCCTTTTTGGAAGAATCGAATCCGAATTAATACCTCGCGAAGACTCAGAAAGCGAGAATTAATCCCCCCAATCCTCCCATTATGAGCCAAATGTACTCAGAATGATGGAGAATGTGGGGTATGACCTAACAAGTGGTCTCAGCTTGAACTTTGACAAAGGAAGAAGAATACTGCTTCGATCCTTCGTTCCAAAAGGGAAAGCCCCTGATTATTATCATCAAACACGCCGAAGGTTGGGTTATGTGTCAACTCCAATCTCATCAGCCTCTGAGTCTGAAGAGTCATTATACCATAATCACTCATCGGGCACATCATCATGGGAGTCAGATCAGTGTCGGCAACATCTTCAAAGAACTTTCGATAAATATGGTTTCAATTGAAAGTACACCTAGAGGGGGGGTGAATAGGTGTAAGACTAATCTAATGACAAATGATGCGAAATTTAAAAACTAAATGCAACACACTTAATGTAACCAAAGAGTGTAACCGAATTCCCGGTGAAGGGCTATGTACTATCTCCTTTAAATTCCTCTGAATAAGAGTTCAGGTGCTATATGAAGCTCTCTTGGTTAAACACAAGTGAGGCGCACACACAATCAATACCAAGCATATAAATATGAATGAACAATATGAATCAATGCAAGGCACAATATAAAAAAGAGAGTTAGAGAAAGTGGATCAAATGCAAACACAAGGATATGTTTTGAGGTTCGAGCACACAGCTCTACGTCCCCGCCTTCACACAGAAGGATTTCCACTAACTCATCCACACAGGAATTCCCACACGGGGAACCTCCACTGAGGATTTGGGCAAATACAATTTGAGAGTACACAACTCCTCTCTCAACAATACAACCTCTCACTAGAGGCAAAGCACTAAGCCAACACAATATCAACCTCGCAAATGAGGGATGGCACAAAGCCAACACCAACAACAATCACCTCACACTTGAGGGATTCCAACTCAATCTCCACCTCTCACTAGAGGGATACAAACACCACTTCCACAATCACCTCTCACTAGAGGGATATCAACATAATCACCTCTCACTAGAGGGATATCACAACGAATGGAAGATAATAACACTTGGTGTCTCTTTCAATACAAACCAATTCTTTCTCAAAAATAATGATCCTGTAGATAGGATAGATAGATAAGCTCAAGTGTGAGAAAATAAAGTGCTTTGAACAAAGAAAATTACTTGGGAAAATCTCCAAATAGATATAGAATTTTAGATCAAAAACCAATTCTCAAAAGACTCTATTTTCTTTGAAATTCCAACACTTTAAAATTAAATAAAGATTAAAACTTTTGAACCCAAAAACTTTTGCTGAAAAACACTTAAGGGATGTGAAAATTTTCTCTTTTCAATTTTTTTTAAAATCAGCAAAGGATATGGGGGATTTATAGCCCCAATCCAAATCTGCCCGTTGGCAGCAGGAAAGGGCAAAATTGCCCTCCCGGTCGACCGGCCAACGGTCAAATTTATGACCGTTGAGCCCACCGGTCGACCGATCGGTCGACCGGGCCTAGATTCAGAGAGTAACGGCTCTTTGTTCGGTCGACTGCTCGGTCGACCGGAGCTGGATATAGAGAGCAGAACTCTCTGTCGGTCGATCGATCGGTCGACCGGGGCCTTTTCTAAAGAGTAGAAGCTCTCTGGAAGTTAACCGACCCGGTCGACCGGCCCATCAGCCTGGCTGCGTGCACGTCCTCTGCACGTTGGTCTACCGGCCCTGCCTAGGTCGACCAGCCTGGTCGACCGGCAGACAGCTAGTCCAGCCATTATAAGATTTAAAAACTTGGGTTTTTATCTTCTATCAAATCTTATAAAATCACATAAATTTTACAAAAATCAGTTCTTATTATATCTTTGAAATACAAATATGTGTGATAAAAATTCAACACATATTTCAAACAATTTGAACCATTTTTGTGAGATAGAAAATTTGCCTTAAACCAAAATCCGTATTTTCTGAAACTTGAATTTTTGAAATGGAAAACCGTTTTCTCTAAAACTCATGTAAATACAAAAACATGATATTGAAACAATTTTGAAGCATATTGTATATGGATAGAATCCAATATACATGAAAGGTATTATATCTATGTTTTTGACTTGAAAACCAAGATCGGTTAAACCGAAAAGAAAAATAAAACATGAACCTTGTGTGTGTATTGTGAACTTGAGCATATCACACTATCTAATTTTTAACACAAGATCTAAACAATCTTAAACTAAACAAACCGATGTCTTCTTGTAGAACTCCGTCTACAAGTCGACTCGATCCAAACGTGATCCACCGAGCTTGACTCCAACCGAGTGTTAGATGTGAACTTGACGCTCGAGCTCTTGAATCACCATTTGAAAGCTCCAAAACATCTTTGTTGAAGCTAACTATCTACTAATACTTGATCAAATATCTGAGACTAAATATCATAAGATTATTAGTAAACTATAACTACATGAGTTAATCATCATCAAAACTAGAGTGAAGGGCCTCTGGGCCAACAATCTCCCCCATTTTGATGATGACAAAACTCATGGATTTATATATGCATGGATTAAAGTTAAGCTTCATAGAGGCTCCCCCTTAACTCATGCATAGCAATAAACATAAAGATATGCAATGAATGCTCAATATAGATATGCATAAACATGCATAAAACAAGAAGTAAAACATGATCATTGATACCAATGAAATAAACATGCTCTTGATACCAATTTTAAAATAAAATGTTCTTAAAAAATGTTACTCTTGATACCAATAAAAGCTCTTGATACCAACAAAAGATGCTCTTCTTATTAATGGTAAAAGATAACAAATTTAAACAAACATGCATATAAACAAACATGCATATATAAAACTCCAAAATATCTCTCCCTCTTTTTATCAATTCATCAACAAAGGGTGCAAACAATAAAGGGGCATAATAATATTTTTCTCCCTTTTTGCATAAATCAAACAAAAAAAGTATATATGTTATATACATTCATGAAGAGGAGAGACGTGAAGTTAACTCCCCCTACATACATGCATTTATATGAAAAGAGATAACTAAACCCTAACCACATAAAGTATAATATGCAATGTATAAAAGGAGATGTGAAGCTCTCTCTACACACGTGTACTACATACCAAAGAATGGTCAATCACTTCAATATGACATACACTCAACATGAATCTATATAAAGAGAAGATGTTAAGCTTCCCTTACATATAAGTAACACAAATCAAAACATTATGATACCAATTGAAAATATATCAATTTAATATGAAGGTATACATCGAAACATCATGATACCAATTGAAAATAAACAAAATATTTTGAAGAAATTAACAAAAATTTTGATATCAATTGAAAGATATAAACATATAGGTAATCTTGATACCAATGGTAAAAATTAGTTCCAATTGAAAATATTTTACACTTTTGATACCAATTGAAAAACATAAACCAATCTTGTTGGTTAAAAACTAAAATCATTTTGCAATAGAGATACCAAATAGAGAATAATATCAATTTAATATTCTTGATACCAATATTGAAAATGAAACATATACCAATTGAAAATAATTTTCATTAGAAGCATAGAAAACCAAATGAAAACTAAGATATCATTTTTCAATATAAAGAGTGAAAGTAAGATACCAAAGGTAAACAAAACCGATTGAAAGGTAAAACATGAATTTTCTTCCCGTTTATGAAATGCAAATGAAAACAATGCATAAGCTTGTATAAGATACCAATTTAAAAATAATTATCATTAAGGATTAAATCAAGCTTAGCATAACCAAATTTGTGCTTAAAGATATAAAGATATAGTAAGCAGAATCAAAACACATATATATGTATGAAAAGTTAAATACCAATCGAAATTGATACTATTTGAAGTTGAAGCATAAATATATAGAAACAAATATGAGTATACAAAATAGAATCAATTGTGATACCAATTGAATATAATGAGAATCAAGTGTATAACTCATAAAGACCTCCCTACCACCCATTTCATGCTCATGTTTAAATTGATTTTAATAATGCATATAAGGCATGGTCGCCCAATCAACCACCCTTGATGTGTAGGGGTTTTCAAAAATAAGTTTGAAAATTGTTTAGCATATTTGAAAACTCTACCAAAATGAAAAATACGAATTAGTTATATGATAAAATTGTAAAACTAGTACGAAATCCTTCAAGTAAGGAACAAAAGAAGAATATATTCCATGAAAAACATGTAAGTCACACGATCATCAACACTCAAAATCTATAAAGCACATATCATACTCATGAAATAAAGTTATGAGAAAACATTAAGTAAAGTGAGTGTATAAGAGTTATGTGAAAAACATAATCATGAAAATAGGCAATAAGGCTCAATGATGAAATTCCTTAAAAAAAAAAAATATGAGAATCATCAAAATTTAATTTTCAACAAAATAATACAACTTCAAGGCATATGTATGTTTTGCATAAACTAGAGTATGCATACATATCCAAATATGAACGAGTCCACAAAAATATATGTATGAAGGCAAGTGGCTCAAGGATGTATATGTATAACTATTAGTTTAGATAAAACAGACATATACATGAAGCTAATTACAAACATGAAAACATGCACAAAAATAGGGAATACAAGTCAAAATGTATGAATCATCAAAACTAGGCTATACTAGTACATCTAAGGAGTACAAATGAGCAATCAAGCACAAACATATAATAATCTATTTGTGGCTCACTAGTTGTACAAGTATATGCACAAGTTTTAATGAAAACTAACATCTAAACATGTAATCAAATCATGAAGCATAAAATGAAACATAAACCAATATGATCATTATGTAAATACACATGTATTAGAACAGGACATACACAATAGTTAAACTAAAGTGAGTACACAAAAATAATGGTTCATATAAACATGAGTGTATCTCAAATACTAATTATGTATATCACTAATCTAATTATTATGGCATTTAACAAAATAATCATAAAAATATGACATGCGAAAAATTAATCATATGAAAGCATGTAAACATAAATGGGAGTTAGAGATCATTACCAAAGCCAAGAGGGCACATCTCTATATCTCCAAATCATGGTGGTCCTCCCACCAAACACCCTTGAAAGTGATGCATCCAAAATAGTCACCATTAAGCTCGAAACGCATTCACCTCAAGGCACCATCACTCTCACGTCATGTAAGAGCCCACACCTACATCAAATAAAATAGGAGTGATTTTTGGTACCTAAACTCTATTGGATCTATGGAGGTTAGCTCCTTTCCTAACCCAAACAAATTTATTTGCTAAATTTACATTATGTAATCTATCATAACAAAACTTAGTAAGGTAGCCCTTACGTCCACAATATGTACATGTGTACACATGAGCATACATAGTGTTGTGTGGATGTACGTGGGAAGCATGTGTATGCCGTGTATGGTGTGCATGCATAGGTGGAACTTGTTTCTTTCGAAACATAGATTCCAACCGTGAGTGGTTCATGACACATTCGCTCAAAGTGGAGCCCAAACAATCAACACTCTTCTTTAAAATATTTATATCATTTTCAATCATGGAAGAAGAGGTGTATGCAATAGATATGCTAGAAGGTGAAGCTATACTAGCATGGCAAACATGAGAATCCATATCATTTTTCAAAGAAATATTTTTCTTAGAAACCAAATCTAATTCTTTTGAAATCAATTCAATTTTGTTTCTCAAAGAATTATTCTCTTTTAAAACAAAATTGAGTTTTGTAAAGTCTCATTTTTCTTCAAAACAATGTCACAATCATTTTTGGTTTTCAAAATTTCATTTTCTTTTAGGGTAAGGTTAAGTTGGGATTTAAGTGAGTCACGTTCACTTGAAATCTCATCCCTCTCTTGCAAAACCAAATCAAGTTTAGAAGACAAATTTTCATTTTCTTTGTTAAGTTCAAAGCTTTTCTTTTTCAATGCTTTATATTTTTCTAATAATTTTTCACACACAATGAAAAGTTCTTCATTTAAAGCATCGACATCAAGTAAATCATCGCCGGAAGAACTAGCACAATCATCTAGATGAGTTTTCGAATTTACCTCAAGGGAGTCATTCCCTTGGACCATGTAGCAACATTGTTTGGATTCATCCTCACTAGATTCCATCTCCACATGATTCGTCTTTTGGAGCGCCGGAGAGGTCAACGTGTTCCACACTGTAAAGGTGAAATCACAATGAGAAACTAAATACAAATATTCTTTGCTAAGTGATTTTCTGAGTGCCTCTAGGGCTAGTGCATTGGCCTCTAAATGCTTGCTATTACTAAGGTAGGATTCCTTGGTAATAGCAAGGTAAACTTTAAAACCTATGATTTTTAAATGCCAACTCATCCTAACCTTCCATATATCAATTTTAGAGATATCAAATATGGGAGAGTTATCCATGAGTGCAAACTATATGTGTGCAAATGCAACTATAGATTAGCAACCAAGATCTCACTCCTAGGTGGTTAAACCTAATATCAGGAGCGTAGGCTCTGATACCAATTGAAAGTACACCTAGAGGGGGTGAATAGGTGTAAGGCTAATCTAATGACAAATGATGCGGAATTTAAAAACTAAATGCAACGCACTTAGTGTAATCAAAGAGTGTAGCCGAATTCTCAGTGAACGGCTCTGGACTATCTCCTCTAAATTCCTCTGAATAAGAGTTGAGGTGCTATATGAAGCTCTCTTGGTTAAACACAAGTGAGGCACACACACAATCAATACCAAGCATATAAATATGAATGAACAATATAAATCAATGCAAGGCACAATATAAAAAAGAGAGAGTTAGAGAAAGTGGATCAAACGCAAACACAAGGATATGTTTTGAACTTCGAGCACACAGCTCTACGTCCCCGCCTTCACATAGAAGGATTTCCACTAACTCGTCCACACAGGACTTCCCACACAGGGAACCTCCACTGAGGATTTGGGCAAATACAATTTGGGAGTACACAAATTCTCTCTCAACAATACAACCTCTTATTAGAGGTAAGGCACTAAACCAACACAATATCAACCTCACAAATGAGGGATAGGCACAAAGCCAATACCAACAACAATCACCTCACACTTGAGGGATTCCGACTCAATCTCCACCTCTCACTAGAGGGATACAAATACCACTTCCACATCACCTCTCACTAGAGGGATATCAGCACAATCACCTCTCACTAGAGGGATATCACAATGAATGGAAGATAATAACACTTGGTGGTCTCTCTCAACCACAAACCAATTCTTTCTCACAAAATAATTATCCTATAGATAGGATAGATAGATAAGCTCAAGTGTGAGAAAATAAAGTGTTTTGAATAAAGGAAATCACTTGGGAAAATCTCCAAATAGATATAGAATTTTAGATCAAAAACTAATTCCCAAAAGACTCTATTTTCTTTGAAATTCCAACACTTTAAAAATAAATAAAGATTAAAACTTTTGAACCTAAAAACTTTCGCTGAAAAACACTTAAGGGATGAGAAAATTTTCTCTCTTGAAATCTTTTTTAAATCAGTAAAGGATATGGGGTATTTATAACCCCAATCCAAATCTGCCCGTTGGCAGCAGGAAAGGGCAAAATTGCCCTTCCGATCGACTGCGCGGTCGACCGACCAACGGTCAAATTTATGACCGTTGAGCCTATCGGTTGACCGCTCGGTCAACCGGGCCTGGATTCAGAGAGCAACGGCTCTCTGTCCGATCGACCGCTCGGTCGATCGGAGCTGGATACAGAGAGCAGAACTCTCTACCGGTCGACTAGTCGGTCGACCGGGGCCTTTTCCAGAGAGTAGAAGCTCTCTGGCGGTCAATCGACCTGGTCGACTGGCCCACCAACCTGGCTGCGTGAACATCATGTGCACGTCGGTCAACCGAACTGGTCGACTGACCTCTGCCTCGACCGGCCCGGTCGACCGGCAGACAGCCAATCCAGCCATTATAGGATTTAAAAACTTGAGTTTTTATCTTCTATCAAATCTCATAAAATCACATAAATTTCACAAAAATCAGTTCTTATTATATATTTGAATTACAAATATGTGTGATAAAAATTCAACACATATTTCAAACAATTTGTACCATTTTTATGAGATAGAAAATTTGCCTTAAACCAAAATTCGTATTTTCGAAACTTGGATTTTTGAAATGGAAAACCGTTTTCTCCAAAACTCATGTAAATACAAAAATATGATATTGAAACAATTTTAAAGCATATTGTATATAGATAGAATCCAATATACATGAAAGGTATTATACCTATGTTTTTGACTTGAAAATCAAGATCGGTTAAACCGAAAAAAACAAAACATGAACCTTGTGTGTATTGTGAACTTGAGCATATCACACTATCTAATCTTTAACACAAGATCTAAATAATCTTAAACTAAACAAACCGATGTCTTCTTGTAGAATTCCGTCTCCAAGTCGACTCGATCCAAACGTGATCCACGGAGCTTGACTCCAGCCGAGTGCTAGATGTGAACTTGACGCTCGAGCTCTTGAATCACCATGTGAAAGCTCCAAAACACCTTTGTTGAAGCTAATCACATACTAATATCTTGATCAAATATCTGAGACTAAATATCACAAGATTATTAGTAAACTATAACTACATGAGTTAATCATCATTAAAACTAGAGTGAAGGGCCTCTGGGCCAACATCAACAAGCCACCTAGAAGATGGAAATGAAAAAATGATCCAGTCAAATACAGATTCTTAGATCAAGCACCTAAACACTCTCTGAGACATTCGCTTCAAGCAACGTGAACCATTCAAGGAGGATAAGGTTACATAGATCAATCTGGGAGATAATGCTAATCCTAAGCCCATCTTTATAAGCGAAAACTTAGCACCCTCCTAGAAGGAAAATCTAATTTCTCTTGTGCGAGAGTATATAGATGTTTTCGCTTGAAACTACGAGGACATGCCAGGGCTTGATCCTTAAGTGGCTATGCATCACCTCAACATCAATCCGAATGTGAAGCCCGTCAAACAACAGCAGCGACGATTCTGTCCGGAGATAATGGAAGCCATCCAGTCAGATTTCAAGAAGCTTATAGACTCTGATTTCATCAGAGAGGAATAACATCCTGATTGGGTAGCCAATATCGTTCCTGTTACCAAGAAGAATGGGAAGATCTGGGTTTGTATTGACTTTCGTGATCTAAACGAGGCGTGTCCTAAAGATGAGTTCCCCCTTCCAATCACGGATGTCATGATTGACAATACGTGTGGGTTCGAACGGATGTCTTTCATGGACAGATTCTCAGGATACAATCAAATTAAGATGTGCCCTGATGATGAGAAGCATACATTTTTCAGGACACCATTGAGGGTATATTGTTATACTGTCACGCCCTTCGGATTAAAGAACGCGGGGGCAACATACCAGAGAGCTATGAATGTAATTTTTCACGAGCATATACGTAAAACAGTAGAATATTACATTGACGATATTACAATAAAAAACTGTGCCAAAGGCGATCACATAGTAGATCTGAAGGCAATATTCGATATTATACGAGCGCATTAATTAAAATGAACCCCACCAAATCCTTCCTGGGGTAGCCAGCGGTAAATTTCTAGGGTTTCTTGCTACATCCAAAGGAATTCACCTTGAACCAGAGAAAGTCCGCGCTGTCCAGGAGATGCAACCTTCAAAAAGTCTTAAAGAGCTTAGAGGATTGCAAGGGCGGCTGGCATATATACGGAGGTTCATCTCAAATCTCTCAGGACGATGCCAATCCTTCACCAAATTGATGAAGAAGGGAGTTTCATTCATTTGGAATGATGTTTGCTAACAAACGTTCGAGGAAATCAAGCGATACCTCACGCATCCACCTGTCCTTAAGCTTGGTATCAGGAAAACCTTTCCTAATATACGTTTGAGCAATGGATCATTCTTTAGGAGCTTTGCTAGCCCAAAATAATGATCGGGGACACGAGCAGACAATCTACTGAGTAGAACTATGATTGGAGCCGAACATCGATACAGTCCGACCGAAAAAGAATGCTTGGCATTGGTCTTCGCCATTCAGAAATGTGAAACTACTTGGTGGGCAAACTATACATGCCATATCAAAAGTCAATCTTTAAGATTACTTATTATGAAGCCACCATCACTAAATGGTAAATTAGCAAAATGGGCCATGTTGCTCTCCCATTATAAGATGTCGCATTCGTGCGACAAAAAGTTGTGAAGGGACAAGCGATGGCCGATTTCTTGGCTGAGCATTCAGATCCAAGGGCGACCAAATTTTATGAGGATCTACCAGACGAGGTTGCTGAGGGTTGCTTGACCCAGACATCTTTCGAAGGACAGGTGTGGCAACTTTTCTTCGATGACGCATCAACAACGGGTCCTCAAGGAAATATCGTAGAATGAGTGGGGGTAGTACTTGTCTCCCCACAAAACTACGTAATCTCTCATGCATTCTCATTAAGCGACCCATATTCCAACAATGTAGCAGAATACAATGCTCTCTTGATCGGGATGCAAATCGTCGATGAGATTGGCGTTAAAAATCTCGAAGCATAAGGTAACTCTAAGCTTATTGTTAATCAAGCTCGCGGGGGAGTACGAGGTCAGACATGAAGATTTAGTACCCTATCATAACGCAACTATCTACATGGCAGAAAGGTTCAGAAACTTCTACATTGACTATGTACCTTGCCAGCAAGTGGAATTAGAATTAAATTACCAAGTTGAGCTTCAAGATCATATTCATGCTCAATTTCATTTTCAGGAAATGGATAACTTCCTAGAATGTCAATGTGGTTCTCAAAATTCTGATTTTGGTCAAGTTCAAATGGGTGTGCTAAAATTGAATCTTGGTTTTCAAAACAACATGAGTCCTGGGTCAAATCAATAGAGTAGAGATATCTGAATTATTCAAAGGTTTATAGAGAGAGTTTTCTCATTCCTATAAATATTGACCAACTGACTCAATTGCGTTTCCAACCTATTGATAGACTGGACAAAAGATTTTTGAAATTGTTGTGCAGACTCTTGTAAGATTTCTATACTCTTTTCTAGATCTAATTTTTCTTCAAGTGGTTGTTCTGGAAAGGGAGTGTAGGAATCTTGGTTTCTAAAACAACAAGAGTCCTGGTCAAATCGATAGAGTTAGAGATATCTTGATTGGTCAAAGGTTGATAAGAGAGAGTTTTCTCATTCCTATAAATGTTGACCAATTGAGTCAATTGTGCTTCCAACCTATTGATAGACTGAGTAGAAGATTTTTAAAATTGTAGCGCGGACTTCTGCAAGATTTTTGTACTCTTTTCTAGATATGATACTTCTTCAAGTGGATGTTCTAGAAAAGGAGTGTGTGGATCGTGGTTTTGAAAATTTTATGAAGAGTGAGAGTCCAGAATGTTTTGAGATTGACACTCAGACTCACACAAGCATTCCATACTCGTTTCCAGGGCAGATGGTTGTTCATTTTGAATAGGTGAAAATGAGTATGAATCTTGGAAATATTGTGGAATTGGGGAGTTGAGCATCTTTTGTTGGGCTCAAGCATGACTTGTACAGCTTCTATGCTTTTTTCTAACTCAGATTTTTCTTTAATGGGTGGTCCTGGAAAAGGAGCATAGGAAGCAAAATTGGGGAATAGATATTGTGAAAATTGTGAAAATTGAGGACAAGGTGGTGGAAAATTTGACTCTGGGGAGGTGAATCCCCATTGATTCTGTGAAGAGTTTAAATTATTTTGAAAATTATAATTATAAGATTGGGGGTATGGGTTGCATTGATTCGGATAAGTCCAACCCGCTGTATTTGGTTGGTTCATATTATAAAAAGCCGGGTTGGAATTGTCCGAATCAAATGGGGTCGATGTGAAGTATGGATTCATATTAGGATTGAAAAAATTGTGGTTGTTGAATTCCATTGCACAAACAATCATAAACAAAAAAGAAAAAGCAACCAACAAACAAAAAATAAAAAAAATCAAACCAAGCCTATATTAGGGTTGACCTAGACCTAGACCTAGACGACTCCTAACTGGTCGATTACCTGGGGGAGGTTGTTGTATGAATTCGAGCACAAGCTAATCGGCCAGGTAGGGGCAAAATATGATGGGAGGTATCCGTGCGTAAGCAATGGGCCTTAATTATGCCAAACCACGGTATTTTTGAGGCATAACCTATTAATCCCCAGCCTTAGACACCGATTTCACAAGAGTATGATTCAAACAAGTTCCACCATCAGTTAATCTTTTTATGAGTCCGAGATGTCCCTAGAGGCCAACGTCTATCAATTTTTATTAGAGCTTAGGTTGTGTGAGTGGGGAGGTAGTTTTCGAGCTAAGGAAGGGTAATGACTTCCCTACCTTATCTTGTATTGGGTTATACCCTTAAGTCCAATTCGTACAAGTATGCAATATAGATAATAATATAACACGAAGCAAGTAAATCATTTACGTGTTTGTCCTATGCTATATGCAATGCCATATGTACACCTCAATCCAGACCACAACAACAGAACAAAATACAGTATATTGGAATTAAATTGTGACACGTTCCTAAATGTAAATGTCTAAACCATTTTAAGAGCGTCCAAATACCATATTTTAGTTTTGCAATTGATTGCAGTGTGTAGGCAATCACAGTAGAAAATAGATAGCAGAAATCACATATATATACAATTTAGAAGCAACCTACAAAATATAAGGCCAAGATATCAAAACTATGTCGCGTTTCCGCAGCTTTTGATGAGTTTCCGCGGCAAATGTTTAAGCTACAGCTCTCTGCTTTCTTGAGCAGGGGATGCAAGCTAGCTTAGCTTTCTGCAATATTCTGTTTCTGCAATTATTACCCTGCACACCAAAATAGAGAAGAAAATATTAACAAAAATGTGAAATCAAAACCATTCCCGTCCCCGACAACGACGCTAAAATTTGATCGAACGAAACTAGCACTTGAAAAAATGTATTTTATGAAAATAGTGAAATTATGTATGTGTGCTAATGTTCCCTCGATATTTCCATTATAGCACTGGCTCAACGGGTTGAATCCACAAGGACGGGAGGCGATAGAAGCATTAACAGTTTTTATTCACGTTATTCGTTTACAATTCTTCTTTGTTAAAGAATGAGAAAAAAGAAAAAAAGTAAGAAGTGATAGGTAAGAAGGTGATGAAAATGGTGATTTGAAAAATAAATAAGAAGTGGTTGTGAATTGGTGAAAAGAAAATAGACAAATGATAAAAGAAAATGAAATAAGAAGAGGTTTTGGGAAATGATTTTTAAAATAGGATAAAAGAAAACTCATGGCTACTAACTACTAATTGCTCCACTAATCATGCTAACCTCTTAGTGATAGTTACCTCACATGGATCCTTGGCCATCACTAGTCCTTGGCTTCAAGAGACGATACAAAGTATGGCTCATAAGATTGTTCTTCTACATTCAAATAACACATTCATACCACACAACAAGTTGCAAGATACTATTAAATCATCAAAACCAGTTAGAGGTAAGCATGAAACAAAGAAGACATTGCAAGTTAGCTTGTTAGTTGGTTAGATGTTAGAATTGTTAGAATGTTAGAATCCATCATCATGAGCTATCAATGGCTCTTGCAAGAACAAGGCCTTGTAGAGGCTATTAAATTCATGTAGATTATCAAGTAAGTGGTTAGATAGTTAGTGGTTAGTAGTTAGATTGTTGCCATGAGAAAAAAAGTTAGCAAAGTATCATGTAGAAGATGGAGAAGATTACAATGGAGAAGAAAGGAGACAACTTTATATAGATTATCACCATTTATTACATCAATCTCTCTCTTTCTCTCTAAATCTCTTAGCCCTAATACATGATCTAAAAACGAAATGAAAATACAAAAGAAAAGAAAAGAAAAGAAGAACACCTACACTGATCTACACTAAAAGAGATAAAACTTAGCTTATTTCTCAATCTGCTTGCGTTTTGGTTCTCTGCAGGGCTTTTTATAGGTGAAAGAAGACTCTAGAAGGCGAGACGATGCCACGCGTCGAAAATCGAAAACGCGAAATTTGCCGCGTTTTCGTAGTAATACCAGGGACTTAGGTCCCTAGTTTTGGTGCGTGGATTCGCCTCGTGATTGTATACATTTATTGCATTATTCTTTATTATATTTCCATATTTATTATGTAATAAATCTGTTAAATTCCTTATCTTAAATGTCTTTTTGCAGAAGATAATCATGGGGAGAAAGAGGATAAAATCAAATAAATATCAGTTAAATTCAGATTTAACTAGATCTATTTGGTTAGAGGAAGATGATCTCAAATCCAGTTGGTTAAATGCAGTTTTTGGTGAATTAAGTGGTTAGAGCTAAAGATCAACCGAGGAAAACGTCAAATACAGAGTCCAAATCCAAAGGGATAAATGGATAGAGAGAAGATCAACAGATGAGATGAAGCAATTTTGACTTGAATTCTGACTAGATATATTTTAGTATTTGAATCATAACTTTCACTATCAAAACTCAAATCTGATGATTCAAAATGATCCATAAAAAGGACTTAAATGGATACAACTCTTAAGTTTCTCACTATTTCTAATTCTGTCACTTGATAAGTTATATTCAGCAATCAATACGCCAACAAGCTGCAGATCAGAATTGAATATCCACATCAAATCAAGTTTGGAGATAAGGGGAGGATTCAAATTCAAAAATAGTCAGCTCCCCTTATCTTTAGACTCATTTTTTTATCCATTTCTATCCCATAAATACCCAACACATCAGAGGCAGAAGAAGGACCAAGCAGAGAGTAGAATTTAGGCTATTTTATAGTTTGTAACTAAGATTTTTTTATTTTCTTTGACGTAATTTTATTTTCTTTATGTAACTGAGAGGAGAGGAGATTTTCATGGAGGAATGAGAACAAATTTGTACTGAGGGTGACATCGGTGTAAGTAATCTTTTCTTTAATTGTTATTTGAATCGAATTGAAATTTTCTTTTCTTTTATATTCTTATTTTTGTTTGCTTCCCTCCTCTGTGTTTGTGAATCCAAATGACTCCAATAGCCTCGAAGTTGCCTTGCCCTTGCAAGTGCCGTTGATTGCTTATGGTGAAGGATATCCATTTCTATGGTAGCGTAGCTTGCCCCTTCATTTCATAGTGTAAAATGGGAATGGGGAAGATTCTATTTGTCATACTTCGCTTGCCTTCAAATAAAGGTACATCGTTGATACGGGTCAAAGGTAAGCAGGCGCCGAAGAGGTAAGTAAGTTTTTTAGGTTTTAACTTTCTTTTCTTTTAATTTTAATTTAGATCACCAACCCCACAATCTCCCAATTCTTTATCACTCTTTTCAATTTCTTTGTATATATATCCATTTTCTATTTTCTCCACCTTCTCAATCTACCACTTTCTTCCTAACTTAACTTTAACTTTCTTTTCTTTTCTTTTCTTTTAAAGAACAAAAAGAATATCTTTAACCATTGATTGTAACTTAAAAAAGAACTTGCTAAAAAAGCTTCCGTCACTAGTCCCTCCTTGTGGATCACGACCCGCATAGCCATTTGTTATCGCAGTAGTATTGAGAACTTGCACATTCTATTCTTAAGTTTTGAATTTTGTATTTTTTGTGTGCAGACAGAAGCTCATTCAAATTTTGGCGCCGTTGCCGGGAGGGACGGTAAGTTATTCTCTTTTTAAATTTACATTTTTTTGTTAACTTTCTTCTTTGTCTTGGTGTACAGGTTCAACAACAAGGAAATATTTGCTGCAGCGGATATATAAGTGGCCCTGGACTCTGCTCTAGAAAACAGAGCCCAAAAGCCCTTAGATTTGCCACATTCCAATGACAAACTGACTGAACTACTAACCTATATTTTTGCAGGTTGGCTAAATTGCAAAGCTGAATTTTTATAGCTTTTTATTTCCTTGTTTGTCTCACTGTACATACTTTCTAACCTCAACTGTAAAATGATGTTTGTTAAATGCTAAAAATGGTTTAGACTTGCGTTTAGGCACGTGTCTAATTCGTTTACATTTTTTATTACTGTTGAAGAGTGCTGGACAAAAGGTACGTATGCATAGCATATATGTTAGGAAGCATCTTGGGTGATATTTGCTTGTGAATGTTACTTTTCAATATCTTGCACACTTTGCACAATCAATCTTAAGGGCTTGTCCTATAAACAAGATAAGGTGGGGAAGTTATTACCCTCAGACCACAAACGATCTCCTCACTCACTAACCAGCCTAACTAAAACTAAGTAGACGCTGGTCTTAGGGACACTCAGACTCATATAGGAGATTGACTTAAGGGGGAAGTTGATTTGAATTTGACTCTTACCAAATCGGTGTCTAAGATTGGGGATTGAGGGGCGAAACCCCGAAGGTTGGTGGTTTGACATAATTAGGCCCGTTGCTTAGGCACGGATACGTCCCACCGATCTTGTCCCCTACCTGGCCGATAAACTTGTGGTCAGATTCAGCAATATACCCCCTGTGGACAGTCTAACCAGTTAGGAGTCGTCTAGGTCTAAAGTCTACCCTAACTTAGGTTAGATTTTTTTTCTTTTTATTTGTTTTCTTATTTGTTTGTTTTTTGTTTGTGTTTGACATTTCTTGTGTGATATGACTTATAACAATAATTTTTTCAATTTTAATGATAATCCATATTACACCCCATTTGACTCGGATAATTCCAACCAGATTTTTTACAATATGAACCAACCAAATACACTGGGTTGGACTTACCCGAATCAATATAACCCATGCCCCCAATCTTATGACCATAATTTTCAAAATAATTCCAACTCTTCACAGAGTCAATAGGGATTCACCTCCCCCGAGTCCAATTTTCAACCAACATGTCCTTCTTATCCACTTTGTCCACAATTTTCACAATATTCATTTCCCGATTTTGCTTCCTATACTTCTTTTCTAGACCAACCCATTGAAGAAAAATTTTCTCTAGAAAAGAGTATAGAAGCCAGCAGGAGGCCGAACGTAAATTTCAGGCCTCCCCAATTCCATAATATTTCCAAGATTCGTTCTCAGTTCCACCAGTTCAAAATAGAAAACCATCAATCTTGGAAATGAGTATGCATGAGTCCGAGCAACATTCACAAAATCTGATGGACTCACGATTTCACCACAAATTCCAAAATAAAACTTCATCTTTTCAAGTCCAATCGCAACAAAACGATAAACCAATCGACTATGAAAAGCTACTTGAAGCCATGACTCAGGCTCAAATCAATCATAATCATGACATAGATATAATGATCAAAACTCTCCATTCTTACCCTTTGACCATTCCTGATGTCGCTAACCATTCTGTTAGAGCCAGAGAATCAAGTTGTTTTGAAAAATAAGATTCCATTTCAGCACACCCATTTGAACTTGCCCAAACTCCAAATTTTAAAAATCACATTGACATTTTGGTAGGTTATCCCTTTTCTGAAATTGAACTTGAGAATGAATACGATCCTGAACCTCAACTTGGTAATTCAATTCTACTTCCTGATTCAATAATGACTCCGGTGTCTTCACCTGACTTCAATCCTTCTTCAAAGTCCACATTGGATCCTGTGCCTGTCCATTAGGAAATTGAATCACTAATCTTTTATGATCATCATATTGAACTTGACCAATTTTATACTTTCGAAAGTCCTATTGACAAATTGGTAAGTTCTTATTTTTATGAATGAACTCAATGAGGAATGTGACCTTGAGTCTCAAATTTTTGATCCAGTTCAAATTTCTAAATCAATATTGACTCCTATTTTGCTACCTGATTTGGGTAATATTTTAGAGTCAGTTTTGATTCCCATACCTGTCATTCTTGAACTTGAATCACGAATCTTAGAAAGTCACATTCCATTGTGGGGAAATGAATGTGGACTTGAGTTTCAACTTCTTGATTTGGACCCACTTCCTAAATAAATTTTGACTCCTGAACCTTTACTTGACTTCAATCATTTTCATGAGTTGATTGTAGTTCATGCCCTTCCTAATTCCAGATCAATCATTCCATCTTTTCATATTCCATTTTGGGACAGAGGTGTTGATAATAATGACTCTGAAATTAGTTTTAAAATTTGAAAATTAGATAGGGTAAAATTCTTAATGGGTTTCTCCGAACTCTACGCAAATTAGATAGGGTAATATTAGAGAGGTTTCTAATGGGTTCCTCCGAACTCCACGCAAATTAGATTGGGCCCCATTTCCTGGATCAATCAGACCACCACCGGAACCACCACCATAAGATAATATTTTCCTTCCCTTTCTTCTTTTTCATGCATCTATACATTAATCCATATATTAAGAACAATGCATGAGATAGGTGTGGGGAGGGTTCTAACATAACTTAGGGTTTCTTTTTTTTTTTTAAATTTTTTTAAAGAATTTCTTTACTTTTAAAATTTTTTTGAAAATAGAAACAATTTCTTGACATATTATTTGTAAGAAATTAAGTCAATTTTAAGGAATAGGAGAATCATAATTAGGATTTCTTATACTTGGTCAAAATAAAATTATTTGTTTGATTTCCAAGATTAGGAAGAAAATTTGAAAAATTAATTTAGTCTTGATTTTTATCTTGATGATATATGCATGCTTTATACACTTAACACACTTTAGGGTTCAAAAACAAAGATTCTTATGTCTTATTTAAAAAAAAGGAGAAAAAGGAATATATATATATCCTCTGATTAAACTGGGTTTTTGTGTCTCATAAAACATAAGTATTCACGCCTAAAAGCGGTTAATATAATAAAATTCTTAGTTTTGTAGCCTTATTTACTCGAGTCCTTAAGTCCTTGGGGTATTTTCTCACCCGGTGCCCTAAGACCGTTTGGTTTGAGAGTCACCGATTAAAGGCTCGTTACATGAGCAGATTAGAAAGCCTAATAGAATTAAGGAATAATATCACCAAAAATAAAAAAGAAAAAAGAAAAAATAAATAAATAAAAAAGGCATAAGGGTTAGAGTTAAAGAACCCTTAGTTAAAATTTTACGGTTACAAAGGTGCATATGACTTAGGGTAAAATAATAGATTAGATGAGAAATACAGTTTGACTTTGTGTCTTGGTTGATAACAAGTTTTTGAATTAAGACTAAACTCAAGAATGAAAAATTCAATTTTTCTATAACTTATAGATTACTTAATTTTTACAATAATACTTCAAATATTCTTCTCTTTAAAAATGTATTTTCAAAATACTAACACTTTGTTTCCCTTTCTTTATGGATTTTGTGGGTGTAACCCACTGAAAACTCTCACGAGACAAAACTCGTCCTCTAGGAGAAAACTAGAGGTTCAACGGCTTATTTCACATGCTCAGTACAATCGCGTGACCCACAAAAGTGGTCTAATAATCTTTTGTTTAATTTTATTATTTTGCTCGAGAACGAGCAAAAGATAGGTGTGGGGATGTGATTGCACACATTTATTGCATTATTCTTTATTATATTTCCATATTTATCATGTAATAAATCTGCTAAATTCCTTATCTTAAATGTCTATTTTGCAGAAGATAATCATGGGGAGAAAGAGGATAAAATCAAATAAATATCAGTTAAATTCAGATTTAACTAGATCTATTTTGTTAGAGGAAGATGATCCAAAATTCAGTTGGTTAAATATAGTTTTTGGTGAATCAAGTAGTTAAAGTTAAAAATCAACCGAGAATAACATCAAATACAGAGTCCAAATCCAAAGGGATAAATGGATAGAGAGAAGATCAACGGATGAGATGAAGCAATTTTGACTCAGATTCTGACTGGATACATTTTAATATTTGAATCATAACTTTCTTTACCGAAACTCAAATCTGATGATTCAAGATGATCCAAAAAAAAGAATTAAAGGGATACAACTCTTAAGTATATCATTATTTCCAACTCTATCATTTGTTAAGGTATATTCAACAATCAATACACTAACAAGCTGTAGATCAGAACTAAATATCCATATCAAATCAAGTTTGGAGATAAGGGGAGGATTCAAATTCAGAAATAGTCAGCTCCCCTTATCTTTAGACTCATTTCCTTATCCATTTCTATCCTATAAATACCCCATACATCAGAGGCAGAAGAAGGACTAAGCAGAGAGTAGAATTTAGGCTATTTGTAGTTTGTAACTTAGGTTTTTTTATTTTCTTTTATGTAATTTTTATTTTCTTTATGTAACTGAGAGGAGAGGAGATTTTCATAGAGGAATGAGAACAAGCTTGTACTGAGCGTGACATCGGTGTAAGTAACCTTTTCTTTCATTATTATTTGAATCGAATTGAAGTTTTCTTTTCTTTTATATTCTTATTTTTGTTTGCTTCCTTGTGTTTGTGAATCCAAATGACTCCGATAGCCTCGAAGTTTCCTGCCCTCGCAAGTGCCGTTGATTGCTTATGATGATGGATATCCATTTCTATGGTAGTGTAGCTTGCCCTTCATTTCATAGTGTAAACCGGAAATGGGGAAGATCCTATTTGTCATATTTCTCTCGCCTTCAAACAAAGGTACATCATCGATACGGGTCAAAGGTAAGCAGGCACCAAAGAGGTAAGTAAGTTTTTTAGGTTTTAACTTTCTTTTCTTTTAATTTTAGTTCAGATCACCAACACCACAATCTCCCAATTCTTTTATCACTCTTTTCAATTTCTTTGTAAATATATCCATTTTCTATTTTCTCCACCTTCTCAGTCTACCACTTTCTTCCTAACTTAACTTTAACTTTTTTTCCTTTTCTTTTAAAGAACTAAAAGAAGATCTTTAACCATTGATTGAAACTTAAAAAAGAACTTGCTAAAAAAGATTCCATCGCTAGTCCCTCCTTGTGGATCACGACCACATAGCCACTTGTTATAGCGGTAGCATTGAGTACTTGCACATTCTATTCTTAAATTTTGAAATTCTGTATTTTTGTGTGCAGGTTTCAACTCAATCACCTCACCTCAGGGACCTTTCAGATATGCTCAGATTTAGCTATTTGCGTCCAAATTTTTTGTCGGACACCCGCGAACGTCTAGATTTAATGTATCTTCTAGAAACTCTCTAACTTGGCCTCCAAGAAATTCAGATTTAATTACCCAAAAATTGGTTTAATTAAGCACTTATTACTTCTTTGCCCTAGACTCTTAATTATCTGCAAAATAGACCAAAACACAGTTTAGGATGATATTTTATTCATAATTCGGTAGAGAAATGCGATATAATAATACAGAAATTTAGACTAATTATTGAGCTACCCTGGTACTCTCTGCAATCATAACATCAATGTTAATAATAACAGCGAAAAAGAGAGTATATGGCACATCTTTGTTCTCTTACCAAGTTGAGGATCCAAAGATGACAAGTCATTGGACAAGCCACTTGGGGATGAGGGTTCCCCGATCTCAATGGTTACACCCTCACGAGGTATCCCGATAGAAAGAACTTCAAGGCCCTCCTGCTGGGCCAGCTGGATCATCTCCTCAATGTGAGAAGAAGTTGTGGCTTCACTAACGGTAGCCACCCCTGTAGAAGAAATTCAAATGATATGTTAAAATTTCTTCCTAACTTGATGGAGAAACAGTTAAGGAGGATAGAAGAAATACCCTCAGCAGTAGCAATCTCTCCTGACGGTAAAACCATCAAGGACATACACCCGCATCTCTTCCTTTGAAATATGCGAGAATTCGCTGGTATCAGGAAGAGTGGGTTCATCATCGAAGTCGACTTCTTTGCAAGAATAATATTCGTGCTTCTTAGACGACGAAGACGACAATTGGACCCAGAAAGTCTCAGTGATCGGGGCTTTACCACTAAGAATCCCAGTAGTAGGGCTGGGCTCCATAACTCGGGAGGTAGGCATCAACACACTAGGAGACCCCAGTTGTTGCGCCTCTGCCCCTCTCCCCTGAGCCGAAGAAGTTTCAGGCTGAATTGAAACTCCTGGAATCTCAACTTCAACCCTCTCCACCACTTCTTCAGGCCGTTCAACCCCTTCGGCCATGGTGGATTCAACAACAGGCTCTCCCTCCGCCAAGATCGCAGGACCCCTATTGCGCAAGATTCAGGGACGAAGGGTAGGGGCTGCCTTCTCTTCTTCTTCCTCCTTCTGCTCCTCATCACCAGGAGGGATTACTTCAGGCATCCGGGCTGAAGCTTCAGCCTCAGATCCTTTTCTAGCCTTCTTCAGGCTGGGCTAGCCTTGGGAAGTAGAGGCTCGAGGACGTTTGGACACAGCTTGCTGAATCCTTCTGGTGGGCTGCTCCTCGGCTGCTTCTACCCAAGACTCCGGCTCTGAAGCTGCTATCCTTGTTCGGTTGGCCTCCCTCCTGGACTCTCTCCCCGGCTCCTCCTCTGCATCTTGGTACTCAGTCATTCCCCGCATCTGGCAAACCTTGGACCCACCTTGGCTTTGTACGTGGATTTGATGCCCTTGATACACGAAGTATTTATTCCAAACCCGGGCACTTGATTCGCCATGAACTACCATGAACAAAAGCCAAAACTGGCATAAGAATTGGGAGTCTTGTGAGGAAGGGTAAAGATAGCTCTGGTCCCTCCCGCTACACTGTAATACCAGTCCAGGGCTCCTTCAAATAGATTCTCACTGAAGTGAAGGCTTGGATTTGGGTTGACAATGTACAGCTGGTCGTAATCAAACTGTCGGGCAAACCGACAAGGCATATAAGCTCCAACATGCACGAATTCCCTTGCCGAAACACCAAATACCTGGGCTGGATGTTGATCAGCCACCAAAGACACCAGAGGATAACCGAGTGAAGTCATCCGGGCAAAAAAGATCTGCAAATTTGTCCCTGTAAGATGCGTCATAAATCTTAGAGAAACACCTGTCCAACTAGTAGTTGTTCTTGTTCAGGATCGTCTTTTGGATGAAGGACATATAATAGTGCAGCCAGCCCAAGTTCTCCAATCGCTGCACATAAGGTGTGAAATCCTCGAAGGCAGAAACTGCCGTCATCAGCGAGGAGCAGTGCATAATGTACCAGGCCATCAGGTACGTATATAGGAGCTCGACCCTTGGGCTGGGAGTCTTGACCAAGGGACGACCGTTGGAATCAGTGACTGGGTGGCCCTCTGCGTCCACGATTGCTTCCACTGGCAGAAGCTCTTTGCTAATGCGCGCAGTCCACTCTGGATCCCGTCCACCATAGCTGGGAGGAGGGCAATGGACTTTCCATAGGCAAGCAGGACTGCTGGATACACCACATCAGTGATGACCACCTCATGCGGTAGCATCGACACTACACATCGCTTTAGGCAAGAGTACGGGAATTCGACTCAAACTGGCCATCAGAAATGATCTCTTGAAGGATCAACATACTAGCATTGCTGACCCTATTCTTTCACTCCTTTGACTTACCAATAGTCATAGGAGCAGTCCTCTGGAGAATGAAGATCAGATTGAGATCAGCGCAACTACGTGTCCAAAATGACACTTCTTGGACAGAGGATTAGAGGAATATCGCACTGCAAAGAGGATAACACATAGTCAGAAATGTAAAAGAAAAATGACTAAGTGTTTGAAGCTCAGATGCAGGATTGAGTCTGGACATGGAGATCAGTATAACCCCGTCTAAACTCAAAGATGCGAGGCTCGTGTGAAGCCTGCGTTTTAAATTCCACAACGTAGAAATTTTCCTAAGTGTTGGACTCAGACGCGAGACTCAATGAGACCCGCGTCCAACCTCAGAGATGTGAGGCTCACATGAACCCCCCGTCTAAACTCAAAGACGCAAGGCTCGTTTGAAGCCTGCGTTTTAAATTTCACAACTTAAAAATTTTCTAAGTGTTGGACTCAGATGCGAGACTCAGTGAGGCCCGCGTCCAACCTCAGAGACGTGAGCCTGACATGAATTCCGCATCTGAACTCCCTCACTTAGGAAAATTCCCTAAGTGTCAGGATCAATGCAAGGCTCAACGAAGCCCGCGTTCAAACAAGCAGATACGGATTCAAGCTGATGAAGCGAAGACGCGGAGGTCATCAAATCCGCGTCTTGCCTACCAATGCAAGAGTCGCATCTGAATGTCAAAAAATACGGGCATGAGCCTTGCGTTAGCGGTTCAGTTCTGAAAAGACTTAAGAGTTAAGATAACTCTTCAAAGTTCCCTAATGGTGAAAACCAATTCAGATGGTCTTTTTACCTAAAATGGGGACCTCCTGCATTGAAGAGCCGCCCATTTGCACCTCTGGAGCGACAGTGCTCGAGGAAGAAGTCACAAGTTTTATTTTTGGAACCATTTCAATCGTGAATTCCTTTGTAAAAGAAGGAAGAAAGACAAAGCTTGGAGCTTTTCTTAGAGAGTTCTGAAAGCTCTAGACGCGAAGCTCAGTAGAGAAGAAAAAAAGTCTAATGATAACTCTTGAATGACTGATGTCTTTTATAGACACAATAATCCACCGAGATACGCAGCACATATATCGAGCCCAATCTCCGCCTGACGCGTGGCAATGTGCCTCAAACAGGAACCTCACGTATTAAGAGAACGGCGTCTCTTCGAGCTCCGCCCAACACGTGGCAATACACCTCAAACGCGAACCTCGCGTATTAAGAGAACGACGTCTCTTCGAGCTCTGCTCGACATGTGGCAATATCCCCAGGACGCGAGTCTCGCGTTTAACAGAACTGCGCTTCTCTAAAGAAGGACCGCAACTTTACCTTGAAATCTGCGTTACTTCAGCAAAGTGAAGGCTGCATCTTTTCAGTATTCTCTGGTCCGCATCTTGGCTAAATAGCAGAGCCGTGCTTCTTCAATAATGAGAAGTCCGCATCTCTATCTTGAAGTCCGCGTTACTTCAACAAAGTGAGAGATGCGTCTCCACTTCAATGTTTGTGTCTCTCTAATAAATAAGAGTCGCATTTCTACTTCAGATGAGCTCCGCGTTTTCAAGGCAACATGACCTCTGTGTCTACAAGACTTGCGTTCAGCCTTTGCTTCTGTAATGTAACGCCCCGATACCGCGGGAACGGAGACATTACTGTGACGATATACGCAGGTCGAAAATACCCTCACGTAAGCAAGAATCAGAGTACGAAAGCACGTGATGCATTATACATTCTAGCATATGAGTACAATTACAAAGTTATCACCAGATGTGACACAATATTACATGAATATTACATCACCGATAGGCGCAAATGCAAGGATACAAAGAGATGTACAAGTATGAATAATACAAAAGGCGCTTATGAGTTTACAGAAGGAAAGCTCGAGAGACGCGCAGGGGGGCCTGGAAGGATAGGGCTCTAGACGGTCTGCTGGGGATCCACGCTTCAGCTGCGCATCTCTGATCAGCATCTGGGAGAATCCACAAGCTCCAAGCTCCGAGACCTGGACATGAGGATCCACGAAAGTCAGAACTCCCCAGCGAGTGGTGATGCTAATGCCAAGTGGCGTACGAAGATACACATACGTGTATCGATAAATCTGAATCATAAACATGCATTGAAAACCTGTCGTGAGCACAAGCATACAGAAGCAGGTAGAGATATAACAAGTAATATCAAGTAGGGAATACTTATGATATGATAAGATAGGGACAGGAAAATGGTGAAATAGAACACAAGTGGTAAGGCAGGATGTAAGCATCTTGTTTGGTGGGAGAAAAATTCACGTAAAATTTCCTTAAATCAATTGAAAAATTACAACGGACTTACACTCCGATTACATGAGAGGGAAGATATTGAGTCTTGAATCCTCCCTTTGTTTAATGCTGGGTTCTTCAGGTGGCGGTGGAAAGTGAGTATTGTTTTCCATTGACCGGGTGAACGTCAAGAACTTTTAGGGATCTTCTCTTTGGTTGGCGGATGGAGTAACACAGCTTTGTCGACCAGAAATCTCAAAGAGATTATAGGCAAAGATTAACTTGTACACAACAAGTTACTTGAAGAGTTAAACTCTCTTTCCTTCTCTGTAGAAGCTCTTAAGTCAAGTTCTTCTCCCCGAATTCTCTGATCTAATTGACCGACCCTTTCTCCATAGCAACGGGAATATTTATAGAGGTTTCAGGGGCGAACGTGCCCCCTAAAAATGCTCCATAATGGGGGTTAACTTCCCCGTTATGTAGGTAGTGATTGACCCCATAACAAGGGCAATTATAACTGAGACGCGGGTTTCGACCCTCGCGCCTTGGTGCCGCAGTGCTGCTGAGACGCGAGTTTCGACCCTCGCGCCTTGGTGCTGCGGTGCTGCTGAGACGCGGGTTTCGGCGCTCGCGCCTTGGTGCTGCAGTGCTGTTGAGACGCGAATTTAGACCCTCGCGTCCTGGTGCTACAGTGCTGCCAAGACGCGAATTTTGACCCTCGCGCCTTGGTGCTGCAGTGCTGCTGAGACGCGGGTTTCGGCCCTTGCGTCTTGGCGCTGCTTTGATGGCTATAATTAGCCCTGCGTCTGGAGTTTGGGACTCTGCTTTTGAGGACTTGTCTTCAATGATTTTTAGACAGCCTACAGAACCTCCTCCAAAGTTTTCGATATTCCGTAGTTGGCTGAGACGGATTTCGAAATACTTTAGACTCTAGCTGAATTCACCCTTCTCATGATTGGACTGACAATTTTCCGGGCTTGATCTTGTTTGGAGTATGGCCTTCGTGAGTGTACTGTGGAACTCGTTGAAGCCGCCAAAACTGATCGTGTTGAGTGTCTAGATGCACAGTCTAAACCTCCCCGATGCTTTGAGTTTGTCATTGGTGTACTTTAAACCAGGGGTGGGCAGTCGTCTGCTTGTGCCAGTATACTTTTAAACTGAATTGTAGAAGCAAGGACTACACGTCAGTTCTGTGGACGCAGGGGTGATACTGCTTTAAAGATACATCTTCTATAGGGGTGCATTTTTTGGGATGACAACGCGACTGTTACTCCATGAGGTAGACGCGACTTTGGCCGGGTTGAAAAGATGCGATCTTCAGAAGGACACGTCTTTTAGAATAAAGACGCGGCTTTCACTCTGTGAAGCAGACGCAACTTTAGCTAGTTGAGAAGGTGCGTCCGTCGGAGGGACGCGTCTCTTGGGACAAAGACGCAGCTGTTGAATGCGAATCCATACTGTGAATATGTTGCCACGTGTCCTGTAGAATTGAGGGGACATCTTCTTTTTAGCGCGCGAACTTCGCGCTGCATTTAATACGCTTTCCACGCGTTAGGCAGAGATTAGGTGTCGAGCCAAGCGCCGCGTATCTCTGCAAATCACTGTGCCTATAAAAGGCAACAGTCTTTCAAGAGTCATCATTAGACTTTTCTCCTTCTTCGTTTGCATCTGTTAGGGTTTAAGAAAGGAGCTTTCTTTGTTCTCCTCGTTTCTTTCATCTCTAACATCGAATCTTCGGTTATGATGGCACCAAAGTCTAAACATGTTGCCTCGCCTTCAAAGGCCATCGTTCCTGAAACCCAAATGGGCGGTTCCTCCATGCAGGAAACTCCTATTTCAGATATAAAAAGCCATCGGACTTGATTTCCGCCATTAAAGGGGTTTACAGAGTTCTTTTATCTCTTAAATTCCTTCTGAATGTGAACCGTCAACGCAGGCTCATGCCCGTGTTTGATCTTCAGGTGCGGTTCTTGAGTTGATGGATAAGACACAGGTTTGATGACATCTGCATCTTCTATCTGCTTAAGTCCGTACCTGTTTGTTGAACACAGGGCCCCATTGAGCCTTGCGTTTTGGGTCCAACACTTAGAATATTTCTAAGTGTGAGGGATGCAGACGCAGATTTCTTATGATTCTTGCGTCTTGTGAAATCAGACGCCGGTCCAAATGATTCTTGCGTTTGAGCCCAATGCTTAGAAATTTTTCCATAAATCTTGGATTTTTAAAACGCGGGCTCCATGCTAGCCTCACGATTTTTTGGACCTGGACGCAGATTTTGATGATCTCCACATCTGGATTCATTTTCACATTTGAGTTGTAAACACTTAATCATTTTCTTTCAGATTTTTGATTAAGTATTATTTTCTTTTGCAGTGAGATATTCCTCCAACCCTCTCTCCAAGAAGTGTCACTTTGGGCACGTAGGTGGTGCTGACCACAACCTGACCTTCGTGCTGCAGAAGACTGCTCCTGTGACCACTGATAAGTCGAAGGAGCGACAGGAGGAAATCTATAAGGCCAACATGAAGACCCTCCGGGTAATTATCGCCGACGGAGTGTTTGAGACAGACTCGCGCATCCCGTTAAAGAAACCTATCTTCTTTTTTGGCGATGGCATTGACGAGGACAGCAGTGCCTTGCATGATGGCGATTACAAGTGGCTTCGCTAGATAGGGAATAGGAAATTTTTTCTTCCCAATATGGAGAGGATGTATCCCTTGTCCTATCTTCAGCACATGTCCATTCATCGTGCAATAGAATGGGATCTTGCTCGACCTATCTCAGGTGTCTCTCTCGGCATACTAGGCACCAAAAACGTACACTCTGGCGGTTACGGGAAGGAGATTTTCGGTTTATTTCCCAGATTGGTCAGGCATGAGTATCCAAGAGGGGAAACCCCTCAGCTCGGTACTACCTTCATTAACTGGTTCATGAAGGTAGGGGGCGATTTCCCGTTGACTTCCGCCCGCCGGGTGGGTTCATGCTTCCGACAAGTCCTGGTGGGGGAAGATGGTGGTTGTATCAGGCGGTCAGGGCTGTGCAGTATGGCATCCCGCAAAGTTTTCATAATTTCTACGGGATCCTAGAGCACTACAACCCATTGACGGGGACATTCTTCACCCCAATTAGAGAGATGGTGCTCGCCCTCTATGAACTGTATGAAGTTTCAGGGCTGGTTATGGGAGATGCCCCTTATGAAGAATATGTCCCAACTTCTGAGGAGCTTCATCTCTTGAAGAAAGAGTGCCCTCAGGTATATAAGACCTACTGGGAAGTGCTGTGTCACTTCCATATCTGCGGTCAAATAACCTCCTGGAGAACCAGGGGAGTTAAGCAGATATCTTGGGCGAGCTACCTGTTTAATGGTATAGCTGAGAAAGATCACTCAGTGACCATTCTGGCCCCTAGCACCGACGAGGAAATCGCGGAGAGGATTGATGCCTCTGTGAGTTCTTATACCACAGAGTCGAATGAAGACACTTTCAAACCTGACACGATTTTTGAAAGTTTTCATCATCAAGCCCGGGTCCCTATTTCTGACTGGGCGCTACTGGCGGGCTTCCTTATGCTGTGGCTAAAGCGCTGCGTAGTGCCGACACTGCCGCATGAAGTGATTGTTGCTGATGTGGTATATCCGACAGTCTTGTTGGCCTATGGCAGGTCCATCGCTCTCCTTCCGGCAATGGTGGCCAGAATCCAAAGTGGATTACGGGCTCTGGTTCAGAGCCTGTGTAAAGTGGAGGCCGTCGTCGACTCCAAAGGTCGACAAGAGGTTGACTCGGAGGGGAGGCTGAAAATGAAGATCCCCAACCCCAGGATTGAGCTTCCATATACGTACCTGATAGCTTGGTACGTTATGCATTGCCCTTCCCTGATAACGCCGTGTCTCAATCCGAGGGGTTTGTCCCTTTTGTACAGAGGCTGGAGAGCTCGAGCTGGTCCCATTACTATATTTTCTACGTTCGGAAATGTATTCTGAACGCTTCGAACTACCAGCTCGATCGTTGCTTCCCCGAGATTACTAGTGCATCTTACGGGGATAAATTTGCTGACCTCGTGGGACCGGACAACTTCACAAGACTGCCATCAGGAGTCTTCTGGTGGTTGATTAATATTCGGCCTGGGTATCTGCTCTTTCAGCAAGGGAACTCATGTACAATTGAGCCCTATATGCCGAACCGTTTTGCCCGACAATTTGGTTATGACCAACTGTATGTCGGCAATCCCAACGCCAAGCTCTCCTTCAGTGGGAATTTTTTTGAAGGTGCTCGGGCCTGGTACTACAGTGTGGCTGGAGGGACAAACGCTATTTTTCGCTTGCCTCACTAGATGCCCAACCGCTACACAAGCCTCGGTTTCTGCACTTGGTATTTTTAGGCTAGAAAGATGCCTGACTACTCAATACATCATTCATGTATCAAGAGCATCAATGCTTCTTATGAGAATAAATTGGCATCCAACAGACGCATGCGAGACATAGAGGAATACCAGGCAGCCAAGAAAGAGGCTGGAGGGGAAACCGAGGTGGAACCGAGAGCGGCAGCACCCAAGGAGCAGCCTGCTAGAAAGCGTCGACGGGCTGTGCCCAAGCGTCCCTAGGGCTCTACTTCCTAAAGTGAGCCTGCTCCAAAGAAGACCAGGGGAGACTCGGGAACTGTATCTTCAATGCCTGAAGCTGTCCCTTCTGGTGTTGAGGAACAGAGGGAGGAAGAGGAGGAGGAAGAAGAAATCCCCCTTCGCCGTCCTCGTGGACTATGCAGCAGGGGCCCCGTGATCTTAGAAGAAGGGGAGCTTGTAGATGAACCCACTACCACTGATGAGGCTGAGCAACTCGAGGTTGACCTGGTAAGAAGGGATGATGTTGAGATTCCGGGGATCTCAACTCAGCCAGGGTCTTCTTCAGTTCAAGAGAGGAGGGATGAGGCGCAACAACCTGGGTCTCCTACTGTATTGATGCCCAGCTCGCGGGTAGTTGATCCCAGCCCTACTACCGGGGTACTTGGTGGTAAGGTCTCGATTGCCAAGGCCTCTTGTGTTGCACTATCGTCTTCCTCGTCCAGAGAGCATGAATATTCTTCGGGCGATGAAGTCGATTTTGGCGATAAACCCGCTCCTCCAGATCCGAGTAAATTCTCACATATTACGGAGGAAGAGATACAAGGGTGTGACCCCGTGACGGTGTCGCCAATAGCAACAATTGCTCCTGCTGAAGGTACTCTCTTTGTCTTTTTGACCCGGTTTCTCTTTTGGTTAAGGATAGGTCTTTATGTTTTCCTTTTAACTTTGTGCTATAGGGCTGGCCGTCGACAGTGAGGCTGCAACTTCCTCTCATATCGAGAAAATGATACAAGAGTTGGTCCAGCAGGAGGGCCTTGAGGCTCCTACTACCGAAATACCTCAAGAGAGGGCAACTATCGAAGTTGGGGAGGCCTCAACCCTACAAGATATGCCCAGGAATTCGCCATCTTCGAATCCTCCGCTTGGTAAGAGGATATTGACGCATTGAATTTTTCTTTCTTTTTCTTATCATGATTAACGTTTTGGTGATTTGCAGAGAGTGCTGAGGGAGCTCAGGTGGAGGATGTCGCGGCCAACGTTGGCCCAGAAGGCAGTACAGTTCAGACCTTGACCGAGGACCCTGAAGAGGTCAGGTTTGCTGTTACTTCAGTCGCCGTGGAGGCTGCTACAACAATAACCGGCCCAGAAGTGTCGGCGACCATCTCAGCTTTTGACGAACTTGTGGTCGGCCTTACTCCTGCGCGAGATGAATTGATTCCCATCTCTCGCCCTGTAATGGAAAGGGGATCTGGGAGCACATCAGCAGAGTTCTCTCCAGCCAATGATATCATGGAGGAACTGGCCCGTCAAATGGTCCAGTAGTTCTTTGCTTCCATGCGATCACGTATTGACCTCATCCTTTCTGGGGGCAGCTCTTTCGAGTTTGCCCGAATACTTCTCGAAAATCAGATCGGGAACATTAGTTATACTGGGGGTCCGTCACAAGCTAGGGCATACTTGATGCTGGTGGAGCAGCTGGAAAGTGATCTAAAAGAGCTCAAGTCCCTGAAAAATGCTGGTTCAGTAGACGAGGCTCAGGCAACTCTGAATAGGCTTCTTGCCGCTCAAGAACAAGAGCGAAAGGAGATAGAAGAACAAATATCTGAAGAGACCCGCCATCTCCAACGTTTCTAGGCTGACCACCAAAGGCTGATTGGCGATTCAAAGGAGTCTGAAATTGTCATACAGAGCGTAGAGCAGGTTATTGCCACAGCTCGAGCTACTATAGCCAAGGCAGAAGCCTTAATTAAGATCAACGAGCAGAAGCTTGCCGCTGCCATGAAGAAGCTGGAGACTGCCAAGATACAGACTGAGGAGAACCTTTCTGCTCATTCCTCCAGACTGGAGTCTCTTCAAGCACAGCTAGCCATGAAGAAATTTTTGTCCGAGGAGGAACTGCGGGTCCAAGCTCTTATGCAGGCTGAGAAAGCGCGTCAGCACGAGATGTATCGTCTCTGAGAACAAATCCGTTCTTTGGCGAATCAAGATTATTAGCCTCCTCCTCTTTTTTTTGTTTGTAAAAAAAAAGAACACTCTATTCGTCAAGAGCGTTTGTATTACCTTTATCATTTTTGGATCAAATAATAAAAGTCTTCAGAATTTTGCTCCATCTTCATTGTTTCACTGTAGATGAATTCAATTTCCTAACCGCAGTCTTTAATTGTAATCCTCGACTGGCCATGAATAATAAACTCAGACTGAGCTGAGTTCTTGGGCGAAACGCGGCTCTGATTTATAGTGGAGACGCGGTCCTGGGAAACGCGACTCCGACCGTTCAAGCTTGCGCTAAAGGCACGACTTTGATTATGGAAGGACGCGGCTCCCTAGACGCAGCCTTTAATTCTATCCGAACACAGAGTTCAGGATACAGCGAGGGCGCAGTCTTATGTTCCTCAAAACTAACGCATAGATCTCAGCCAATTAATGAGAACACGGCTTGGCTCAGTAAAGGCGTGGCTCTAGACCCTTGACATGGTGCAAACTCAAATTATATTGAGCTTATGATAGGAACACAATTGTCGTCTCGCAATGTAGACGCAGCTCCAGAATCCCTGTGAATGACATAAGCCTTCTCTGTTGTAGACGCAGCCTTCAAATTCGAAGCGCGACCTCAGAATGGGTCCCTTTTGCTGAGGGGACGCGGCTCTGTACCACCCCGAGAGACATGGTCGCAACTCTCTTAATAAGAATAAGAAGGACGCCACCTTCAAGTTCTCAAAGGGACGCAAGTTTCAGGACGCGGCTCTAGGGCCTGCGTTTGGTGCAATTTCCTAGGCGTTACATGCAGCTCGTCTTAAAGTTCTTATTGGATCTTTAAATGTCAAATGGCATTGAAAATTGGGGACTCGCGTTATCCGATGTTTCCCGAAGCAGCAGTCCACGCGTCAGCCCTTCATTGGGTTTAGATATTAATGCCTTTAAATGCCAAGTCGGCGTGGCGGTTGGAGGCCTGCGTCCTCGCCGCTTTCCGAAGCGACAATCCACGCGTCAGCCTTTCATTGGGCTTTGACACTCGCGCGGGAATTAAGGTCGATGGTTTGGATTAGTGAGCCATTAATTATAGGCTTTATGGTTTGCCTATAAATAGGCCTCACCCCCTTTTTAACAGCCCATTACTTAGACTGTTTTCCCTCGAGAGCCAGCGCTCTGAGGGATTTTCATCTTCTTCCCTCAAGGACTTTTTTAATGGGGTTTGCCCCCATGGACGACGACGACCCAAAGCTTTCATACTTTACTTTAATCTCTCCAGAAGATTATTACTGTCAAGTGATTTCAAGATCAAAAAGCGTCTCCTTGAGCACCCTTTATGTCCACGCCTTGATGCAGAAAGTTCAACCTTTAAAGGGTTATTCTGTAGGTAGGAATTCTTTGTTTGCCATGAAATTTTCAGCCCAACTGAGTTTCAGTTTCGCTGTTCCTTGAAAAGATTCATCTTCTTGACCTTCTCTTGAAGTCTGATTGGTGCTCCCATTTTTGGAAGTTGCGCCTTTGAGACTCCCTGATAAGGTGCGAGTTGATTGAGTCTGAATTCGGACTTTGCATCTGGACGCGAGCCCTGCATACAGAGCTCGCGTCTGAGGCTGTTGACTTAGAAGAACTCAGGCCGAAGGGTTCAGACTTGAATGTAGCAACCCCAGTTTATCAAACAGGGATGTGACAATTTTCGCGTCTGATTCTCTTCGCGTCTCATATTTTAGACGCGGGTGCAAAACCAGATTGCGTTCAAACCTGTGTGCATTTGAAGTTCACAACTTTGATCGCATCTGTTTCTGTTGCAATAGAATTTTAACTGACTGCGCGGATCATTCCTGCGTCTGCAGATTGCAGCAATAACCGCGTCTGTCCTGTTTCAGTATTCTGAATTTCTAATTGTTTCTTCCTTCTCGCAGGTAGGCTCGATCATCCTTTCGCATGTTCACTGGGCCCCGGGGAGAATATTTCGGCCAGCGAACCTGTTCGATGGTCGTCTATTGGAGAAGAAGTGATGGCTCCTGTTTTTGGGAGACAAGGATCTGACATCCGCCGAGACCTTATTGGACACGATGCACCGGTCATACTTCTGGGCCTGCCATGGTCAAAGTGGGTATGGCGGTGGATATGGTGGTGGGTATGGTCCTCTTGCAGGACGTCACCTGTAAGGTCTCGAATCCTCCCTTCACCAATCTCACCCCAAAAGTGACATCGACGAAAAGTCCATATTCATTAGATGACTTTCTAGTGGTAGAGATGTTCATCAATGAAGGATCATGACTTGCACCAGTTGGTCAGAAGGTTCTGCTGCATTTTGACCTCAAGAAACACCATTGTTCTTGGTCAGCGAGGGGCTTCTTCGATGTTTACGTCATGCATGGTGACGTAATCAGCCTCCGATCGTCATCAAAGTGCTCAACCCTTCTTTGGCGCCCTTCCAAACACCTTGTACTTGGAGTGGTGAGAAGCTTCAAGGAGTGAGTGCAACCTTTGAAAGAGAGGGACTTCTTTATACTCCTTTATTGTAACACTCAATCTTATTGTATAAGAGAGTGTCTTGTATCACTTTCATATGTTGGATATAAATAAAAGCGACACTTTTGTTTTGTTTCCTTCTATTGTCTTGAGCTCCCTTTTTGTATTGAAAGTTAAACGAATAGAAGTAAAAGATCTTCGGCTCGCTAAAAAGATGATAACAAACTTAACGAGTCAAAGTTTGTAGAAAAAATCCTGTTTCAGGAAATTCAACTGTGCTGTCAGAGGTGTAATTTTAACTTGACAGAAGTAAGATGATTCTTGTGGACCTGTCAATCTATAAATGAGAATGACAAGTGGAATTTGTACCCCCAGGGAGGATGAGTTTTCATCAGAGGTTTGGAATTAACTTAACCAAGACCCAGCTAGGAATTTAGTGAAAACACTATTAATGGTGTAATGTTAACCTGACAATGTTTTTAGGTGGACTTGTTATTCTATTGACGAGAATAACAAGTGAGACTAGATTCGCGGGGGATCTAGGAAAATCTTTACCGTTAGTTGTATAATATTAACTTAATAGGTTGAATTAAGTCTTGTCAGAAGTGTGATGTTAACTTGACAAGGGTGTGAGTCAGTGGTGTGATATTAACTTAACTCAAGAGTGTTCCAGCTTCATTTGGGAAAACTGAAAGTATCACTGTCATAGGTGTGATGTTTAACTTGGCAGCGAGGGTAATGCTAGAAGTGTAATTTTAAACTTGGCATTGGTCATCTCGACTTTGACAAGGAAGTCCGAGGGAAAGTCATGGCCTTAAGTGTATTGTTAAACTTAGCAATGAATTGGACGCTAGAGGTGTAGTGTTAAACTTAGCATCGTTCATTTCAGCTTCGATCTGGAAGTCTGAGGGAAGATGACTGTCAGAGGAATAATATTGAACTTGGCAGCAACTTGATTACTGTTAGAAGTGTAATGTTAAACTTAACAGTAATTTGTTAGAGGTGTGGTATTAACTTGACAGAAATTGACTCGTGATAAGAGCAATCTGAGGACTTGCCATTCTATAAAGGAGAGTGACAAGTGGAGTTTGAAATGCCAGAGGTATAGTGTTAACCTGACAAATTTGAAGGCTTGCTGCTCCATATAGGGTTGACAAGTAAGGTTTGTACTCGATGGGGAGTATTGAAAATTTTCATTACCAGAGGTATAGTGTTAACGTAGCAATGATTGTATTTTGTAGACCTACCATTCTGTGTATGAGAATTGGTAAGGGATTTCAGAGGAGAGAGTGGAACTAGCCTACTTAGAATTTTTAGCAAACCCTCAGCTATCAACGGATTTGAGTTGCCTTTACCAACTACCGTTTGAGTTGGGCTAGCCATGCTATTCCCCTCAGCATGGTGAGTTGTCGAAGACTTATGTTAGGCTTAGAATCCAACATTTTCCTCTGTCCTTAGCCATCGGAGGCGTCGGACGTTACTGAAGAGAGCAATATTAAAACCCAAGTTTCGCCTTTCGTTCCTTTATCAATATTTACATCATGCATCATGGTTCAGTCAGTTCTCGATTAGCTTGTCACCGATCTATCGTGATGTGACCTAATAAAGGAAAGAAACTTTTCTTGGATCTGGAGCTTTGATCAGAGGTGTAATTTTAACTTGATAGTGGAAGAGTACTATTAAGGATAGTACTTCTTCAGGAATCTGCCGTTGATCGGCATCATGAGTGTATCGTCATTTGAAGTTATGAGGCGATATGATCCATTTGAGTAGACTGACTCTACTACAAATGGCCCTTCCCATTTGGGTTGGAATTTTCCTTTTGTCTTATGTGTCATCACCATAGGTCTTCTGACGGCTAAGACAAGGTCACCTTTCTTGAAAGTTCGCACTTTAACTTACTTGTTGAAGGCTCTGGTAATCCGGGCTTGGTAGAGCTCGATTTGTTGTTGGGCCTGCAGACGTTTATCATCTAAGGCCTCCAATTCTTGGAGTCGCTGTCGATGCTTCTCCTCATTTGTCATCTCCGCCGTCAAGGCGACGCGTAGAGATGGGATTTGGATTTCTAGTGGAAGCACGACTTCACACCCATATACCAAAGAAAACGGCGTAGCTTTAGTTGGGGTTCGAACAGTTGTGCGATAGGCCCATAAGCATTCGCCTAATTTATCGTCCCAGTCACGCTGGCTTTTCGAGACGAATTTCTTAAGAAGCTTGCCAATGGTTTTGTTGAAAGCTTCTGCGAGACCTTTAGCGGCAGGGTAATAGGCTATCGAGGACACACTCTGGATTATGAACTTAGCGCAGAACCTCTGGAAAGCCTGACTGATGAACTGGGGTCCATTGTTATGGACAATTCGCCGAGTACACCAAAACGGTAAATGACATGATGTTTAACGAACTTGATCACATCAGATGACTTTACCTCCTTCAAAGGAATGGCCTCAGCCCATTTGGAGAAGTAGTCAGTTATGGCTAAAATAAACAGATGTCCTTTTGATGATGGTGGGCTGATAGGGCCAACTATATCCATCCCCCACATCTCAAATGGCTAGGTAGAAGTCGTAGAGTGAAGGTACCCTGGGGCTTGATGGATGAAATCACCATGCACTTGGCAGGAGTGACATCTTTTGACATAAGTGATGGCGTCAGTGATCATCTTGGGCCAGTAATACCCCAACCTTTGGAGTCGATCTGCAAGTTTTGGGCCAGGTTGATGGGCTCCACACATACCGTCATGGGCTTCTTTCAATACCTCCTGTGCCTTTTTTGGCGATAGGCAGCGAAGCAAGATCCCGTCATGCGATCGACAATACAATGTTCGTGTGATCGCATTATAGCAGAATTTGGGAGCTTTCCTTCTAATGGCAGCCGCTTCTTTGGTGTCTTCAGGCAGGATACTGTATAGGACATAATCAATCTAAGGGAACCGCCAGTCTCTAGACTCTGGACCGGTTGACGACTCAAGCACTTCCTTGTCTTGACGATCTCCTGTTGGCTCTGGGTAGTCCTCAGGGGCAATTCTCGGGCAATATAGGTCGTGGCTGTGGACAAATATTCTCTCTACTGCTCCAGCTGGAAGAGCTAAGGAGGCAGCGAGGGACGCCAGTGCATCTGCATGCGCATTTTGCTTCCGTGGTACATGATCAATGTAGAAATTTGTAAACCTCTCGGCCATGTGGACAGTTGCATTGTAATAGGGTACCAAATCTTCATGTCTGACTTCGTACTCCCCGCGAACTTGGTTGACGATGAGTTTAGAGTCACCATATGCCTCGAGATTTTTGACGCCAATCTCATTGGTGAGTTGCATCTCAATCAAGAGGGCATTGTATTCCGCTACAACGTTGGAACAATGCTCGGTTAATGAGACGGCTCGAGGAATCACATAGTTCTGTGGGGATACGAGTACTACCCCTGCTCCCACTACTATATGTCCTTTTAGGCTTGTTCTCGATGCACCGTCAAAGAAAAGTTGCCACACTTGCCTTTCGAATGATGTCTGGGTCAAGCAGACTTCAACGACCTCATCTGGGAGATCCTCGTAAAGTTTGGCTGTCCTCGGATCTGGATGCTCAGCGAGGAAATCCGCCACCGCTTGTCCCTTCACAGCTTTTTGTGGTAAAAAATGCATTTCATATTAGAATAGCAATATGGCCCATTTTGCCAGCTGGCCGTTTAACGATGACGGCTTTGTCATGAGTAACCTCAAGGGATTGACTTTTGATATGACATTTATAGTTTGGCCTACCAAATAGTGTCGCATTTTCTGAACATCGAACACCAATGCCAAACATTCCTTTTCGATCGGGTTGTATCGATGTTCGGCCCCGATCATTGTTCTACTCAAATAGTAGATCGCTTGCTCTCGTCCTTGATCATTGTTCTGAGCTAGTAAAGCTCCTAAAGAATGATCTATTGCCCGAACGTATATCAGGAAAGGTTTTCCAGACACTGGAGCTACAAGGATTTGTGATTGTGTGAGGTATTGTTTGATTTCCTCAAATGCTTGCTAGCAAGCGTTGTCCCAAATGAACGAAACGCCTTTCCTCATTAATTTGGTAAAGGGTTGGCATCTTCCAGAGAGATTTGAGATGAACCTTCAGATGTACGCCAATCATCCTTGCAATCCCTTGAGCTCCTTAAGGTTTCTTGGAGGTTGCATTTCCTGGATAGCGCGAACCTTTTCCGAGTCCAAATGAATCCCCGTGGAGATTACGACAAATCCTAGGAATTTTCCACTGGCCACCCCCAGGAAGGATTTGGCGGGGTTCATCTTCAATTGATGGGCCCGCATGATGTCGAAGACAACCTTTAAATCAGTTATATGATTACCTTTAGCGCGGCTTTTTACTGCAATGTCGTCAACATAGCATTCCACCGTTTTGCGCATGTGTTCGTGGAAAATGACGTTCATGGCCCTTTGATATGTCGCCCCTACATTCTTTAGTCCGAAGGGCATGACGGTGTATCAGTATACCCCCAGTGGTGTCCTGAAAGAGGTATGTTTTTCATCATCAGGATACATTTTGATTTGATTGTATCCTAAAAATCAATCCATGAAGGACATTCGCTCGAATCCACACATATTGTCAATCATGACATCTGTGATTGGCAGTGGGAATTTGTCCTTGGGACAGGCCTCGTTTAGATCATGAAAATCAATGCAGATCCGGATCTTTCCGTTCTTTTTAGCAACGGGGACGATGTTGGCTATCCAATCAGGATGTTGTTCTTCCCTATTGAAGCCAGAGTCTATAAGTTTTCTGACTTCTGATTGAATTGCCTCCATTACTTCTGGCCGGAACCGTCGCTGTTGTTGTTTGACAGGCTTTACGTCCGTATTAATGTTGAGACGATGCATAGCCACTCGAGGATCAAGTCCAGGCATGTCCTCGTAATTCCAGGCGAAGACATCTATATATTCTTGTATAAGAGATATTAGATCCCTTTTCTCAGAAGGTGACAGGCCTTCGCTTATAAACATGGGCTTAGGATTAGCCTCATCTCCTAGATTGATCTGAATAACCTTATCTTCCGTGGGTGGCTCAGGCTGTTCAAAGCGAGTATCCCAAAGATCATTTAAGTGTTTGATCTAAGGATCTGTATCGGATTGGATCATCCCTTTATCTCCGTCTTCCAGGTGGCTTGTTGAAACCATATTCACCGAAAGTTCTCTGAAGATGTTGCCGATACTAACATCTGACTCCCACGATGCCGTACCTGAAGAGTAATCATGGCATAATGACTCTCCAGAGCTAGAGGCTGATGGGATCGGAGTTGACACATAGCCCAACCCCCTGCGAGTCTGATGATAATAATTAGCGGATTTCCGTTTTGGCACAAAAGATCGGAGTAGTGTTCTCCCTTTGCTGAAATTCAGCCCTGGACCGTTTGTCAGATCATATCCCATGCTTTCCATCATTCTGAGTGCATTTGGCTCATAATGACCGAACTGAGGGGGTTCATTCTCGCTTTCTGATTCTTCATGGGACATCGGTTCGAATTTAATTCGTCCGAAAAGAATTGGTTTTTGGCCTTTCCGTCTTGCTGGAACCATGAATATTGATTCTTGCGCATTACCGGCATCTTGGTACGTTTCGAAGGACGATTTCATTGGTACATGCAATGATGTCAAAGCATCCATTGCCGACCAGAGGTCATCATCCACTTCGGTACTAGTGTCTGACGGCACTGAATCAGAAGCGAACACAGAGAAAAAAGCCAAATCTAATTCTTCATTAATATACCATCCACCTACATCATCGATGGTGTTATCAACATCGAGCTTATTAATGCTCGTTACAAGTGGATCTAGCTCCCACATGCACTCTTCTTTTTTCGGCTCGGTGTCGGCTTCATTACCAGAGTCTGGCTCCTCTGGTTGTGAGATTTCATCTGTTTTCACAGAGTCCTAATACAGGAGAGAATCTGTGAAATAATTCTCGACTCCCTTGAACGGATGCCTTTCGGCAATCAACGTTCGAACCTTTCCACTCCCGTCGATGTATTTCATGACTTGGTGGAGAGTAGAGGGAACGATAGAATTACGATGAATCCATGGTCGTCACAGCAGCAAATTGTAGGAAGTGTCGGCATCGATTACGTAGCATGTCACCTCCGAACTTAAATCCCCGATCTGGCATTTGAGCTTGATCTTCCCCATTGGACGGGTACCATTGGCATGAACCCATAAATGGTAGTCTGGGTAGCGCTCAAATGGTGGGTAGAAATCCCTAGATGCTGCATGACCCGGCGAGGCATAATGCTCAATGCGGACCCGGGATCCACCTGAATGCGACTTGCTTCAGGTGAACCAATATACCCTGTGAAGTACAGGGGCCGATCGTGTTTCCCTTTGACCTGCATATCATCTGCTGTGAAGGTGATGCAGGGAGCATTTTGGGAGGCATGGAGGCAATCTTCTACATCTTCCTCCTGTGGCCAAATTGGCACCTGGGTCATTAACACCTCAGCATTAGCTAGGGCCTCTTGCAAAGCTTCTCTGGTTGACTTCGATAGCCTGAGTAGCTCATAAAGAGTAATTCGGGCCGGGATATTGGCCAGTTGAGCCAGGACATCAAAGCGGTAAGGTGCTATGGATCCTTCCGCGATGTCTTCCGAGAGAACTTTGAAAAACCGAAGCTCTTTTTGTCTCTCCACGGGCTGCTTTGTGGAGGGCTTGGCTGATTCCATATCGGGTTTTGGAGGAGTTGCCACCATTTCGTCATACTTTTTCAAATATGACTGACCCGAACAGGTTTCCGCCACAAGTTGGTTGGGTTCTGTGGCCAGAGCTAACGTTTCCTCTTCTGAATCAGTCAGCGAGGGAACATCAGTCTCTGCTTCCCGAGAAGAGGCACCTACCACATTACAGGATGAGGTTTTAGCTTTGCCTTTGGACTTCCTACTGGTTACAGTGGTCCACTGCTGGCCATCCACAAGAACGGGATGAACCCACATGACTTCTCCCCGAGGTGCAGAAACAGGTACCAGGCCCTTCTCTTCCTACTGGTGAGGGTCTATGTTGACTATTCTCAGCTCTCCTCTTGGGACAGGGACTACTCCAGAGGGTGTTGGAGGTTGTCTTCCAAACTGGAGAAATGATGTCCTATTGGCCGTCACCTTCTTCTGCTCTGGACGGAGTTTTAATACCTCCGCGTCAATCAGAGCCTGAAGGATGTCCTTGAAGACGTAACAGCTCTTGGTGGGGTGTCCCAGCATCCTGTGATACAAGCAGTAGTTGGGACTATTGGTTTTACCGACTTCTTCAGGGCGCGTAGCTTCAGGAAACTTCAGTCTGTTGCTCTTGTTGAGTAACTTGAAGAGCGAGTCGACATATTCGTCCTTGAAGGAATACTGCTTGCTGGCACGTGGTTGGCTTGAAGAGCCACTTCCCTTGACCGGTTGAGGTTTGACGGGGGACTTGATCTCTGTCGCTAAGTTATCCTTCCTTTTTGTTTGGAGAGATGTGTCTGGCGCGTGCCTTGTTGACCTCTCAGGTCTGGGTTTGTTTTCTTCTGCCCTAACTCGGGCGATAATTTCTTCAGCCTGTTCACCTTGTTAGATCAACTGCTTTCAGGTGCGGCTTTCGACAACTCCTATTTGGACGAGGAGTGAAGTTTGTAGATTATGGCGGCATGTTTCTACCTGGGTGACCTAGGTCATACCGCTTGGACATCGGAGTGCTACATTCCGAAATCTTTCTACGAATGACTTGACGGACTCTCCCTTTCGTTGCTTGGTGGCCAAAAGAGTTGGCATGGTGACCTCTGAGTCATCTTCAAAGAAGCGCGTTAGGAAGAGCTTCTTCAAATCGCCCCAATTCTTGATGGAGCCCTCTGGGTGCTTCATGAACCATTCAAAGGCGAGCCCTTTTAGGGTGCCGATGAACAAACGTGCCAGGATGGCATCGTTATCTACCACATTCCCTGTTTGAGACTTAAAGTAGTAGATATGTTGGTTCGGTGAACCTTTCCCATCAAAAGATTGGAGGGTCAGAGCCTTGAACTTGGGAGGGTATGAGACAAGGTCCACTCGGTCGGATATGGTCGGACCACCCCTGCTTCTTGCAGGCCTTTCCGGTTAGTAAGGGCCTCAAGACGTTACTCCAATTGATTCATTCTTTTAGAATGAACCCTTCCCTGGTCTCGGTCGTCCTTTCCTTGTGACGAGGATTTAGACGAACCAGAAGTAGGCTGCTCTTTCTCCTCTATACGTACAGAAGATGAGCTTTCTCTCTCTTTTCGTTTGCCTTTAGACTTTTTAGAGGAGGCTTTGTCGGTTGACTTCCTCTTGTCTTCAAGCAACTATACCAGCATCTGCTTGAGGGAATCGATAGATTCTTGTTAAGCACGAATCATCTCGAATTGTTCCCTCTGGACCTGGGCTTGCTGCTCCAAGCGCCTAGCTGTCTCCTCAGGAGTGCTTGTCATATATATATAAAGGCCTCTTTCTCTGTAGAAGAGTTTGAAGCCTTTGACTCTGCAATAGCGGAATGCGAGTCATCTACCTCAATGCTCTAGGCCAGGGCATTGTAGTCAATCGGGGGGATTGCCCCAGTCCGAGTGCGAGTGTGTCGGTACACTCCTTCGGGTTCGGTGTCAGACTCATCGGAGCTGATCGCAGGTTGCTTTCCCCTACTCCTGCTCGTCATGTTTGCAGTGAGCTCAGGATATTCAGCATCAGAGAAAATCCTCCTCCTGTGGGAATGATTCCTTTTAGCTGAGCGGGGAATCAGGGTCAGCTGTCTAACTAGAGACTGCTGGTTTGCACCTGAACTGCAACGGCATTCAGAGAGCATTGTGATAAGCTGCTCGCAGCAACATGACGAAGTGATTCGATTAGCACTTCTCTTCTTTGTCAAATAATCCCTTTGATCCGTGGGAGGAGGATCAAAGAGATTAGCCTCGCAATACTGAGGGTGGGAGGCATCCTTGCTTCGCACAGCTGGGACGCAGGATTCAGAGACGCGGGGCGCCTGAACGCAGCTCTTGCGTCGCGGCTTCGGAGCGTGAGCTTGGCGTCTTTGTTGATAAGAGACGCAACTCTTGTGTTGCTGATTATTGCGTCTGAACAAAGATGCTTGAGAAACGCAGGGCTGCTGGGCCCCGTGCCTAGAGGCGCGTGCTTCTTGTGCTTGACAAGGTGCGCGAGCTTCACGTTGGCATTTGGGAAGTGGGGCTTCAGAGGAGCCAGACTGGTGAACCTGACGCTTGGGCTGCCAAACGCGGACTTCACGTGTCGGATGAGGTACAGAGGAGACGCTGGTCTGGACTTCGCGTCCTACTTCCGTTGGGCAATCGGTCGTTCCAACTTGTAGTTAACGCGCACGCCTTCTCTGCCGCCGTTCAGCGTTCCAATTCCGTCGTGGGGGTGGAAGGGAACCCCCGACGACTTGGTGCTGAGGAAGAGGATGGACTGGCTGAACACCAGAAAAGTTGACCACGCGGGTCTCCTGAGAGACGTTGGCGCGGATGTTACGCCTGGCGCGATTGACCACAACATCCTTCGGAGCTGCCGCGTCTGAGAGAATCTCAGGGCGGACTTTGGGATATTTCCCCGTAGAGACCCTGCCGTAGGCACGGGCCTTTGGGCTCTTGGAGCCGGAAGAAAGGAACTCTTCATACTTTGCTTGGTCGAATTCCATGACAAGTGATTTGACCGTTTTTCCCATGTAAATGACATCACCTTGCGCCACGACTTGCTCGTCAGTGGAGAAGGTAGTCCCCAGCGGAGTCGCCATCCCTTGTTTGGTGGGAGAAAAATTCGCGTAAAATTTCCTTGAATCAATTGAAAAATTACAACGGACTTATACTCCGATTACAAGAGAGGGAAGATATTGCGTCTTAAATCCTTCCTTTGTTTAATGCTGGGTTCTTCAGGTGGCGGTGGAAAGTGAGTCTTGTTTTTCGTTGACCGGGTGAACGTCAGGAACTTTTGGGGATCTTCTCTTCGGTTGGCAGACGGAGTAACACAGCTCTGTCGACCAGAAATCTCAAAGAGATTATAGGCAAAGATTAACTTGTACGCAGCAAGTCACTTGAAGAGTTGAACTCTCTTTCCTTCTCTGTGAAAGCTCTTAAGTCAAGTTCTTCTCCCCGAATTCGCTGATCTAATTGACCGACCCTTTCTCTATAGCAACGGGGCTATTTATAGAGGTTTCAGGGGCGAACGTGCCCCCTAAAAACGCTCCATAATGGGGGTTAACTTCCCCGTTATGTGGGCAGTGATTGACCCCATAACAAGGGCAGTTATAACTGAGACGCGGGTTTCGACCCTCGCGCCTTGGTGCCGCAGTGCTGCTGAGACGCGGGTTTCGGCCCTCGCGCCTTGGTGCTGCAGTGCTGCTGAGACGCGGGTTTCGGCCTTCGCGCCTTGGTGCTGCAGTGCTGCTGAGACGCGGGTTTCGACCCTCGCGCCTTGGTGCTGCAGTGCTGCTGAGAAGCGGGTTTCGACCTTCGTGCCTTGGTGCTGCAGTGCTGCTGAGACGCGGGTTTCGGCCCTCGCGTCTTGGCGCTGCTTTGATGGCTATGATTAGCCCTGCGTCTGTAGTTTGGGACTCTGCTTTTGAGGACTTGTCTTCAATGATTTTTAGACAGCCTACACATCTCTAATATAATAATCATAAAACCAGAAATCCGAAGTAAAATTCGATGCAAGCAAACGTGGCAAAGCATACAATGGATCCATATTAGGCATCTTTTATTATTATTACTCGTCTTACCCAGATGTCTAGATATGTGAACTAGCATCCCATCACACATATATCCACATCTGAGTAAAGAAAGGTTGTTATTGGAAACTAACGGGGGTATCAATGAACAATGTTTATAGTAGGTCCCGTGCATACCCGGGACTACGACCCAGGATGTTCCGTTGCTGGAGGACGGAACCTACCGCAAGCGATCAGGAGGGTCTTATAGAATACCCTTTTCAAGATGGTACCAAGAAGGAGGAAGCCAGCACTCCCCTCGGTCGCCTGGAAGCCCTCAGGTCAGACCGAAAGTCTTAGTTGCACAACATACCTAATACCACTGTAAATACGAATATATATTGATAATCGCAAGTTTCCCCCGACCCAATGTAAGTTGTCACATTTTATGGTTTATTAGGTAATTATCCGATTTCAGAATGAGCAGGAACAAGCCAGGAATATCAGGAATACAGGTATATCAGGAGTACAGTTTGTACTGAAATATATCAAGTTGTAAGAAAGATGTCAGGTCATCATTCCTGTTATCGTGATAATTATAAGAGTCAAGTACGTCATGCTCGGTGTTGAAAAACACCTAGAGGGGGGGTGAATAGGTGTAATTGCTAATCTAACAATCTTTTTAAAACTAAGATGGATGAATGATGCAACGATCTCTCAAAACAAGACTAAGAGCCGAATACCCCGTGAAGGGTTCTGAACTCCTTCCTCCTGATTCCCTTTGAATGGGTTAGAGGTGCGCAATGCAACCTTGTTGTATGAGAATTGATCGAACAAAGAATGAATAATATGCAATGACGAAATGCACACAAGATATATCACAAGTAACACAAACTAGAAACAATGACACAAGGAAGGAAAACTAGATCTCAAGCAAGTAATTGAAAGCAATAGAGTGCAAGAGAAATAGAAAGCAATAGAGAGCAAGAACACAAAGCAATCGCAAACAAAAGATATTTGTTTCGAGGTTCGAGCCACCGCTCTACTCCCCGCCTTCACCTCCGTGAAGGGTTTCCACTATCCACCGAGGACGCTTACAACGGTCTACCGAAGACCCGAGCACCGAGCTCCACCAATTACAATAACCTCTACCGAAGAGGTGTCTCCACAAGAACAAGAAGAAGAGACAAGTAACCAAAGTGATCACAACAAGATCACTAAACTCTTTACAATATCTCACTCTTTTACAACTTTCTTATAGAATGAGTAAGGGATTTTTGGCTCTAAGAAGTGTAGTGAGAAAACACTCAGTTGTAGGATGATTTTTGCTAACAAACACAGCTGAAAACAAGCTCAAGAAAGAGTTGGAAATGAAGAGCTTAAACACTTTTCTTTTCTTTTTGAAAACTATGAAAACTTGAGGATTTTTCTTGGTGTTTTGCAAGAGACTCTTCTCCTCTATTTATAGGGAGAGAAATAGGTTAAAAACAATTTATTTTAAGCTTATTTGCTCTGAAAAAGATCTCCAAAACCTCAGAAAAAGTCTGCCAAAACAGATTAAAAAGACAGATTTCAGAATTGCACAAAAGAGGAAAGAGCCGTTGGCACTTTGTAGGCCTGACGGTCGACCGGTCCGGTCGACTGTCCGCTCAGCTGGCAAAGAGCCGTTCGGCTCCGGTCGACCCCAGGGTCGACCGTCCTCTAAAAGAAAAACACAGTTTTCTACGGGCGGTCGACCCAGAAAACCTGAGAGCAAGCTTGCAGACAGTCGGTCGACCTGGGCGGTCGACCGACAGACATGCACAAGCGTGCATGTCCTGTGCAGGTGCCGGTCGACCGGGCCGGTCGGCCGGTCTAGCCTGAAACAGAAAAACAGCAGAATTCTGAACTTGAGAAATTTTGTAAAAATGTTTTGAAGTAAATAAAACTAAGTAATATGCTGGAAAGAGTATACATACATGATCTAAACATGATATTCATTTTTGTAAAACTTAGGGTCATGTATATATATATACTAAGGCATAAAACAAAAGTTTTGACCATGAAAAACTTGAATACAAAATCGTGTGTGTGTATCCTAGAGCCAACTTTCCAAAACTCAAACTTTAACAAACTATTTCTTACATTGGTTCTAAGGACTACAAGTGCTTCAAGAGGGCTTTCACCATATGATCTTCAAAACTTGATTTTTGAGCCCAAATTGAGTTGACTTAAGTCCAAAACACCTTTCTTTAGGGAAGAAACCTTCTAGTTGAATTAGAACCCTGAAACACACTTAAACAACAAACATAATTAGTATAAATAACTATATATGTTTTGTAATCATCAAAACACACTAAAACGGGTGATTGTAACTTTGGGCTAACAATCTCCCCCTTTTTTGATGATGACAAAACATATAAGTTATTTAAACAAAAGTGGAAGAAGAGCTTTGGAAAGCTCCCCCTCAAACAATGCTATGTATAAAGAATGACAATGAGGACAGAACATATAAGTTATTTAAACAAAAGTGGAAGAAGAGCTTTGGAAAGCTCCCCCTCAAACAATGTTATGTATAAAGAATGACAATGAGAAGTAAGAAACATAAAGCTTTGAAAACACAATAGTTTTTGAAAAGCTTAAATAAACAACAAACTTATTCTTTTTAAACAACAAACTTACTCGTTTTCTCCCCCTTTTTGTCATACATCAAAAAGGGTCAAACAAAACAAAAACAAAAAAATGTTTTAAGAATCTATAATGCAAACATTCAACTCACCACAAATAAAGGAAAATCTAGCATAATCCAATGGTTTAGTAAAAATATCGGCAAGTTGAAAATCGGTAGAAACATAATCAATATCAATATCACCTTTCTCATAATGATCTCTAAGAAAGTGATATCTAATGTCAATGTGCTTAGTTTTACTATGTTGATTTGCATTCTTTGTCATATGAATAGTACTAGTATTATCACAAAATATTTTAATATGATCAAAATGCAAATCATAGTCAAGGAGAGTATGTTTCATCCAAAGCACTTGTGCACAACAAGCGCCGGCTGCTGCAACATACTCCGCCTCGGCGGTTGAAAGGGCTACCGAATTTTGCTTTTTGGAAGACCAAGATACAAGACAATTACCAAGGAATTGACATGTTCCACTTGTGCTCTTCCTATCTACCCTACAACCCGCATAGTCGGCGTCCGAAAAACTCTTCATTTCAAATAGTCCGATTTTCGGATACCACAAACCCATTTCAATTGTGCCCTTAAGGTATTTAATAATGTGTTTTACCGCTACTAAATGAGACTCCTTAGGACATGATTGAAAATGAGCACAAAGACAAACGGAAAACATGATATCCGGCCTACTAGCCGTCAAATACAATAAACTACCTATCATGCTACGATAAAGTTTAATGTCTACACTTTTACCTTGTTCATCCTTATCAAGCTTGGTAGTTGTTGCCATGGGAGTTTTGCTCACTTTAGCGCCTTCAAGCCCGAACCTCTTGATGAGTTCCTTTGTGTACTTGGCTTGATTGATGAAGATCCCATCCTTCCTTTGCTTGATTTGGAGTCCAAGGAAATAGTTGAGTTCCCCCATCATAGACATTTCAAATTCTTCCTTCATGCATGATTCAAAAGTTTGGTAAAGAGATTCATTAGTAGAACCAAAAATAATATCATCTACATAAATTTGCACAATAAGAATATCATTTTCTACATGTTTTGTAAACAATGTTGTATCAATTTTTCCTTTCTTAAAACAATTTGAAATTAAAAATGAAGAAAGTTTTTCATACCAAGCCCTAGGGGCTTGTTTTAAACCATAAAGAGCTTTATCTAATTTAAACAAAAAATCCGGATGTGTAGGATCAACAAACCCGGGGGTTGTTCAACATACACTTCCTCTTCAATAAAACCATTTAGAAAAGCACTTTTAACATCCATTTGAAATAATTTAAAATCTTTATATGAGGCAAATGCTAGTGTCATCCGTATGGCTTCAAGCCGTGCTACGGGTGAAAAGGTTTCTTCAAAATCGATTCCTTCGATTTGAGTGTAACCTTGGGCAACTAACCTAGCTTTATTCCTAACAACGTTTCCCGATTCATCCAACTTGTTCTTAAAAATCCACTTAGTACCAATTGTTGGTCTATCGTGGGGCCTAGGAACAAGATGCCAAACTTGGTTGCGCTCAAATTGATTGAGTTCCTCTTGCATGGCTAGCAACCAATATGAATCGGCCTCGGCTTCGAGGACGTTCTTGGGTTCAACATGAGAAATAAATGCATAATGTCCACAAAAATCATGAAGTTTAGAGCGAGTGGTTACCCCTTTAGATACTTCACCTATGACGAGGTCCTTGGGATGATGAGGATTGTATCTCCAATCCTTTGGAAGTTGTTGAGTAGGCTCCACTTCATTTGTTTGATTTTCATTTCCTTGAGCCTCTTCTACTTTAGCTTCACTTCCTTCATCATCCTTTGACTTGTCTCCCATAGTAGGTGTATCCTCCAAGGTCACTTTCTCCAAGCCTTCATCCAAAGCATCTATTTCTACAACATTCTTAACAAACAAGTTAGATTCTTCAAACTTAACATGTATAGATTCCTCAATAGTCAAAGATGATCTATTGAAGATTCTATAAGCTTTACTAGTATTAGAATAACCCACAAAAATTGCCTCATAAGCTTTAGCATCAAATTTTCCTAAATTATCTTTTGTATTTAAAACAAAACATTTGCATCCAAAAACCTTGAAATATGAAACATTTGGTTTTCTAGACAAGTACATTTCAAAAGAAGTCTTTGAAGTATTTTTACACAAGAAAACACGATTTGATATATAGCATGATGTATTTATGGCCTCGGCCCACAAATAATGTGGTAGACCACATTCACTTAGCATTGTCCTAGCCATCTCTTGTAAAGTTCGATTTTTCCGTTCAACTACTCCATTTTGTTGTGGAGTTCTAGGACAAGAAAGTTCATGCTTAATTTCATGTTCTTCACAAAAAGTGATAAAGGGTAGGTTAATGAACTCACCTCCTCTATCACTTCTTATTCTTAAAATTGAAGAATCTTTTTCCTTTTCAACTTTTTTCTTAAAGGCTTGAAAATGTGAAAAGGCTTTATTTTTGTGTTCAAGAAAGAAAACCCAGGTAAAACGTGAAAAGTCATCAACCAAAACAAATGCAAATCTATTCCCACTTAGACTTTTGGTTTGAGTAGGATCAAATAAATCCATATGGATCAACTCCAAGGGACGTGATGTCATGATATCCTTAATTGATTTGAAAGAAGACTTGGTTTGTTTCCCAAATTGACATGCGTCACAAACCCGGTCCTTTTCAAAATTCAAGCAAGGAATACCTTTCACCATTTCCTTTGTGTTTAACCTAGATATATGGTCAAAAGAAATGTGGTCTAATCTTCTATGCCACAACCAAGAGTCATCATCGAGGGCTTTTAAACAAGTAATATTACAAGACATATTAGACATATCTATCATATAAACATTACTTTCACGAAAACCGGAAAACACACAAGTATTAGATATTCTATCAATTACTTTACAAACTACATTATCAAAAACAACATCAAAACCTTTATCACAAAGTTGACTAACACTCAAGAGGTTATGCTTGAGGCCATCAACTAAAACTACATTCTCAATTAAAGGGGATGTGCCGATTTTTACATTACCAATACCGATGATTTTACCCTTGACATCATCTCCGAAGGTGACGGTGCCACCTTCATGGTATCTTGATAGGGTTGCAAAGTTGTTGATGTCCCAAGTCATGTGCCTTGAGCAACCACTATCAAGATACCACAATCCTCTACGTCGTTGGGCCTTGGAAGGTACCTACATCATTTAACAAAATTGTTGACTTTGGTACCCAAATTTTCTTGGGTCCTTGAAAGTTAGTGCTTCGAACCCAAACATTATGACAAGATGCACTTAGTCTATCATAACAAAAATTAGCTAAGTGCCCTTTCCGCCCACAATGTGAACATGAGAACACTCTTCCATACATGAATGCATGATGTGTGTGTGAAGTGTGAGCATGTTTTGGGGGTTTGCCACGATGTAAAGGTTGTGTGGTATGAACATGAGCATGAGCATGGTAAACATTTTTCTTAGGGGCTTGTTTCTTAGGAAACATGGCCTCTATCTTCTTCTTATCAAACTCACAATTTTTCAAAACAATTCCTAATGAGTCTATTCTTTCTTTGAGCATGGTAATCTCATTAGAATCAATTAGTGGGGACTTGCCTTTATAAGAAATCTTATATTTGTCAAAATCTTTTTGGGTGGAAACAAGAGTAGAAAGTAATTCATCTTTTTCTTTAGAAAGAGTAAAAACTTGATGATTAAGAGATTCATTTTCCTTTTTCATTTTTAAATACTTTTTCTTTAGGAAATCATAATTATGTGATAATTCTACAAAAGCTTCTCCTAGTTCATCCATGGAAAGTTCATTATTAAGAGAAGTGGAAGGGTTACCTTGCTTGTGCTTTCATTGGCCATGAAGCACATGTTGGCGGTGTCGATTTCCTCCTCGGATTCGCTCTCGGAATCCCATGTAGCCTTTATTGCTTTCTTATTGTAGGGCTTCTTTGAGGTGGAGGGCTTTACTTTATCCGGGCACTCCGCAACAATGTGTCCCGGTCTTTGGCAATTGAAACAAATAATCTTTCTTTCTTCTTTGCCTCCTTGCCATCTCCTTCTTCCTTGGAATTTAGCCTTGTTATAGATCCTCCGGACGTTCTTCACAAGAAGTGAGAGCTCTTCGTCATCTTCTTCTTCATCGTCTTCGTCGGAGTGTGTGGATTGACTTTTGAAGGCTATAGTCTTCTTCTTGGAAGGAGCCATGTCCTCCCTTGCTTTTCTCTCCATCTCATGGGTTTTGAGGTTCCCAATGAGACCTATTAGCTCCATCTCCTCCTTGTCATTGAGTTCCTTCAAGGTGGTTGCTTTGACTTCCCATGAAGAAGGAAGGGCTCGGATGATCTTTCTAACTCTTTGATCGTTGTCGATAGCATCACCTAGAGAAGAAAGTCCATTAGTGATCTTTGTAAATCTTGTAACCATATCATCTATGGTTTCATTTTCTTACATGCAAAAGTTTTCATATTGGGACCGAAGAAGGTCTATCTTAGCCCTCTTCACTTGTGAAGTCCCCTCATGTGTAACTAGCAAATGTGTCCAAATTTCATATGCGGACTTGCAATGAATAACTCTAGCTATATCATCATCATTAAGGGCTTGAAGGAGTGCATAGTGAGCCCTAGCATTGGCATCAAATTCTTTAGTCTCTATTTCGGACCAAGTGGATTCATCACCGGGGGGTGCACTAAAGGGTTTGGTCACGGCCTTTGCAACTCGACTACCTAGAGATTGCAAGAAAACGGTCATCTTAACCTTCCATATGGGAAAGTTAAGTCCATCAAACTTAGGGGGTGTCTTGATACCATCGGCCATCTTTACTAAGTGAGAATGAATGAAATGATTAGCAATATTAGGATCTATCTAAGGTTGTAAGCCAAGAGCATAGTAATCAAGCTCTGATACCAATTGAAAAACACCTAGAGGGGGGGTGAATAGGTGTAATTGCTAATCTAACAATCTTTTTAAAACTAAGATGGATGAATGATGCAACGATCTCTCAAAACAAGACTAAGAGCCGAATACCCCGTGAAGGGTTCTGAACTCCTTCCTCCTGATTCCCCTTGAATGGGTTAGAGGTGCGCAATGCAACCTTGTTGTATGAGAATTGATCGAACAAAGAATGAATAATATGCAATGACGAAATGCACACAAGATATATCACAAGTAACACAAACTAGAAACAATGACACAAGGAAGGAAAACTAGATCTCAAGCAAGTAATTGAAAGCAATAGAGTGCAAGAGAAATGAAAGCAATAGAGAGCAAGAACACAAAGCAATTGCAAACACAAGATATTTGTTTCGAGGTTCGAGCCACCGCTCTACTCCCCGCCTTCACCTCCGTGAAGGGTTTCCACTATCTACCGAGGACGCTTACAACGGTCTACCGAAGACCCGAGCACCGAGCTCCACCAATTACAATAACCTCTACCGAAGAGGTGTCTCCACAAGAACAAGAAGAAGAGACAAGTAACCAAAGTGATCACAACAAGATCACTAAACTCTTTACAATATCTCACTCTTTTACAACTTCCTTATATAATGAGTAAGGGATTTTTGGCTCTAAGAAGTGTAGTGAGAAAACACTCAGTTGTAGGATGATTTTTGCTAACAAACACAACTGAAAACAAGCTCAAGAAAGAGTTGGAAATGAAGAGCTTAAACACTTTTCTTTTCTTTTTGAAAACTATGAAAACTTGAGGATTTTTCTTGGTGTTTTGCAAGAGACTCTTCTCCTCTATTTATAGGGAGAGAGATAAGTTAAAAATAATTTATTTTAAGCTTATTTGCTCTGAAAAAGATCTCCAAAACCTCAGAAAAAGTCTGCCAAAACAGATTAAAAAGACAGATTTCAGAATTGCACAAAAGAGGAAAGAGCCGTTGGCACTTTGCAGGCCTGACGGTCGACCGGTCCGGTCGACCGTCCGCTCAGCTGGCAAAGAGCCGTTCGGCTCCGGTCGACCCCAGGGTCGACCGTCCTCTAAAAGAAAAATACAGTTTTCTACGGGCGGTCGACCCGGCGGTCGACCCAGAAAACGCGAGAGCAAGCTTGCAGACAGTCGGTCAACCCGGGCGGTCAGCCGACAGACATGCACAAGCGTGCATGTCCTGTGCAGGTGCCGGTCGACCGGGCCGGTCGGCCGGTCTAGCCTGAAACAGAAAAACAGCAGAATTCTGAACTTAGGAAATTTTGTAAAAATGTTTTGAAGTAAAGAAAACTAAGTAATATGCTGGAAAGAGTATACATACATGATCTAAACATGATATTCATTTTTGTAAAACTTAGGGTCATGTATATATATACTAAGGCATGAAACAAAAGTTTTGACCATGAAAAACTTGAATACAAAATCGTGTGTGTGTATCCTAGAGCCAACTTTCCAAAACTCAAACTTTAACAAACTATTTCTTACATTGGTTCTAAGGACTACAAGTGCTTCAAGAGGGCTTTCACCATATGATAAAACTTGATTCTTGAGCCCAAATTGAGTTGACTTGAGTCCAAAACACCTTTCTTTAGGGAAGAAACCTTCTAGTTGAATTAGAACCCTGAAACACACTTAAACAACAAACATAATTAGTACAAATAACTCTATATGTTTTGTAATCATCAAAACACACTAAAACGGGTGATTGTAACCTTGGGCCAACAGGTGTCAGGTGATAGCATGACCTGATGGTAATATTAGACAGGTGACAAGTTATGTCATAACAAGGAGCGATTGTCAAGTAGTAGCATGTCGGGTGTTAAGTGATAACACATCAGTTGTCAAGTGATACAGGCAAGTGTTAGGTATTAGCATGTAAATGACAGGTATCAAGTAATAGCATGTTAAGTGTTAACATAATAAGTATGTACATGGCAAGTGATAGAGTAATAGCTGAGCATAATTAAGAGGAGCTAAGCAAGCTAGAGGTACGGACAACAAACAGTGTTTAACACTAGAGCACCTAGCGAGGTTACCAGAACGACTCGACTTAAAGTGCGAGTAGAAAATCCGGCAGCGTCTCGCCTAGACGAATCTAGTGATAAAACACTGAGCGCTAAGCATGCCTACCAGGCGGGGCTGAAAGACCTGACGATCTGAGCCCACTTCTCTTTCGAGGTAGTAGGCGAGAGCTCGAAGGCTAAAGTACGCTGGGGGTCTAAAAGCACTCTCGGTAGCTACCACAAAACCCATAAAGGTACAGACCTAGAACCATTGGATAGCCTGCCCGGGAGTGACCAAAAACCCAGAGTCGATACGAGAGTACGTGCACGAGACGTTAGTACCATACAAGCATACATACAAGCGTGATAATATCTACACTATCGTGGATTGGAGAAGCCTGGAGGCTGATAGGGCTCGGAGGCCAAGTAGAAAGCCTGAAAGCTGATAGGGCCCGGAGCCCAAGTAGGGAGCCAAGAAGGGTCGGCCATGCATGGTATAAAGTAATAAAAAATAGTACATCACAGGCAGGGTATATGTGCACGAAGTAAACTATCCTAGCACAAGCATTCGTCACCGGCATATACATGTATAATCACGGACACTCGGCCACATATAAATAAAGGGACATAACCCAATACAAAATACATATAAATATGAAATAAAATACATGTCGACCCAACGAAGTGGGGACACCCAAATCAAGGCGAGAAAACTCATCTAAATCTCCAAAAAAGCCGAAAACTCTAGAATCCCAGGAACTCGCGCACGCGCCATAAAATTTAATAAAATATAAATAATTATATATATTTAATTTTTAAAGAGAGAAAGAAAAGAGGAGAGAGAGAAGAGAGAAACAGCTAGATAGAGAAATAGAGATTTAGAGAGAATAGTCTAGAGAGAGAAAGAGGGAGTTAGAGAGAGAAAGAGATGAGAGAGAAAGAGAGCTGGAAAAGAGAGGGAGACTACAGAGAGAGATACGGCAGAGAGAGGACACCTAGAGAGAGAACTAGAAAGAGAAAGAGAGAGAGAGCTGGAAAGAGAGAGACTGCATCAGAGAGAGGACGGTGAGAGACAGGGAGAGAGTCGGCTAGATAGAGAGAGAAACTAGGAGAGAGATGAGAGAGATAAGAGAGAGATGGGGGAGAGAGAAAGAGAGAAGAGAGAGGGGGTTGTCGCCCCCTCCTCTGCCCGTGCACGGGGGGCCAGGGTGGCCCCCTGGCCGCGCATGGCCGCCGACGACGCCTAAGCCCAGGGTGGCGCAGGCCACCCCAAAAAGAGGGGGAAAAAGGGGGGGTCTTTTGGGTTTGGAGGTGGAGAAGAGTAGTGGTGGTGGTAGAGATAGTGATTTTGGTGGTGATTTTGGGTGGTGGTGGAGGAATTGAAGGATATGGGAGGAGGAGTAGGGTGTTGTGGGGGTGAAGTTGGAGTGGAGAAGATAGTAGTGATGGTGGTTAATTTGAAGAAGAAGAAGAAGAAGGTGGAGATGGTGGTGATTTTGAGAAGGAAGGAGATGGAGATGGTGGTGTTGATCTTAGTGTTGGTGATAGGAAGAGGTGGCCGGAGTTGGGATGAGGATCCTAACCAGCGATGGTGGCCAGAGCGCCAGAGTAGGGCCCGGTTTGGGTGTCGGCCAAAAATGGAGAAGAAGAAGTAGAGAAGGGAGAAGAAAAGAAGGAAGACAGAAAGATAAAGAAAAAGAAAAAGGGGGAATGATGGATGGAGGTGATGGATGGAAGAGGGATTAAATGAAGTGGGTGTGGGCGGTTGATGAAGTCAGTGGGAAAAGAAAAAGAAAAGGAAGGGAAGAAAGAAATAGAGAAAAGGAAAGTTCGAAAAATATAATATTATAATAAAGTCGGGAAATATCGACTGTTTCAGAAAAATCCCAAAAAATCCCCAGAGATAGAAAATATTGCCCTGAGAAATAATACGAAATCAGTTTTCAGAAATAAAATCCCGTTTTCAAATTAAAAATATTGGAGTCAACCATCGATACCGGTCTACACCGGTTCGGCCGGATTTTAATAAATTCTAAAAAATTCTAGAAAATGTATTAAAGGAGAAAATATGATTCTAAGAAACAACATAAAAACGAAATCTAGAATTTTAATTCTAATTGTAAACTAAAAATCTTGGAATCAACTAGCGATATTGGCCGATACCAAATCTGGTGGAATTTTGATAAATTCAGAAAAATCTCAGAAAACGTATTTAGATAGAAAATGTGATTTTAAGAATAATGTAAAATCCATTTCTAGAAATTCAACTCCGTTTATAAATTAAAAATCTGAGAGCCGGTGAGCAGCACTGGTCGACACCGGTTTTGAAGATTTTCAATTTAATTTAGAAAAATCTCAGAAAATCATAGAAAATCTAGAATATTGGAAAAAGATGTTTGGAATTGAAATCAGTGTAATCTGAATACCAGAAAGATCAAATCGAGTAATACCCTAGGATCGGATCCCCAGTTCAGACTAGGGTTGACTCTGAGTCTACGAATCTAGATCCAAGGCAAAATGCTCATATAAATAATTCATATACAAAACAAATACAGAAAGTAAATCGAAAAATATCATTGAAAAATCTAAATACGCAACTAAGTACTTATTCTGGGAGCGGGGTGTTACATTCCATCCATCTTACAAAAATTGCGCCCTCGCAATTTCGATATGGGGTAAAATGAACACAAAAGGGACAGGGACGGAAATTATACCAATTAAGATATAAATCACTGTAGGTAAGGCTCCCAAGTCGACTGAAAAATAATCAAAATATAGACATCTTCTGTACTTCCTACTGTATAGATTTTCGAACGATGCCAAATAATACAGACCCGATAACACAGCATTGCAATAGAATTCCCGTTGTACTGCATACTTAATGTCACTCCGAGAATGAGCTAGAATACTGAAGATAAAGAAACCCCTGATAATACTGAGTATAAATAAAGAAGATCGATAGTTAAGAATTTCGAAGACCAGGCATCGATCACTCTGAAGAATATAGCCAAGAATAGAGAATAACTGTAGAAAAACCCGAATATCGACTTTTGAAAGATAACCCGATCGTGAATCAATTCTGAGAATACCCGAGCATCATAGAGTTGGCCGAAGAGATCATATAATAGCTTCATTTAGAGCCAGCCGCTACCTCTCTAGTCTAACCATATCTTAAGTTGATATAAGGCTACGAAAAACCAAAAGAGTGGAACGATGGAAGGGATTAGGAATCAAAGGAAGGATGATCAAGAAAGAATAGATAACTCTGTACTTGTAGTTAGACTGTATAACCAGGATCCATACATTCCAGTTGCAACTTTCTTTACCATTAATTTGCCATCTGGACGTACTGAGGATGTGAGAGCCTAGGCTCTGATACCATCTTATAACGCCCTGATCTTATGGGTACAGAGACGTTACTGCGATGTATATACATAGTTCAGAAATACCCTAACGTATATATGCTAAGTATCAGTACAGGAAAGAATCAGAGTATGGAAGCACATGGTGCATTATACATCCCAACATATGAGTACAATTACAAAGTTATCACCAGATGTGACACAATATTACATGAACATTACATCACCGATAGACGCAAATGCGAGGATACAAAGAGGTGTATAAGTATGAACAGTACAAAAGGCGCTCATTAGTTTACAGAAGGAAAAGTCAGAGACACGCAGGGGGCATAGAAGGATAGGGCTCTGGACGGTCTGCTGGGGATCCATGCTTCAGCTGTGCATCTTTGATCAGCATTTGGGATAATCCACAAGCCCAAGCTCTGAGACCTGGACATGAGATCCAGGGGAGTCAGAACTCCCCAGCGGGCGCAGATGCTAATGCCAAGTGGGTGTGAAGATAAGCATACGTGTATCGTTAAATCTGAATCATAAACATGCATTGAAAACTGTATCGTGAGCACGAGCATATAGAAGTAGGTAGAGATATAGCAAGTAATATCAAGTAGGGAATACTCATGGTATGATAACATAGGGACAGAAGATCGGTGGAATAGAACACAAGTGGCAAGGCAGGATGGAAGCAGCTCTAATATAATAATCATAAAATTAGAAATTCGAAGTAAAATCTGATGCAAGCAAACATGGAAAAGCATACAACGGAGCCATAGTTGGCATCTTTTATTATTATTACTCATCTTACCCAGATGTCTAGATATGTGAACTAGCGTCCCAGCACACATATATACACATCTGAGTAAAGCAAGGTTATTATTGGAACCAACGGGGGTATCAACGAACAATGTTTACAGTGGGTCCCGTGTATACCCGGGACTGATTAGTCTCTAATTTTGCATAATTTGTATCACATCTTCACATTAATTTCATATTAAATTCTGCTAATAAAGCTTTGCTTGCTTGATTTTAGGTCGATGGTGTGCAATGAAGAAGAAGACCCTAAATCACCATTTAATTGGTGATTAAAAACCTATTAAAGATAGCCATTGACCTAGAGAGCTGATTCTGTGAAAATCATGGATTGCAAAGAAGAAACTGGGCACAGGGCCTGACAGGGGATAGATGGGACCGCGCGCGGCTCGAAGTGCCGCCCAGTATGGCCGCGGCCCCGGCCGCATTTTGGGCCAGGGCCTATCTCCTGGCCCCCCTCTTCCCTGGTGGCTATAAATACCCCCCTGGGGTTTCAGAGGAAAGATGCAGAGTTTTAGGAGTAGTTTTCATTCCATGTTGTAGTTTAGGGTAGTTTAGTTTAGGTTAGTTCCTCTTCCTCTATTGTATTTTCTATTTTGTAGATCTTGTAATAGGGAGAGAGAGAGTGGTACATGCTCGGAATGCAAGAGTGCTTGTAATAGAAGATGACAATCTATGAAAGGTGCTCTCTTTACCTTTCTATATTTTCTTCTCTCTAATCTCTTTTACATGTGTAGCTAACTTTTCTCTCATGGCAACTAACTACCAACTAGTCTAACTTCTTTTATGATAATCCACATTAATCTAATAGCCTCGGTTTGGCCTTGCTCTTGCAAGAGCCATTGATGGCTCATGATGATGGATCTAACACTTTAACTTCCTAACCACTAACAAGCTAACATTACTTTACTCCATGCTTACTTTTCTATAGTATTGATGGTTTAAGTGTAGCTTGCACTTGTTTGATGAGTTGGGTTGTGATGAGTTACTTATGGGTCATGCTTTGAATCGCTCTTGAACCAAGGACTAGTGATGGCCAATGATACATGTGAGGCAACTATCACTAAGAGATTAGCATGTTGGTGGAGTCATTAGTAGTTAGTGCCATGAGTTTTCTTTCTTTTTCACTTTGTTTAGAAACATTCCAAAAACCACAAACATATTCTTTTCTATGTTTCCCACTTCTTTGTGTTTCACCGTACTTCTCTTTTCATTCTTTTCTTTCTTTTCTTTTCATTCTTTAAAACTTTGAAGAATCTTTAACAAACATGTGAATCAACCGGTAAAACTTCTATCGCCTCCCATCCTTGTGGATTCGACTCGTTTTAGCCTCTATGCTATAACGGAAGTATCGAGGAAGCCAAAGCGCACACACTTTAAATCTTGATTTCAAAGCATACACTTTTGTGCGCGGTTTTACCCCGATCAAATTTTGGCGCCGTTGCCGGGGATGGGAACAGTTTGATTTCATTTTTTTGTTAACTTTTCTTCTTTGTTTTTTGGTGTGCAGGTTAAAGTTTTAGCATTGCAGAAGTCCATACTTGCTCAAGTGTGGTTGGGTAATTCTTGTATATTCTTATATTCTGCAGCTAATTTTTGTTAAATATCACCTGTGCACTGTAAATAATTTAAGAACTAAAATACAGAGATTGGATGCGTTAAAATGGTTTAGACATTTGCATTTAGGCATGTGTCAATTTTTATTCCAATATACTGTATTTTATTCTTGTGTTGTTGTGATTCTGATAGATATACATATTGCATTGCATATAGTTAGGACAAACACTTCAGTGATTTACTCACTTTTTTGTGTTCATTCTTATCTATACTGCACACTTGCACTAATTGAACTTAAGGACAACACCCAATACAACATAAGGTGGGGAAGTTATTACCCTCCCTTAGCCCAAAAATCACCTCCCCACTCACACAACCCAAGCCTAATAAAAATTGCTAGACGTTGGCCCCTAGGGACATCTCGGACTCATTTAGGAGATTGACCTAAGGGGAAAGTTGTTAGAATTTGACTCTTGCTAAATCGGTGTTTAGGGTTGGGGATTGAGAGGCGAAACCTCGAAGAACAGTGGTTTGACATAATTAGGCCCGTTGCTCCGGCACGGATACCTCCCACTGATCTTGCCCTTACCTGGCCGATTAACTCGTGGTCAGCGTCCGACAATATACCCCCCCGTGGATAGTCTAAACAGTTAGGAGTCGTCTAGGTCTAAGTCAACCCTAGCATAGGTTTGTTTTCTTTTTCTTTTTCTTTGTTTGTTTATTTGTTTGTTTGTTTGTTTCTTTTTTGTATATTGTGAAATGGATTCTAACAACAACAATTCTTTCAATTATAATATGAATCCATATTTCACTTTGACCTCATTTGACTCGGATAACTCCAACCCGGCTATGTACAACATGAACCAACAATATATGCCGAGTTGGGATTATTCGACTCAATATGACCCATATCTCCAATCCTATAACCAAGATTTTCAAAGTAATTTCTACTCTTCACAGAGTCCATGGGGATTCAACTCCCCTGAGTCAAACTTTCAACCGCCTTGTCCACAATTTTCACAATGTTCATTCCCCAATTTTGGTTCATATACTCCTTTTCCTGTTCCACCAACCGAAGAAAAATCCGATTTGGAAAGGAGTATAGAAGAGTCCTTACAACAAATGCAAAATTTGCTCAATTCACAATCCTTCCCACATCAAACTCCACATACTCCTTTTCTAGAGCATCCAATTGAAGAAGAATCTGAGTTAGAAAAGCGTTTGGAAGTCTTTTGTGATAGAATGCAAAACATGTTGGACTCCTCATCTCAAACAAATGTTCAAGAGTGCTACTCATCTTTTCCAGTCTCACCTATTCAAAATGAACAACCATCAATACTGGACTTGAGTATGGAACCCTTGCGTGAGCCCGATCAAAATCCGATGGACTCACAAATTCACCACAATTTCCAAAATCAACTTCCATACTCATTTTTTCAAGAACCAATTGCAACAAGTGTGGTAGACATGATTCCGAATCCAAATTCTATTACCAGGCCTATCAGTAGATTAAACGCACTTATGAGCGAATTGATCAATGAGAGCGAGGAAAATCTTTTTTGTCAACCTTTGACCGATCCTTATATCCCTAACTTTACTGATTGGACCCATGAATCATGTCATTTTAGAAATTCAGATTCAATTTCAGAACACACATTTGAACTTGACCAAACTCTAAGTTATGAAAGTCGCCTGGACATTCTGTCAAGTCATCCCTTTCCTGAAATTGAAATTGAACCTGAATGTGATCCTGAACCTCATGTTAATAATTCCATTTCACTTTTTGATTCAATAATGACTCTGGTATCTTTACCAGATTTTTTCTCTATTCCGGAGTCAACATTGAATCCTATCCCGATACACCGTGAAATGGAATCACCAATCTTTTATGATCACACTTCATTGTTAGGGAAAGTGTGTGAATATCACTTCTTTTGGTTTGGACCCTGTTTTTGAACCAATTTCGACTCTCATTGTTGACTCTCGACTTGATCTGAGTCAAATTCCCGAGTAAATATCGGTTTTTATTCCAGATTCCTTTGAGTCCAAATCCATCATCTTCCAAAATCACACTTTATTGTTGGACAAGAATGTTGACAAAAATGACTCAATAATTATTTTTGAAAATTGAAAATTAGATGGGGATAATTTTTTAAATAAGATCATTCATTCAATCAACATTTTATTGGGTCATATTAAAGAGGTCATTGGTGGGCTCCTGCACGATCCACGCTATTTTGATTGGATAGCAACGCTTGACCCAATCAGACCACCACCGGAGCCACCCCTTGAGGTAATCTTCCTTCCCTCTCCATTTGTTTCATGTATTTATACATTCACGATGCATTGAGGACCATGCATGAGATAAGTGTGGGGGAGAGTTTACTAATGTAGTTAGTTTTATATTTTCTTTCTCTTACACTTCTTTTTAATTAAAAAAAACTTTTATATAAAAATTTTTCTTTTCTTTTTACAAAACTTTTTGAAACAAGAGAAATAGTTTTTGATTTATTTTTAAGAAAATTAAGATTATCTTAGGAATTAGGAAGACCTCAAATTATGAAATTTTAAACTGAGTCAAAATAATAGATCTTGTTTAAATTTTAGGATAAGAAAGTAAAATTGAAAAGATAATTTGATCTTGAATTTTTTGCCTTAGATTTATGCACTCCACACTTACATAATTTTTGGGATTGAAACAAAGACTAAAAATGCCATAAAAAAATAAAAAAATTTATGATAAATAAAACCACCTATTGAAGTTGGGTAATTATGTCTCAGGAAGCATGATTATTCATACCTAAAACGGTGGACAAAAACAAAATAATCCCCTTTAGTTTTGTGGCCTTATTTACTCGAGTCCTTAAGTCCGAGGGATGTTTTCTCATCTGGTGCCCTAAGACCATCTGGTTTGGGAGTCACCGGCTAAAGGCTCACTACCCGGGTAAATAAGAAAGTCTAAGAAAACTAAGGGAAGAAAATATATATATATATATATATATATATATATATATATATATATATATATATATATATATATATATATTAAATAAATGGCATGAAAGCTAGTCGATATCCAAAAAATCTTCACAGTTCACAAAGTGCATATTTTTCTAAGAGTTTTATGAAAGATCAAAGAGTCAATTCAATTTTAAATTCTTACATTTAATTTATAACAAGATTTTTTGCATTTTGACTTAGTTTAAGAAAGAACAATTTCTGGTTAATCTATGACCTTAGATCACTTATATTTTCACAAAAATACTTCAATACTTTTCTCTATTTCAAAAATACGTTTTCAAAATACTAACATTTGATTTCTTTCTTTATGGATTTTGTGGGTGTAATCCGCTGAAAACCCTCAGGAGACAAAACTCCTTCTCTAAGGGAAACTTAGAGGTTTAACGGCTTGTTGTACATGCTCAGTGCAATCGCATCACCTGCGAAAGTGGTGTAATAATTTCTTAGTTTTTTGTTTTGCTCGGGACGAGCAAAAGATAAGTGTGGGGTGTGATTATTCTCTAATTTTGCATAATTTGTATCACATCTTCACATTAATTTCATATTAAATTCTGCTAATAAAGTTTTGCTTGCTTGATTCTAGGTCCATAGTGTGCAATGAAGAAGAAGACCCTAAATCACTATTTAATTGGTGATTAAAAGCCTATTAAAGATAGCCATTGACCTAGAGAGCTGATTCTGTGAAAACCAGGGGCTGCAAAGAAGAAACCGGGCACGGGGCCTGACAGGGGACAGACGGGACCGCGCGCGGCTCGAAGTGCCGCGCGCGGCCCCAGTATGGCCGCGGCCCCGGCCGCGTTTTGGGTCAGGGCCTGTCCCATGGCCCCCCTCTTCCCTGGTAAAATACCCCCCCGAGGTTTCAGAGCAAAGATGCAGAGTTTTAGGAGTAGTTTTCATTCCATGTTGTAGTTTAGGGTAGTTTAGGTTAGGTTAGTTCCTCTTCCTCTATTGTATTTTCCATTTTATAGATCTTGTAATAGGGAGAAAGAGTGGTACATGCTTGGAATGCAAGAGTGCTTGTAATTGAAGGTGATAATCTATGAAAGGTGCTCTCTTTACCTCTCTATGTTTTCTTCTCTCTAATCTCTTTTACATGTGAAGCTAACTTTTCTCTCATGGCAACTAACTACTAACCACCAACTAGTCTAACTTCTTTTATGATAATCCACATGAATCTAATAGCCTCGGTTTGGCCTTGCTCTTGCAAGAGTCATTGATGGCTCATGATGATGGATCTAACACTCTAACTTCCTAACCACTAACAAGCTAACATTATTTTACTCCATGCTTACTTTTATATAGTATTGATGGTTTAAGTGTAACTTGCGCTTGTTTGATGAGTTGGGTTGTGATGAGTTACATATGGGTCATGCTTTGAATCGCTCTTGAACCAAGGACTAGTGATGGCCAATGATACATGTGAGGCAACTATCACTAAGAGGTTAACATATTGGTGGAGTCATTAGTAGTTGTGCCATGAGTTTTCTTTCTTTTTCACTTTATTTAGAAACATTCCAAAAATCACAAACATATTCTTTTCTATGTTTCCCACTTCTTTGTGTTTCACCGTACTTCTCTTTTCATTCTTTTCTTTCTTTTCTTTTCATTCTTTAAAACTTTAAAGAATCTTTAACAAATACGTGAATCAACCTGTAAAGCTTCTATCGCCTCCCATCCTTGTGGATTCGACTCATTTTAGCCTCTTTGCTATAACAGAAGTATCGAGGAAGACAAAGCACACACACTTTAAATCTTGATTTCAAAACATATACTTTTGTGCGCGAATTTACCCCGATCAGGGACCATGGCCTAGGATGTTCTATTACTGGAGGATGGAACCTACCGCAAGACAATCAGGAGGGTCTTATAGAATGCCCTTTTCAGGATGGTACCAAGAAGGAGGGAGCCAGCACTCCTCTCGATCCCCTGGAGGCCTCAGGTCAGACCGAAAGTTTTAATTGCACAACATACCTAATACCACTGTAAATACGAACATATATTGATATCCGCAAGTTTTTCCCGACCTAATGTAAGTTGTCCCATTTTATGGTTTATTAGGTAATTATCCGATTTCAGGAATGAGCATGAACAAGCCAGGAATATCAGGAATACAGGTGTATCGGAGTACAATTTGAACTAAAATATATCAAGTTGTAAGCAAGATGTCAGGTCATCATTCCCGTTATCGTGATAATTATAAGAGTCAAGTACGTCATGCCGGGTGTCAGGTGATAGCATAACCTGATGGTGATATTAGACTGGTGACAAGTCATGTCATAACAAGGAGCGATTGTCAAGTAGTAGCATGTCGGGTGTCAGGTGATAACACATCAGTTGTCAAGTGATACAGATAAGTGTTAGGTATTAAAATGTAAATGACAGGTATCAAGTAATAGCATGTTAAGTGTTAACATAACAAGTATGTACATGGCAAGTGATAGAGTAATAGCTGAGCACAATCAAGTGAAGCTGAGCAAGCTGGAGGTACGGACAGTAAACAGTGTTTAACACTAGAGCGCCTGGCGAGGTTACCGAAATGACTTGGCTTAAAGTGCGAGCAGAAAATCTGACAGCATCTCGCCTAGACAAATCTAGTGGTAAAGTTTTGAGCGCTAAGCATGCCTACCAGGCGAAGCTGAAAGACATGACGGTCTGAGCGCACTTCTCTTTCGAGGTAGTGGGCGAGAGTCCAGAGGCTAAAGTACGCTCGGGGTCTAAATGCACTCTCGATAGCTACCACGAAACCCATAAGGGTACAGGCCTAAAACTATTGGATAGCCAGCCCGGAAGTGGGCAGAAACCCAGAGTCAGTACAAAAGTACCTGCACGAGATGTAAGTACCACACGAGCATACATACAAGCGTGATAATATCTACACTACCGTGGAGTGGAGAAGCCTGGAGGCTGATAGGGGCCGGAGGCCTAGTGGGAGCCCGGAGGCTAACGACCATGAAGGGTCGGCCACGCATGGTATAAAGCAATAAAAATAGTACATCACAGGTATGATATATGTGCATGAAGTAAACTATCCTAGCACAAGCATTCGTCACAGACATATACATGTATAATCACGGGCACTCGACCATATACAAATAAAAGGACACAACCCAATACAAAATACATATAAATATGAAATAAAATACACGTCGAGCCGACGAAGCGGGGACACCAAATCAAGGCGAGAAAGCTCGCCTAAATCTCTGAAAAAGCCAAAAACTCTGGAATCCCAGAACTCGTGCATTCGCCATAAAATTTAATAAAATATAAATAAATATATATTTAATTTTTAGACAAAGAAAGAGAAGAGGAGAGAGAGAAGAGAGTTAGATAAAGAAAGAGAGATTTAGAGAGAGAAAGGGGGGAGTTAGAGAGAGATTAGAGAGAAAGAGAGAACTAGAGAGAGAATGAGATGAGAGAGAAAGAGAGAGAGAGAAACAGAGAGAGAGTTGGAAAAGAGAGGGAGACTACAGAGAGAGAGGACGACTAGAGAGAGAACAGGAGAGAAAAAGAGAGTGAGCTGGAAAGAGAGAGAGACAGCATCAGAGAGAGGACGGTGTGAGAGAGGGAGAGAGTCGGCTAGATAGAGAGAAAACTGGGAGAGAGAGAGAGATAAGAGAAAGAGAGAGAAAAGAGAGAGGTGGTTGTTGCCTCCTACTCTGCCCATGCACAGGGGGGCAGAGTGGCCCCTGGCTGCGTACGGTCGCCGGTGATGCGCCGGCGGTGCCCAACTCCGGGGTGGCGCTGGCCACCCCAAAAAGAGGGGGAAAAGGGCAGTCTTTTGGGTTTGGAGGTGGAGAAGAGTAGTGGTGGTGGTGGAGATGATGATTTTGGTGGTGATTTTGGGTGGTGGTGGAGGAATTGAAGGATATGGGCGGAGGAGGAGTAGGGTGTTGTGGGGGTGAGTTGGAGTGGAGAAGATGGTGGTGGTGGTGGTTAATTTGAAGAAGAAAAAGAAGAAGAAGAAGGTGGAGATGGTGGTGTTGATGTTGGTGTTGGTGATAGGAAGAAGTGGCCGGAATTGGGATGAGGATCCTTGCCGGCGATGGTGGCCGGACCGCAGGAGTGGGGCCCGGTTTGGGCATCGGCCAAAAATGGAGAAGAAGGGAGAAGAAGAGAAGGAAGAAAGAAAGATAAAGAAAAAGAAAAGAAAAAGAAAAAGGGAGAATGATGGATGGATGTGATGGATAGGAGAGGGATTAAATGAAGGGTGGTGGGTGGTTGGTGAAGTCGGTGGGGAAAGAAAAAGAAAAGGAACGGAAGAAAGAAAGAGAGAAAAGGAAAGTTTAAAAATATAATATTATAATAAAGTCGGGAAATATCGACTGTTCCAGAAAAATCCCCAGAGGTAAAAAACATTACCTTGAGAAATAATACGAAATTAGTTTTCTAAAATAAAATCCCATTTTCAAATTAAAAATCTTGGAGTCAACGTCGATACTAGTCTACACCGGTTCGGCCGGATTTTGATAAATTTTGAAAAATTCTAGAAAATGCATTAAAGAAGAAAATATGATTCTAAGAAGTAACGTAAAAGCAAAATCTAGAATTTCAATTCTGATTGTAAACTAAAAATCCTGTAATTAACCAGCGATACTAGCCGACACCAAATCCAGTGGAATTTTGATAAATTCAGAAAAATCCCAGAAAACGTATAGATAGAAAATATGATTTTAAGAAATAATATGAAAGTCTTTTATAGAAATTCAACTCCATTTGTAAATGAAAAATCTGAGAATCGATCAGCGGCACTGGTCGACACCGGTTTTGAAGATTTTCAATTTAATTCAGGAAAATCTCAGAAAATCATAGAAAATCTAGAATATTGAAAAATGATGTTTGAAACTAAAATCGATCAAATTTGAATACCAAAAAAATCAAATCGAGTAATACCCTAGAATCAGGTCCCGGATTCAGACTAGGACTGACTCCGAGTCCACGAATCCAGATCCAAGGCAAAACGACCATATAAATAATTCATATACAAAACAAATGTAGGAAGTAAATCAAAAAATATGATCAAAAAATCTGAATATGCAACTAAGTACGTATTCTGGGAGCAGGGTGTTACATGCAATTAGTTCAACAGTACACTAGCACAAGCAGATAACTATTTCCCCCAGTTCAACAGTACACCAACAACCAGCTCGGAGGATCGAGGAGATCCGGACTGCGCATTCAGACACTCACAACGATCATTTCTGGTGGCTCCAAAGAGTTTAACAATATACTCACAGAGACCAAAAATTCAGACAAGGTCAAGCTCAAAATATCTCAGGATATAGTTAGTCCATCTTGAGAGAATTGCTGCTAGAAGAAAAATCCAAAGTGTTTTGAAACCCGTCTCAGTCAACCGTGGAGTTTTGAAAACTTTGGAGGGGGTCCTATAGACTGTCTAAAAATTACTGAAGATAAGTCATCAGAGAACAAAGTCTATACTCTAGACATGAGAATAATCATAGCCACTCGTGTAATGCCAAGACGCAGAGTTTGAAGCCAACATCTCAGCATCACTACAGTACTGAGATGCGAGGGTCGAAACCTGTGTCCCAGCTTCACTGTAATGACCAAGAGGCGAAGCTTGAAGCCCGCGCCTCAGCATCACTACAGTATCGAGACGGCTTTACTGTAACGACCAAGACGCGAAGCTCGAAGCCCGCGTCCCGACATCATTGCGGTGCCAAGACGCAAGGTTCGAAGCCCGCGTCTTGACATCACTGCAATCTCAAGATGCAGAGCCCGAAGCCCGCGCCTGACAGAGTTCGAAGCCCGCGTCTAGCAAGTTCAGAGTCGACATCCAAAACACGAGGCTCGAAGCCCGCGTTCCAACTACAGAGAAACCCTGCGTCTCGGTTATAACTGCCCTCATTTCTAGGTCAATTATTGCCCACATAATGAGAGGAGTTATCCCCCATCATGGAGGATTTTTAGAGGACAGTTTTACCCCCTGAAGCCCCTATAAATAACCTAGTTTCTTATTGAAGAGGGGTCAGAAGTTTTGGGTAAAAAAAAGATTGAAGAGTGAACTTTTGGTCAAATTCTCTTAGTCTGAGGAATACTGAAGAAAGAGTTGAACTCTTCTAACAACTTGCTGAGTACAAGTTTATTTTGCCTCAAGTCTCTTTAACATTTCATTAGACATGAGCTGTGCTACTCTGTCCATAGTCCGAAGAGAAGATTCTCAGAATATTGTGACGTTCACCCGGTCAACGAAAAACACGATTCACTTTCCACCGCTACATCAAGAACCCAATATTAAACAAAGAGATGATTTGAGCTTGAACATCTTCTTTCTTGTAATCGGAATTTTTGATATTGTTGTAATCTTTCATCGATTCAAGAAATTTTATTTGGAACTCTAAATTTTTCCCGAGCCCAAAGAAGAATATGAACTATGTAGATTTATCGGGATCCTTAAATTTCAGTGCTTTGAACTTGTGATCGAGTTCAGATGAGTATTCTTTTCCTCCTTCAGTTAAATAAGAATTTTATGATAAATGATTTTATTTTGTTGTGTAATTAAGTTACTAAAATTAAATGAGACGATACTTATGAGTATTTGCTCTTGTATTATTTTCTCATTCACCATTATCTATATATATATATATATATATATATATATATATATATATATATATATATATATATAGAAAAGTATTCCTAGTAGGTCTCCTTAGATTACAATCTAAGGAGACGGCTTAAAACTCTAACATCCAAATATTTTTTCCATAATCTAACCGTACATTATCATCTTCATATTCTAAAATATATACATATAAAAAATCAATTAATTTGTAGTTCGTTTACTCATTAATCTAATCGTTCCATTTTGTTCTACTGTTTAAAAACCAATAATGTTTGAACCCAAAGAAATTAGAATAAACAAACTTCAAATTACATGATTTTTTATATATGTACATCTTAGAGTTAAGAGATTTACCGTGTAGCTTGTGGCTAACGGGTCGTGTCCATGAGGAGGAATACGATGAAAGCTTTTCGGTGTTTCATTTAGTAACAAAGAATTGTGTTCGTTTTTTAATTGAAAAGAGAATGAAAAGAAGGAGATGATTAAAAGAGAAATTGCAACTTTGGAGAAGGCTCTGGAGAAGGTGATTTAAAAAGCTTGAAAATTGTTTGGTTGATTTTAATAAAGAAGAAAATCTGGGCTCACTATCTCACTACTCAACCGTTTATTCTTCTATTGAAATCCTTAGTGTCTCAACTTGATCATAGGCAAAACTTAAGGTTGACTTTAGAAAGTTTGAACTAAAGCATATAAGATGGTTGGAAAAGTTCACTCTTTTCTTTAAGAAACCGTTTTGAATCGAATATGAAATGATCAAGAAGTTCAAGTACGAGATAAAAACAAGTTCAAGAGACGTTCTTAAAAGAAGTAAGAGTTTAAAAATCCAAACCCATCCTCATGTGCCTTCACGAACACTTTCAAGAAGAAAGGCTTTAAGTTAGGCATGCAAATAATTCATTGGGTCTTTTTCATTAAAATCAAAAGAGAAGAAGAATTGAAGAGAGGTACAATAGTGAGCCCAGAAAACCGATTTAGCTACTCATGGAAGACAAAGAAAAATGCAAGTAAATAACGCAAGACATACCGTAAATGAGTGAAAGAAAAAGTAGCTCGATTCTTATATTGATGTCACTTCAATCTTCAAGTTACAAGCAATCAATTCCTCTCTCTCGCAAGTATTTGTACTGAACTACAAATTACAAAACAAAAATATAACTTTTGTACTATCTAACAAAGAGCCTAAACCTTAAAGTATAAACAAAAATTCTAATCCTAATCTTCGCTCCTTTTTACTCTGTTGAAACTGGTATTTATAGGGAAAAACCAGAGGGGGGAGATCCTGGGAAGATTGGGGGAGCAAATGCTCCCCCAACAGAAACAACCAAGCCGCGGAAATGCGGCTAGGGCCGTGTTTCCGCGGCCCTGGTGTGGCCAGTTGGCCACACCCAATTGGGTGGCTCTCCTGCTTTGGTGATTCTCCTGTATCTTCTTCTGGTTTTCTCGTTTCTGCTTCAGAATTTGACGAAACAGCCTTTGATTGTTGGCTTTAACCGCTTGATTTGGGAGGATTCTTTTCAACCGGTTTTCAACCTCTCTGATATGCCAAGATATTGCCCTGATTCCTTGATTTCGAATTTATTCTGAATTAAATCAGAATTTGGTGGGCTTTTGGGCTTATTTCTCTTTCCTTTCTTTTAGCAATTGGGCCTACATTTAACAAAGAAGAAGAAGACTTATTAATAGGATTTATTAGCTAAAAAGTATGGTAAGGTGACAATGTATATGCAATATATGTGACTGATCACACCCCCACACTTATCTTTTGCTCGCCCTCGAGCAAAACATCAGACTAATTCTAATCAATTATTAGACCACTTTCGCAGGTCACTCGATTGCACTGAACATGTGCAACAAACTGTTAAAGCTCTAGGTTCCCCTAGAGGACTTGTTTTCTCTCATGAGGATTTTCAGTGGATTGCACCCACAAAATTCATAAAAAATGTTAGTATTTTCGAAAATCATTGTTTAAGGAGAAAATATTTGAAGTATATTTGTAAGGCTTTAGGTAATCTATAAGTTATAGGAATATCAAATTTTTCATTCCGAAACTCAGTCTCTATTCAAAGACATGTCATCAATCAAAGTAAGGAGTCAAATTGTACTTCTCATCTAATCTATTTATTTACCCTGAGTCGTATGCACCATCATGACTGTGAAGTTGACTAAGGGTTCTTTAACATTAACTCCTATGCCTTATTTATATTTATTTTTGGTAGAATTTATTTCTCAATTTCATTAGGCTTTCTAATCTGCCCATATAACGAGCCTTTAGTCAGTGACACCCAAACTGGACAGTTTTTAGGGCACCAGGTGAGAAAATACCCATAAGGACTTAAACACTCGAGCAGACAAGGCCACGAAACTAAGGTTTTTATTTATAAAATGTACCTCTTTTAGACGTGAATACTTATACTTCATGAGGCACAAATACCCAGCTTAATCAGAGGATTTATATTTTTTTTCAAACTTATCTAATTATCTTTTGCATAAACACCAAGGCTTGCTTAGGCCAAAGCACCTAGCTAATCAATAATTAGATTTATTTATTTTTTTCTTTTTCATACATATATATTTTTTATAAGGCATAAGAGTCTTTGTTTTTAAACCCTAAGTGTGTAAGTGTATTTAGTGTGCATATTTCATCAAGATAAATATCAAGACTAAATTACTTTCACAAATTTTCTTCCTAACCCTAAAAATCAAACAAGTTATCTGACTTTGACCAAGTATAAGAAATCCTAATTATGATTTTCCTATTCCTTAAAATTGACTTAATTTCTTACAAAAAATATATCAAAATATTGTTTTAACTTTCAAAAAGTTTTTTTTATATATATATTTTTTCTTTTTTCTCTTTTTTTTCTTTTTTTTTGTTATATTAGTCATGTTAGAACCCTCCCCCACACTTATCTCATGCATTATCCCCAATGTATGAAAGAAATGTATAGATGCATGAAATAAAATGAAAAAGAGGAAAGTTATCGATACACTGGGTCAAAAAGACCCAAAGCCGTTTCATTTACCGGCACCGATTCCAAAAAGGTTTAAGGCGTTGACCATTTACCTTAAAGTCATTTCCATTCTTGGTGTCACTGATCTCAACTGCACCGTGTGGAAATACGGTTTTTACAACGAATGGCCCAGTCCATCTTGATTTTAATTTTCCTAGGAAAAGATGAAGCCTAGAATTATAGATTAAGACTTTTTGTCCAGGGAAAAAGATTTTTCTTATGATGTGTTTATCATGAAAAATCTTAACTCTATCTTTAGTGATCCTAGCATTTTCATAGGCCTAATTTCTTAACTCCTCTAATTCGGAAATTTGTAACTTCCGAAGGTCACCGGTCTTAGTTAAGTCGAAATTCAACTGCTTGATTGCCCAGAAGGCTTGGTGCTCTAACTCAACGGGCAGGTGACAAGCTTTATCATAGACTAACCTATAAGGAGATATTCTTAGAATCGTCTTGAAAGTGGTCCTGTAGGCCCATAGGGCATCTACAAGTTTGATGGACCAATCTTTCTGATTTTGGGTCACATTTTTCTCCAAGATAAGCTTGACTTATCTATTGGAAACCTCAACCTGCCCACTGGTTTGAGGGTGATAAGGTGTGGACAACTTGTGAATTATGGCATACTGTAACGCCCCGATCCCAAGGATACGGAGACGTTATGGCGACGTACATACGCGAGGTGAAAACACGCTCACGCGTACGTTAAGCCACAGTCAGGAAAGACCTAACCATGTGTTAGGTTATTCCTATTACCATGCATGTCCAATTATTATCAATTAATTATTAATAGGTATTAGTATTTATCCATAATCAAGATCTACCAATTCATTGCACTAAACATGATAAAAGGTAATTTATAAAATAAAAACACTAACAAACTAGCTACAGGACTTTAGCTCTCGTTCCCACGATCGCAACGGATCCAGAATCGCCTGAATCGGAGTCCGGATGCTCCTGATATCGCTCGAACACCAAAACCGAAATAAAAGGTTAGTTACGCAATAACAGAAATTATTCAGGGGGCTATATGTAATTTTACAGGGGCCTAAAAGTAATTTAAAAATTTACAGGGGCTTAAATGAAAATATACCTTATTGGGTCGGGTACCCCAAACGGGTCGGGTAATTACCCAAACCTAAAACCATTGGGTTTTCACCCAATAGAACAACAGCAGCAGCAGCCATGGGCTGCTGCTGCCGCCGCCCCTTGCGCGGCCGCCGCCTGTGCGCGGTCGCCACCCGCGCGCCCCGCCGGCGCGGCCTCACCGCCGGCGCCGGCGCCACCCCGGCGCCGCTCCGGCGCCCGTGGCCGCCGGGGCCCCAACCGCCAGAGAGAGAGAGGGAGAGAGATAGAGGTGGGGGCTGGCGCTCCCCCTACCAGCGCCGCCCGGCCTGGTGACCTGACTGGCCTCCCATGTCGCCGGCCTGACCAGCGTCAGTCGCCGGCGAGCCGCCGTCCTCAACCAGAGGGGAAGAAGTGAGGGAGAGAAAGATTGGAGAGAGAGAAATATTGGAAGAGAGAGAGAGATTAGAGAGGGGGAGATTTAGAGAGAGAGAAAGATTTGAGAGAGAGAGAGGTATAAGAGAGGGAGAGAGTCGGTTGAATGGGTCGGTGGGTGAAGTCGCTGGAAGTCTCCAGCGTTGAGAAGAAGAGGAAGAGAAAAGAAGAGGAAAGAAAAAGATAAAAAAAATAATAATTAAAATATTATAGTATTGGTCCAAAAATTCGACTAGCTCCGAACGGCTCCCAAAAATTACAGAAAATAGGAAATATTATCTTGAGACGTAAGATGAAGACGGTTTGCAAAAACTCAATCCGGTTTGTAAATTAAAAATCCCAGAGTGTCTCGCCGATACGGGCGACACCGATTTGGCCGGATTTTCGATAAATTCAGAAAATTCCCCAAAAATACCCGATCATAGAGAACACGATTCTAAGATACACGGTGAAAGCGGATTCTAAAAATTCTACTCCGTTTGTGAAATAAAAATCAGAAGGCTGGTTATCGGTATCGGTCGACACCGACAACGGAAATTTTCCAAAATAATCCAGAAAATTTCCAGAAAATCCTGAAAAATCTCAAATATTAGAAAATGATTTTAGAAACTGAAATCAGCTCAATTGGATTACTACGGAGGTCAAATCAATTTTGTACGTCGTATCGCGTACCGATACGGTGATACGTACACCAGGGAGCAGGGGGTTACACATACTTTCGCATAAGAGCTTCAAAGGATCTATTGCAAAAGTGAGTGCCATTATCACTGATGATAGCACGAGGGGTTCTGAAGCGTGAAAAAATGTTCTCTTTCAAAAACTTTATGACAACTTTGTTATCATTCGTTTTACAAGGAATGGCTCTACCCACTTGGACATATAATCCACAGCAACCAATATGTATTGGTTTCCAAATGAATTAGGAAATGGACCCATAAAGTCGATCCCCAAACATCAAAGAGCTCTATTTTTAGAATTGAGTTGAGGGACATCATATTTCATTTTGAGATCCTTTCTACCATCTGACATCTAGGGCACGTCTTGCAAAATTCATAAGCATTTTTGAACAAGGGGGCCAATAGAACCTACTTTGTAGTACTTTTTCAGTAGTCTTGCGGGGACCAAAGTGTCCACCGCATGCAAGTTCGTGACAAAAGGTTAGAACACACTTAACCTCCTCATCGGGAATGCATCTCCTAATAATTTGGTCAGAACAGTACTTAAAAAGATACGGTTCCTCCAAAAAGAAATACCGGACTTGGGATAAGAACCGGTATATATCATTTTTGGATCAATGAGACGGAGTTTGATTTGTGACTAAGTAATTCACTATATCAGTAAACCAAGGTTCCCTAGAGATAGCTAAGAGATTTTCATCAGGAAAATCCTCATTTATGAGTAATTCGTTGCATGGAGAATTAGGGATCCATGAGAGATGGTTAGCAACGACATTTTCTACGCCTTTTTTTATCTCGAATCTCAAGATCGAATTCTTCAAGAAGGAGATCCAACGAATGAGTCGGTCCTTGGCATCCTTCTTCATCATGAGGTACCTAAGCGCAGAATGATCGGTGAAAATGGTGGTTTTGGACCCTAGTAGGTAGGGACGAAATTTCTCTAAGGCAAACACTACTGTCAAGAATTCCTTCTCACCTCGTAGTGTAGTTCAATTGAGTATCGTTGGGAGTCCTACTAGAGTAGTAAATCAAATGCTGCTTGTTATCAATGCGTTGTCCTAGGACAGCGCCTATGGCAAATCGGAAGCATCACACATAATATTGAACGGCTTAGACCAATCCGGTGCAGATATGATTGGTGCAGAAATAAGCTCTCCCTTAAGCTTCTCCCAAGAATTCATGCATTCAGCATCGAAAGTGAAGGACACATCCTTACCTAACAGATTAGTCAAGGGCATAGCAATTTTACTAAAATCCTTTATAAATCTTCGGTAGAAACCAGCATGTCCTAAGAAGGATCTAATGTCCTTAACGCATTTGGGCATGGGAAGCTTAGCAATAACCTCAATTTTGGCTCTATCCACTTCAATTCCTTTCTTGGAGATTTCATGACCCAAGACAATTCGATGTTTTACCATGAAGTAGCATTTCTCCCAATTCAGTGTCAAATTTTTCTCAGCACAACGTTGGAGGACAAGTTCTAAATGGTGGAGACATTGAGTGAATGAATCTCTGTAGATGGAGAAATCATCCATAAAGATCTCTAAGAATCGTTCTACCATATCAGAGAAAAGACTCAACATGTAACGTTGAAATGTTGCTGGGGCATTGCATAAGCCGAAAGGCATTCTATGATAAGCAAATGTCCCAAATGGACATGTGAACGTAGGCTTTTCTTGGTCCTCAGGAGCAATAGGGAACTGGTTATACCCCGAGTAACCGTCCAAGAAACAGTAATACTCGTGACCCGCGAAACGTTGAAGCATTTGATCAATAAAGGGAAGTGGAAAATGGTCCTTACGAGTTGCAACATTAAGCTTCTTATAGTCAATGCAAACTCTGATCCTCGTGGGAAGTCGAGTTTGGACCAACTCTTTGTTCTCGTTTTCCACTACGGTGAAACCGGATTTCTTTGGAACCGTGTGGACAGGACTGACCCATTGGCTATCAGAAATGGGATAAATTATCCTATTGTCTAAGAGTTTGACAGTTTTCGCATGAACAGCCTCTTGCATTATAGGGTTTAATCTACACTGCGGTCTCTTTTAGGTGTGGCATCTTCATTGAGATGAATGCGATGTTGAACAATGGTCGGACTTAATCCCTTTATATTAGTCATCGTCCAACCAATGGCTTCCCTATGTTTTCTTAGAATTGCTTTAAGGTCTTCTTCTTCCTCATCATTTAAATGGGAGGCAATGATGATAGGAAAGGTCTCTTGTTCGCCTAGATAGACGTACTTGAGATGCGCAGGTAAGGTTTTCAATTCTAAGGAAGAGGAGGGCTCACTGGAAGGAATAGTCAAATTTTTTCGCTCCATTATTGGTGAAATAGGGCTCGAGGCCAATTCACATCAGAATCTACAACCTGATCAAGATTAAAGTCTCAGACTCTAACCCGAAGTCACACTCAGTTTCTAGTTCCAATTCTTCCCTATGTTCACTTGTTAAGTTCTCAATTAGGTTGACTTCAAATGTTTGGTCCTCAACATCGCGGGGTTGTTTTCCTAGATTGAAGACATTGACTTCTCTAGTCATGTCCCCAAAGGTTAACCTCATGGACATATTCCTACAATTGATGATGGCATTAGCAGTACCACGGAATGGTCGCCCTAGGATAACAGGAGTTTGAGCCCTATGATTTGAGTTGGACACAGGTTGTGTCTCCAGAACTATAAAATCAACAGGGTAAATAAACTCCCCTACCCGGATCAGGACATCATTAATCTCCCATTTTGGAACTTTTACTGAACGGTCATCCAGTTGGATGGTGACTCGAGTTGTACTAAGATCGCCCAACCGGAGTTGCTGATAAACTGAGAATGAAAGCAAGTTGATACTTGCCCCCAAGTCAAGAAGTGCATGACTAATCTCGACTTGTCCTATTGTGCAGGCAATGGTAGGACTACCTGAATCATTGTACTTGACAGGTATCGAGACCCGATAGTAGCTCACTAATGTTAGTGGCTAAGAAGACCTTTTTGGTACATTAGTCTTTCTCTTCTTGGTGCACATGTCCTTAAGAAACTTAGCATAGGAAGGGACTTGTTGGATGGCATCAAGAAGTAGCACATTTATTTCACTAGATTAAATATCTCAATTATCTTGTCCATGTGTGAATTTTGCTTGTTGTTTTTCAACCTATTAGGAAATGATACTATAGGCTGGTGCACCTGACTGGCTGACTTATCTTTTTCAGATTCGTCAGAATTGGAAGGATTTGGATTAGATGAGGTAGATGCTTGATTGTGGTTGTGCTGAAAGGGATTGGTTGGCGTTGACACTTGATTATCAACTCTCTTTCCTAACCTCAATGTATGAACAGCATTACATTAATTTAATGAATGATCCTCAGCCAAATGAGCTTGTTGAGAATTCCTAGGATTGGTTATTGGCTGACTAGGCAGGGTACCCTTCTGTCTCTCATTCTGTGGAGTGGCTAGTTGGCTCATTTGAACCTCTAACCTCTGTATAGTTTGGATGAGAGAATCTTGATTTTTCATGTATCTTTCCATGTTTCTCTCAAAGTTAGTCCTTCTCCTTTCTAGTTGAGGATTCTGGAAGGAGGTTTGTGGAGCCTGATTGGGAAAGTTTTGTTGATAGTTTGAAAAGTTAGGTGGATGGTTGAGAGAATTATTATGGAAATTGGAAAAGTTGGGTTGATGATTGGAAGAATTATTAGCATGATGGAAGTGGCTAGCATGATTTGATCGAGAATGGTCATTGTTATTTTGGCTCCATGAGAATTAGGGTAATTTCTCTAATCAGGATTGTACGTTTGTGCGTAAGGATTATTGTTCGGCATTGAAAAGGCCGCATTCATCGGTTCATGGTATTGTTGCTGAGCCTGAAACACAGGGCACTCCTCGAACACATGATTCATAGCTTGGCAGTAAGTACAGTCCGGAGTTGGAAATTGGTTTGGGCTGACTTGATTGACTGGACTTGGTTCCTTAGTTTCTAGAGCTTCCAGTCTTTTTGCTAGGTTAGCTAACTTAGCCTTATTAGCGATGGATGATTCGATAGAATGGAGACCTCCTTTTGAAGAGATGGAGTTAGGATTCCTAGAGGTTTCACTAGTAGGTTCCCATTGGATGGTCTTTTCAGCTAGGTTTTCATACAAATCCCATCCTTCATTTTCATCCTTCTGCAAGAATCCCCCTTGGCACATACTTTCTAAGAGGGTTTTGGTAGAATAGTCTAAACCGTCATAAAGAATTTAGCATTGTCGCCATTTCTCTATTCCATGATGAGGACATTGGACAAGGAGGTCTTTAAAGCGTTCAAAGTACCTCCAGAACGGTTCACTCGGTTCTTGTTTGAATTGCATGATTGTCTTCCTAATGAGAGCGGTCTTATGAATTGGATAGAATTTCTTCAAGAAGACCTTGATGAAACCATCCAAAGATGTGATAGAACTGGCCGCTAAGCTGTAAAGCCATTTCTTTGCTAAGTCCTTAAAAGCGAAAGGGACAAATCTCAACCTAATAGCATCGTCTACAAGGTGTGAGATTTTCATCATTAGACATACTTCCTCAAATTCTCTTATGAAGAAGTAAGCATCTTCGGACTTTAAGCCATGAAACTTGGGGAGTGTGTTGATGAATTGAGGCTTGAGCTCAAAATTGTATTCACCAACCGATGGAAGTAGAATGCAAGATGGAAGTGAGGTTCGAATGGGATAGAACCTATCCTGCAAGGATGTTGGTTGACCCATAACCGGATCAGGTTTTGGTCCAAACTTGGGTGGTGATGTGTTTCTAGTCAACCTAGATGAGTTAGGGTCTCTTGACCACACTTGCATGCACAAACACTATCACAATCACAAACAAGTTTACTAACAGTCAACAAGAGTAATCAACCAAGCCTAATCTAAGGTAACCTTGACCTAGACAACTCCAACTGGTTAATTGTCCACAGGAGGTATAATGTAGACTTTGACCACAAGCTAATCAGCCAGGTCAGGGCAAGATTGGTGGGAGGTTATCCATCAAAAACGTTCCTTAATTAAGTAACCACCAACCTTCGGGCTTTCGGCCCTCAATCCCCTTCCAAGCCACTGATTTGGCAGGAGTCAAATTCCAACACCTTCCCCTTTAGGATAATCTCCTAGTGAGTTCGAGATGTCCCTAAGGCTAACGTCTATCAGATTTTACTTAGGCTTAGGTTGTGCGTGCTTGGAGATGGTTTGTGGGCTAAGGAAGGGTAATGACTTCCCCACCTTATCTTGAATTGGGTTTTGCCCTTAGAATTTATTGTGCAAAGTGTGCAAGATACAGAAAAGTAACATTCAAAAGCAAAATATCACCCTAGAATGTTTCCTAAACTATATGCTATGCATACGTACCTTGTCTCCAGCTCTCTTCAACAGTAATTGTAAAATAAACATTTTTTAAGCAATTAACAATCACTCAAATTACTGTTGAATTAAAACAGGGATAGTGGATAGCAGATATAGCAAGAATATAACGTATAAAAACTTATTTTTTTTTTGTGAGCAATATGTCCTACAAAAAAGAGTTTTAGTAGTCCAACAAAATTTTTAACTTTTGCAACGCAATTTCTTGAAATTCTGTTTCCTACTTTCGAGAGTAGGGGCACAGAATTTGCAAGTCTTCTCTTGCAAAGCTTGAATGCTAGATCTGAATCTTCAACTCCCTGAAACAACACACCAAACTTGTTAAAAAACAAATGCACTGTTCCCTCCCCGGCAACGGCGCCAAAAATTGATTGAAAAAATTAAAGAGTTAAGTGATTTACCGTGTAGCTTGTGGCTAACGGGTCGTGCCCAGGAGGAGGAATGTGATGAAAGCTTTTTTGTGTTTTGTTTAGTAACAAAGAATTGTGTTCGTTTTTTAATTGAAAAGAGAATAGAAAGAAGGAGATGATTAAAAGAGAAATTGTAACTTTGGAGAAGGCTTTGGAGAAGGTGATTTAAAAAGCTTGAAAATTGTTTAGTTAATTTTAATAAAGAAGAAAATCTGGGCTCACTATCTCACTACTCAACCATTTATTCTTCTATTGAAATCCTGAGTGCCTCAACTTGATCATAGGCAAAACTTAAGGTTGACTTTAGAAAGTTTGAAGTAAAGCATATAAGATGGTTGGAAAAGTTCACTATTTTCTTTAAGAAACCGTTTTGAATCGAATGTTAAATCATCAAGAAGTTCAAGTATGAGATAAAAAACAAGTTCAAGAGACGTTCTTAAAAGAAGTAAGAGTTTAAAAATCCAAACCCATCCTCATGTGCCTTCAAGAACACTTTCAAGAAGAAAGGCTTTAAGTTAGGCATACAAATGATTCATTGGGTCTTTTTCATTAAAATCAGAAGAGAAGAAGAATTGGAGAGAGGTACAATAGTGAGCCCAGAAAACCGATTTAGCTACTCATGGAAGACAAAGAAAAATGCAAGTACATAACGCAAGACATACCGTAAATGAGTGGAAGAAAAGTAGCTCGATTCTTGTATTGATGTCACTTCAATCTTCAAGTTACAAGCACTCAATTCCTCTCTCTCACAAGTATTTGTACTGAACTACAAATTGTAAAATAAAAATACAACTTTAATACTATCTAACAAAGAGCCTAAACCTTAAAGTATAAACAAAAATTCTAATCCTAATCTTCGCTCCTTTTTGCTCTGTTGAAACTGGTATTTATAGGGAAAAACCAGAGGGGGGAGATCCTGGGAAGATTGGGGGAGCAAACACTCCCCCAACAGAAGCAACCAAGTCGCAAAAACGCGGCTAGGGCCGCGTTTCTGCGGCCCTGGTGTGGCCAGTTGGCCACACCCAATTGGGTGGCTCTCCTGATTTGGTGATTCTCCTGTATCTTCTTCTAGTTTTCTCGTTTCTGCTCCAGGATTTGACGAAACAGCCTTTGATTGTTGGCTTTAACTGCTTGATTTAGGAGGATTCTTTTCAACCGGTTTTCAACCTCTCTGATATGTCAAGATATTGCCCTGATTCCTTGATTTTGAATTTATTCTGAATTAAATCAAATTTTGGTGGGCTTTTGGGCCTGTTTCTCTTTCCTTTCTTTAAGCAATTGGGCTTATATTTAACAAACAAGAAGAAGACTTATTAATAGGATTTATTAGCTAAAAAGTATGGTAAGTGACAATGTATATGCAATATATGTGACTGATCAAGTGACATTGATTTTTCATAGTAGATTTTATAGCTTGTTCCCGTTACTTTAGGCTTAGTGTATATGCTTGGGATATTTTTCTCGCGTATATACGTCGCCGACTCTCGTCATGACTCCATTTTCACGTATTTTAAGAAGCGGGGCGTGACAAAAACAATTTAAAAATTTCAGCGAGTGCGAAAGATTTCCATAAAACCAGTAAGCCACCAACACTCACCAAATTAGTTCCTCGTAAACAATAAATATATAAATAAGAACAACATTAAAAACTTACTAATGAAATACGAGGTACCTTAACGGTTCACCATTATTCTAATTAATTACTTAATATATATATAATATGAGGAATATGTAAATCAGCTGACACAAGAGGCAACTTCGTCCCATGTCGCACTCCAAAATCATATTTCTCGAATTTTTTCGCAATCCGACCGTACATTATCATCTTCATGTTCTAATATGTATACATATAAAAAATTAAGTGAATTGGAGTTCGTTTACTCATTGATCTGATCGTTCCATTTTATTTTACTATTAAAAAAACTGTTCATGTTTGAACCCAAAGAAAATAGAGTAAACAAACTCCAAATCAGATGATTTTTTATATGTGTATATCTTAAAACATAAAAATAATCATGTGCGTTCGGATCTTGAAAATTCAATTAAAAACTTGAGTTTTGAGTGTGACATAGGACGAAGTTGCCTCCTGTGACAGCTCATTTCCATCTCTCTCTATATATATAAGAAAGAGATGGACTTGTGCAGTTTCGGAAGGATTCGAGTCTGAATTTTTCTCACTCAAATACCATGCTACGACATTCAAATATATGATCCACTCCAATATTATTTAAAGTAACTAAAAATAATCAAGTGTTTTGAATACTTTTTGCATCCATCAAGTAGGTGCAAAATTGACAGCCTAAACTAATGAGTTGGTTAGTTTAATGGCGTAGAATATTTGAAACCTAACAAAAATTGATATGTAGAGTTTTTAATTGTTTAGATCTGATGAAATAGTCGGATCGAGAATTTGTATGTCTAAAGATGTAGACCTACGCAGTATATAATATGCTATTTTCTGTCATCCATTTTGCGCCTACTTGATGGATGGGCAAAAAATATTCAAAACACTTGATTTTTTATTTTAATTATTTTAGATAATATAAATCAACTTCAATGGAGTGAATCTTATATTTAAATACCATATCATGATATTTGAGTGGGAAGGATTCAGGCTCGAATCCTTCAGAACTACACAAGTCGCACTTGTATAGTTCCGGAAGGATTCAAGCACACAAGTCTCGCTTGTATAGTTCCGGAAGGATTCGAGCCCGAATCCTTCCCACTCAAATATCATGCTATGATATTCAAATATAAGATCCACTACGTTGAAGTTAATTTATCTTATTTAAAGTAACTAAAAATAAAAAAATCAAGTGTTTTGAATACTTTTTTTCCCTATCCGTCAAGTAGGCATAAAATGGATGGCCAAAAATCGCATATTGCATAAATCTACATCTTTAAACATACAAATTCTCGATCAGATAATTTCATCATGATCTAAACGCTTAAAATCCCTCACACATCAATTTTTGTTATATTTCAAATATTCTACACCGTTAAACTAACCAACTCACTATTTCGGCCGTCTATTTTTCACCTACTTGATGGATGGGCAAAAAGTATTTAAAACGCGTGATTTTTTATTTTTAGTTACTTGAAATAATATAGGTCAACTTTAATGGAGTAGATCTTACACTCGAATGTCATAGGTTATTTTTGAGTGGAAAGTATTCGGTCTTGAATCCAGAACACAAGTATATATGTGTGTGTGTATATATATGAGATAGACTTGTGTCATTCCAAAAGGATTTAAGGTTAAATTCTTCCCATTCAATCCTCCGACATTCGAATACAAGATCCACACCGTTGAAGTTGATTTATATTATTTCAAGTATCTATAAACCAAAAATCAAGTGTTTTGAATACTTTTTGCCCGTTCATCAAGCGGCGCAAAAATGGACGACCGAAAGTAGTGAGTTGGTTAGATCTATGCCTTTAGACATACAAATTCTCGATCCGACCATTTCATTATGATCTAAACATTTAAAAACCCTTACAAGCTAATTTTTTTAGGTTTCAAATGTTCTACACCACTAAACTAATCAACTCACTATTTAGGCCGTCCGTTTTTCCCCTACTTGATGAATGGGCAAAAAGTATTCAAAACACTTGATTTTTAGTTTATAGATACTTGAAATAATATAGATCAACTTCAACGGTGTGGATATTGTATTCGAATATCGGAGGGTTAAATTTGAGTGGGAAGGATTCGGCCTTAAATCCTTTTGGAAGGACACAAGTCTCTCTCTCTCTCACACACACACATACACACACACAGACACACACACACACACATATATATATGTGTGTATGTATATATATATATAAGTATATGTATATGTATATGTATACACTTATATGTATACATATACATATATGTATATATATATATATATATATATATATATATTATATATATATATATATATATATATATATATATATATATATATATATATAGATAAGTGTTTCTAGTAGATCTCCTTAAATTACAATCCAAGAAGGCAGTTTAAAACTCTAACATCTTGATTTTTTTTCACGATCTGACCGTACATTATCATTTCCATGTATTAAGATGTATGCATGTAAATAATCACGTGATTGGGAGTTTATTTACTCATTTTTCTTTGGGTTCAAACATTAACGATTTTTAATAGTAGAAAGAATAGAACAATTAAATCAATGAGTAGATGAACTCTAAATCACTTGATTTTTTATATGTGTATATCTTAGATCATGAAAATGATAAAAATGCGAGCGGATCGTGGAAAAAATTGAGGTATTGAAATTTTAAACCGCCTCTTTAGATAAGAAGACCTACTAGGAACACTTTACACACACACACACACACAGAGATTTGGTAGTTCCGAAAGGATTTGAACCCGAATCCTTCCCACTCAAAATACAACCATACATCATCCGAATACAAGATCCATTCCGTTGAAGTTGATTTATATTAGTTTAAGTATCTATAAATTAAAAAACAAGTATTTTAAATACTTTTTGTCCATGCATCAAGTAGGGACAAACAGACGGCCTAAAAAGTGAGTTGGTTGGTTTAACGGTGTAGAATATTTGAAACCTAACAAATTTTCGCTCAAATATCAACATCTGACATTCAGGCTCAAATCCTTCCGGAACTACACTAATCTATCTCTCTATATAGAGAGAGAATGAGATTGAGATAGACTTGTGTAGTTCCGGAAGGATTCGAACCCGAATATTCTCACTCAAATCCAATATCTGACATTCAAATACAAGATCCAATCTGTTGAATTTGATCTATATTATATAAAGTAATTAAAAATGAAAAATCATGTGTTTTGAATATATCCATCAAGCGGCGAAAAATGGACGACTGAAAGTCGTGAGTTGGTTAGATTTATGTCTTTAGACATACAAATTCTCGAGCCGGCCATTTGATCATGATCTAATTATTTAAAAACCCCAACAAACCAATTTTTGTTAGGTTTCAAATGTTCTATATCGTTAAACTAACCAAGTCACTATTAGGCCGTCCGTTTTCCCCTACTCGATGCATGATCAAAAATTATTTAAAATACTTGATTTTTGATTTATAAATACTTGAAATAATATACATCAACTTCAATGAAATGGATCTTGTATTCGGATGATGTATAGTTGTATTTGAGTAGGTCGGGCGCGAATCCTTCCGAAACTACGCAAGTCTCTCTCTCTCTCTATATACACACACACACACACACACACATATACATATACATATATATATATATATATATATATATATATATATATATATATATATATATATATATATATATATATAGAGAGAGAGAGAGAGAGAGAGAGAGAGAGAGAGAGAGAGAGAGAGAGAGATAGAGAGAGAGAGACTTGTGTCCTTCCAAAAGGATTTGAGCCCAGATCCTTCTAACTCAAATATAACCCTTCGACATTCAAATACAAGATCCACTCTGTTGAACTTGATCTATATTATTTCAAGCATCTATAAACCAAAAATTAAATGTCTTGAATATTTTTTGCCCATCTATCAAGCAGCACAAAATGGACGACCGAAAGTAGTGAGTTGGTTAGATTTATGTCTTTAGACATGCAAATTCTCGATCCGGCCATTTGATTATGATTTAAACATTTAAAAATTCTCACAAACTAATTTTTGTTAGGTTTCAAATGTTTCACACCATTAAATTAACTAACTCACTATTTAGACCGTCCTTTTTTCCCCTACTTGATGCATGGGCAAAAAGTATTCAAAACACTTGATTTTTAATTTATAAATACTTGAAATAATATAGATCAACTTTAACGGAGTGGATCTTGTTTTCAAATGTCAGATGTTGGTATTTGAGTGGAAAAATTCCGCCTCAAATCCTTTTGGAAGGATCTCTTTGTGTGTGTGTGTGTGTGTGTGTGTGTGTGTGTGTGTGTACGTGTGCGTGTGTATGTGTGTGTGTGTGTGTGTTTTGTATATATATACAGAAATATGTATATCATGTAGGTTCACCTAGAGGGGGGGAATAGGTGAAGGCTAATCTAATGGTCACTTAATGGTAAATTATGCAAATAATGCGGAAGCTAAAAAACAATTATGACCTAATTAAATCTTTTACACTAAACACTATGTATAACACAAGAGTGTTGCCGAATTCCCCGTGAAGGGCTCTGGACAAACTCCTCTAGATTCCCCTTGAATGGGTTGAGGTGCCGCGTTGGCTCTCTTGGTTGAATACAAGTGTTAGTCACAATCCCAAGCAATATATCAATTAAGCACAAATGAATATATCAAGCATATAAAGATAGACAATAATTGAATGCAAGATATAAACAAGAGACAAAGAAAGAGAAAGAGAGAGCAATCGCAAACACAAGGGTATGTTTCGAGGTTCGAGCACACTTGCTCTACATCCCCGCCTTCGACACACGAAGGATTTCCACTATGCAAGATCCCAATGGATCTCTCCTCGGTGCCGCAACACCTACAAGCTCTCGGACTCCCTAGTCCCGTACACACCGCAAGCCTACCGGCTCCCCGAGGCCGCACCTCGTACAACAAGTCCGCACCCGAACTCGAAACAACGACGAGCACACTTGCCCGTCTCCTCAAAGAACAAAGAAAAGATCTTTGGTGATCACAACACTTTGATCACCTAAAGCACTCTCACTACAACACACCTATAGGATGTATAATCAATGGATGCTCAAGTGTGGTGTGAGAAAAACAAGGATGTGAAAGGTGGAGGAAAACTCAAAGACTTTCTTTTAACACTCTTGATAAAACTTCCCTTTTGATTGGAAGAATTAGCTCTCAAATATGTGGAGAAAACTCTTTTAAAAGACTGGGAAAAACTAGCTCAAGGCTCTCCTAAAATCTTAGCTCAAAACAATGACCAAACCCCCTTTTATAGAGGTCAGAAAAATATGACCGTTGGGGTCTGTCAGAGCTGCCGGTCGACCGCCCGGTCGACCGCCAACAGTCGAAAATCCGACCGTTGGAGCCTCCGGTCGACCGCCCGGTCGACCCAGAAATCCAGAGAGCAGAACTCTCTGCAGCGGTCGACCGTCCGGTCGACCGGACCACTGTGCTGCCAGACACGCACAAGTCTGTGCACGTCGGTCGACCGTGGGTCGACCGGACCATGGTGCGGTCGACCGCTCGGTCGACCGGACCAGCCTATCAGCTAGTTCCAGGTCTGGAAAACTGGTTTAAAAAATTAATTTTAAAATCTTTTAACACTTATAAAAATTCCATAAACTTGTTTTAACATTCTATATTGAAAACCAAACTTGTGATAAAATTTTCAAGACATATATCAACATATTCATATCATTTCAGCGTCTTGCAAATTTTATCAAAAATCAAAACATGTATTTTTCAAACTTGGTTTTCATAACTTCACAAAATATAAAAACAAGATATTTGATTTCATTTTAAAGCATAGTGTGTATGGATATGATCCACTACACAATCATAATGTAATATCTATGTTTTTGACATTAAACTCTAAACTTGGTTATGGTTGAAAAGATATACATGATAGAAATACCAAAAACCAAGGTATATATATTGTCACAAAGAAAATCTTTTACTAAATAAAAATTATTTTCTAAACATAAAAATCTTTTATGAAAGCAATTCTATCAAGAGTTCTATCAAGAGTGTGTGTGTAAGATATACTTGAGCAATCCACCAACTATCCTATCCTTTACATTTTATCTAAAACAAAAACTAAATCTTATACCTAGACACAAGTCTTCATTTTCTTGAAGTCTTCACTTGAAGGCTTCTCATCTTCTTGACTTGGTCCAAGCTTGATCCAAAAGCTCCTTGGATCACACCGTGCTAGCTCCAAATCTTGATTTTTTATCCTTTGTTGAGCTATGCACCTACTAAGATCTTGATAATGAATCTGTCACTAATTAAACACAAGATCATTAGTAAACATAACTTCATGAGTTGATCATCATCAAAACTAGGGTGATAGGCCTTTGGGCCAACAATCTCCCCCTTTTTGATGATGACAAAACTCATGAGGTTATATATGCATGGATTAAAGTAAAGCTTCAAGGAAGCTCCCCCTTAACTCATGCATAGACATAAATAATAATATATGACAATGAAGCTCATAAATATGTATGCAAATGTATGGAGATAAAACATATCAAATTTTTTTTCTCCTATTTGTAAAACAAAACATATATGCATAAACATAAAATCTTATTATGTATATCTATTGTTTATTTGTTATGCATGAGAAAACTAAACACAAGTATGCATATAAACTCAAAATCTTTCTCCCCCTTTTTGTCAATCATCAACAAAGGGGTAAAAACACAATCAATAAATTTTTCTCCCCCTTTTTGTCATAAACAAAGAGATCAAGAAGGGGTAATACAAATCAATCAATAAAGATTTATATGCGATATACATTCATGAAGAGGAAGACGCTAAGTTAGCTTCCCTACACATATACATTACATGAAAGAGGGATGACAAGCCTTAATTCACATAACGCATATTATGTAATGCATAAGAAGAGATGTGAAGCTCCCCCTACACACGTATATCATATAAAGAAGAGTTGTCAAGCTCCTCAATTTATAATATACTCAATATGAATCCATATGTAAGAGAGATGTTAAGCTCTCCTTGCATATAGGAAATACAAATCAAACATTTTGAATTTTTTTTCTTTAAAATTTTGAACTTACTTAATAAAACACATTTTGAGATATCAAATCAACATATATATATATATTTTTATTTTGATATCAATGGTAAACATATGAAATTTTTTTTATTTTTCATCATAAACTTTGTGCTTTTAAAAATGTGAGCCAATTGTGAGTTAAGCACATGGAAATCATATATATGTATGAGAAATGAGTATACCAAGTGAAATTGAAACATACATATATATAAGAAACAAAATATGAGTATATACAAAATAAGTTCATATTGATACCAATTGAAACGATTCAATGATACCAATTGACATAACAATAAAATCAAGTGTATATCTCATAACCTACCACCCTTCATATGCACAAGGTAAAAGATTTTCAATGAAGCATACAAGGCATAATCGCCCATCCATCCTCCCATAGATGGTAGGGGTTTTCAAAAATAGATTTGAAAATAAGCTTAGTTTGAAAAACTCTACCAAATGAAGAATTTGCACTAGAAAAATGTTTTAAAACTAGTAAGGAATCCTTCAAGCAAAAAAAATGTTTTTCATGAAACACAAGTAAATCACATGGCACTAAAAACACTCTAATATCCATAAAATTTTCAAAAGGGGTGAGTGCACTAGTGTTATGTGGAACATGGTATCATGAAAATGTCAATAAAGCTCAATATTCTTTTTTTTTTTAAAAAAACATGAAATCATCAAAAAAATTTTTGTTAAAAAAATATTTCAAGATATATGTATGTTTTGACAACACAATAAGTATACATACATATCTCTTAAACATAATTGAGTCCATATAAATAGATTTGCATTAAAGGCAAATGACTCAAGAGGTATACATGTATATCTTAAGGTTTGGCAAAATACACATATACATGAAATAAAAAACACATGATCATAAATCAAATCCAAAAAGAGAATACAAGTTTAAAAATGTATGTATCATCAAAACTAAGCAAAACAAGCACATTTCATGGGTTCAAATAAGCATTCAAGCACAAATATAAATAGATTTATTTGTGGCCCACAATATGTTCAAGTATAAATCCTAGTGTTGATAAAACTAACATATAAACTAATATTCAAATCATGAAGCATCAAATTTTGAGAAAAATAGAATCATGTGTCAATCTTAAAAATTATTTGAAGAATAAATAACTAGTATAACTTGTTTTTGAAAAGCTAGTTAAAGATCCTTCAAATATATCAAATATTATGTTTTTCATAAACATAACTAGATACATAAAAATTTAAGCACTCATGGTCTATAAAGCTCAAAATGTTTTTAATAAAAATGTGAGTGTTAAATGATCATGTAAATAGTATTTTTATGAAAATAGTCAATGAAGCTCATAAGTCACATTTTTAAACAAAAACACGAAAAATCATTTTTAATCAAAACACTAATCTTCATGGTATATGTATGATTAATCCAATCCTAACAATACACATACATATCCCAAATCTAAAAGAGTCTATTAATGAAGTTTGCATGAAGGCAAGAGACTCACGGGTATACATGTATATTTATTAGATTTGAATTTAAAATACATATACATGAAGTAAAGCATAAAGTAGGTAAAACATGTATAAAAGAGAATCATCAAAACTAGTCTATACATATGCATATAGAGGATACAAAAGAGCATGAAGTTCAAATATATATGAGTCAATTGTAGTTCACTATTCATATATGTATAAATGCAAGTTTGACACATTCTACCTCTAAGCATGTAAATACCACATGAAGCACAAAAATATGAACATGCTATATGATATATGAAATTAAAAGCATGTGCATAAAAGTAGGAGTTTAGAAATTGTTACCAACTCCAATGCTCCAAAAATTGGTGGTTGTCCCACCAAGCTCCTTGATAGCGATGCATCCAAAAGTATGTCCATCAAGTCTATTGCATCCACTACCAAGGCACCAATCCTCTCACGTCTTGTGAGAGCCCTCACCTACATCAAAAGCAAATGGTGGGGGTTTTGGTACCCATATTTTCTTGGGTCCTTTGGGGTTAGTCTTGTTGTAAGGAACCCAAAATCTTTTATAATTAGCAAAATTTAGAGAATTAATATTATCATAACAAAACTTTGCTAAATGGCCTTTGCGGCCACAATGTGTACATACGTACACCTTAATATGCTTATGTGTAGGAGTGTGATCATGTTGTGCAACATAAGCATATGCATGATAGGTATGATGTGCATGAACATGTGGAGTTTGTTTCTTTGAAAACATTGACTCCAACCTAGAATGATTAAAAGCACAAGAGTCCAAAGTTGAACTCAAACCATCCATTTTATTTTTCAAATTCTTAATCTCATTAGTTGTGGCATGTAAAGCATGGTGAGATATAGAATCATTTTCTTTTTCTTTTGTGAAACAAAATCTTTTTCTTTTTCACAAATTTTTCTTTTCAAAGATTTGTTTTCTTGAAAAACACCTTCTTTTTATTTTTCCACCAAATCAACTTTATTTTTCAAAATAGTGTTTCCTTCACATAAATCATTCAATTTTGCAAGCAAGGAAACATTCTCATTTTTCAAATCTTTATTTTCCTTTTCTAAGCATGCCATTTTATTTTCTAATGAATCTTTTTCATTAAGCATGGCATCAAAATTCTTTTTCAAATTTTTGTTATCCTTTTCTAAACATGCAATGTTAGATTTGAATGTATCATGTTCTACATGCATGCAAGCAATATTCTTTTTCAAATTATTATTCTTCTTTTTAAGCATGTCATATTTTTCAAGCACAAGATGACAAAAGGTAGTAAGCTCATCATATGACATGTCTCCATCATCGGATTCGGAGTTTACCTCAAGGGGGTTATCCCCTTGGACCATGTAGCACTTGTTGGAGGTGTCGCTTCCAACATCCGAGTCACTCCCCGCATAGTATAGATCTTTTTCGCCGGGGAGGTGATGATGTTCCATACTACAAAAGCCGATTCAACATTAGATACCCTAGATAAATAATCATCATTTAGGGTTGACTTGATAGCATGAAGGGCTTTTGCATTAGCCTCAAAATTCTTACCATCTAAAGAATATGCATTATTAGTAGTGGCAAGATATACATGAATGCCTAAGGCTTTGAGGTACAAGGACATCTTCACCTTCCATATATGGATGTTAGCAATGTCAAACATGGGTGGTGACATGAAGTCCATGGTGTGTGTACAAATATTGTGATTAGCCTAAAAAAGAGGATCTTTTACTCTAGGTCGTTAGACCAAAATCAGAGTACCAAGCTCTGATACCAATTGTAGGTTCACCTAGAGGGGGGGAATAGGTGAAGGCTAATCTAATGGTCACTTAATGGTAAATTATGCAAATAATGCGGAAGCTAAAAAACAATTATGACCTAATTAAATCTTTTACACTAAACACTATGTATAACACAAGAGTGTTTCCGAATTCCCCGTGAAGGGCTCTGGACAAACTCCTCTAGATTCCCCTTGAATGGGTTGAGGTGCCGCGTTGGCTCTCTTGGTTGAATACAAGTGTTAGTCACAATCCCAAGCAATATATCAATTAAGCACAAATGAATATATCAAGATATAAAGATAGACAATAATTGAATGCAAGATATAAACAAGAGACAAAGAGAGAGAGAGCGAGAGCAATCGCAAACACAAGGGTATGTTTCGAGGTTCGAGCACACTTGCTCTACATCCCCGCCTTCGACACACGAAGGATTTCCACTATGCAAGATCCCAATGGATCTCTCCTCGGTGCCGCAACACCTACAAGCCCTCGGACTCCCTAGTTCCGTACACACCGCAAGCCCACCGGCTCGCCGAGGCCGCACCTCGTACAACAAGTCCGTACCCGAACTCGAAACAACGACGAGCACACCTGCCCGTCTCCTCAAAGAACAAAGAAAAGATCTTTGGTGATCACAACACTTTGATCACCTAAAGCACTCTCACTACAACACACCTATAGGATGTATAATCAATGGATGCTCAAGTGTGGTGTGAGAAAAACAAGGATGTGAAAGGTGGAGGAAAACTAAAAGACTTTCTTTTAACACTCTTGATAAAACTTCCCTTTTGATTGGAAGAATTAGCTCTCAAATATGTGGAGAAAACTCTTTTAAAAGACTGGGAAAACTAGCTCAAGGCTCTCCTAAAATCTTAGCTCAAAACAATAACCAAACCCCTTTTTATAGAGGTCAGAAAAATATGACCGTTGGGGTCTGTCAGAGCTGCCGGTCGACCGCCCGGTCGACCGCAAACGGTCGAAAATCTGACCGTTGGAGCCTCCGGTCGACCGCCCGGTCGACCTAGAAATCCAGAGAGCAGAACTCTCTGCAGCGGTCGACCGTCCGGTCGACCGGACCACTGTGCTGCCAGACACGCACAAGTCTGTGCACGTCGGTCGACCGTGGGTCGACCGGACCATGGTGCGGTCGACTGCTCGGTCGACCGGACCAGCCTGTCAGCCAGTTCCAGGTCTGGAAAACTGGTTTAAAAAATTAATTTTAAAATCTTTTAACACTTATAAAAATTCCATAAACTTGTTTTAACATTCTATATTGAAAACCAAACTTGTGATAAAAATTTTCAAGACATATATCAACATATTCATATCATTTCAGCATCTTGCAAATTTTATCATAAATCAAAACATGTATTTTTCAAACTTGGTTTTCATAACTTCACAAAATATAAAAACAAGATATTTGATTTCATTTTAAAGCATAGTGTGTATGGATATGATCCACTACACAATCATAATGTAATATCTATGTTTTTGACATTAAGCTCTAAACTTGGTTATGGTTGAAAAGATATACATGATAGAAATACCAAAAACCAAGGTATATATATTGTCACAAAGAAAATCTTTTACTAAATAAAAATTCTTTTCTAAACATAAAAATCTTTTATGAAAGCAATTCTATCAAGAGTTCTATCAAGAGTGTGTGTGTAAGATATACTTGAGCAATCCACCAACTATCCTATCCTTTACATTTTATCTAAAACAAAAACTAAATCTTATACCTAGACACAAGTCTTCATTTTCTTGAAGTCTTCACTTGAAGGCTTCTCATCTTCTTGACTTGCTCCAAGCTTGATCCAAAAGCTCCTTGGATCACACCGTGCTAGCTCCAAATCTTGACTTTTTATCCTTTGTTGAGCTATGCACCTACTAAGATCTTGATAATGAATCTTTCACTAATTAAACACAAGATCATTAGTAAACATAACTTCATGAGTTGATCATCATCAAAACTAGGGTGATAGGCTTTTGGGCCAACATATCAGCTGACAGCTGAGAGTCTCTCTCAGCCTGCGGTGACGTGGCACATTACTAGCCACACTAGAAAGGATGACCCGCCTATTGAAACAGTTAAAATTATTAATGCCCTTGTGGTAAAAGATAGTGGATCTGTATAATTTATTATTTTTTTATATTTCTGACGTTAGTCAATATTGTCACAATTATCTTTTATAACTGCGACGAAACTGCGACCAACTGATTATGAATCATGTCGCTTCAAGTGCAACTTCATCAAATCATGAAACAAATTTGAATGCTTCTTTATTAAATTTTTTTACGCAAATATTATATATTTTTGGAATGCGCCTAAGCTCGTAGTGGTCAATAAAATAATTTCTCAATAGTTTTAAATTTTTTTACGCAGATATTATATATTTTAGGAATGCGCCTAAGCTTGTAATGGTCAATAAAATAATTTCTAAATAGTTTTAAAAGCACCCTTTGTCGCAGTCTACATTTATTTAATTTATAGATTTTTATGATATTGATCTGTAAGAATTTTACTGATTGCGAACATAGTCTCAGTTTACTTGTTCGCATAAAACGTATAAATTATTATTATTATTTTTACATATTGCATGCGAACAAGGACTGCGACTATGGTCGCAGTACTTAACGACAGCATGTCGTCGATAATTTTTTTGCTAGGTTAAATGTAATAACGACGACTAAGAACTGATACTATAGTCGCACTTTACGTATTATTTCATATATTTGTTCTTCACTGTGACTGTTTTCTCAGCCGCCTATAAATTATTAAATTTTTTTTTACATATTGCATGCGATCAAGGACTGCGACTATGGTTGCAGTGCTTACGACAGCAGTGACAGTTTTTTAATTTGTGATATACAGTGAAATATACTGATTTGAGAGGATTGCGGTCATATTCTCAGTATCATCTGTTTATATAGTTTAATTTTGGACTGCGATCATGATTGCTGTTTTTAACTTTTTTGAATACAAAACGATCAAACTATTTATGACATGACAGCGACCGTGGTCGTAGTTTCATATATAAATATAGTTAATCATGGACGTCGACCATAATCGTAGTTCTATTAGTTCAGAGTAATTATTATCTGAGTACTGCGACCATTATCGCAGATAAGATGCAGAAATAATAACTATGCATCATACTTTATATGTATTTTAAAAATATGAAAGATTATTTTACAGATAGAAGTAAATTTTATTTATAATAGAATATGATCAGAAAGAGACCTTACAAAAAAAGAGCAAAATACTCTTAAAAGAAGACAAAATAACGTTGAATATCAGAATATCAGGAAATCCTAATCCTCGTCGTCATCACCATCATAAGCACGTCGTCTTCATTCTCCTCGTCTTTCTATTCATCACTTATTTTCTCATCTTCTGTCTCATCGTCCGGCTCGCTGTTCTCTTCAGTTTCTTTCTCTTTTTGAGGGTGCTTTGGTTCATCGATAAACTTTCAGAGTGGATTGTCTGTATCAAGCTCTTTTTCTGACCCGTATCAAGAAGAACCTGTAAAAGATATGCTCAAAAAAAGCGAGCCCCCAGCATCAGTGGACATGCTTTCATCAAGCATGTCTCTGTAAAGTGGCAGAGGAATAAGTTCCTCCTCACGAAGCCCCATGAAAACTTCATCATCCTCATGAAAAGGAGGATCAGATAAAACATTATTTGATGTAGTGAGATAGTTAAAATGAGTGAAGTCCAGACTGCGAAAAAAAGGAGTGAAGTCCAGGCATGCGAAAAAAGACAACGACTGTGATCGCAGTACTGAACGATAGCATGTTTCGTCTGTTATTTCTATGCAAATAAGGAATACGACTAGGGTTACAGTCGTGATATAAAATTGAAAGTTATATTATATTAAGTCTGCGACCATAGTCGCAGTAATCAAAAGTTTTGTTATACTATGACTGCGACTATGATTACAGACATTGTAAAACGATCAAAATTCTGTTACATAAAACATGCGAAAAAAGACAGCGACTGTGGTCGCAATGCTGAACGATTTCGTCTGTTATTTCTATGCGAATAAGTAATGCGACTAGTGTCGCAGTCGTGATATTAAATTGAAAGTTATATATTTTTTTGGTTATAGTTTTGAATGTATGTATTCTGCGACCTGGATCTAATTTATAATATACATTGAGATTAAAACAATTTTTTAGTACCTTGACCGATCATAGTCGCAGTTCATTTAAAATTGCATGAAATATTATCCAACCAATCTGCAAATAATGTGGCAGTTACGAGGATATCTGATTTATAAAATATCTGCAAAATAATTAACCATTATATTTCATTATTTTTTTTACATTGTACATTTGTAATACAAAAAACAATATACGGTTGCCCCACATTAAATTTCATTTTTCTATTCATTTCAGTTTCTTTTATTAAACCTATACGAATTGAAAATAACACGAATTAAATAATAAAAAATTATATAAAAAACAACAGTTTTTTAATGTTTCACGCATAGTTTTTACTTTTTACTGTTGCTGATTATTTCTCATTATCTTGATCCATTTTTTTTCCATTATAATTTCGATGTAGTAGAATTAGGATTTTATAACTATAGATATATTCAACAGAAAATTCTCTGTAAATTACAAATATTTTAGGTAAAATTTTGTTGTGGATAAATTTTTGCTAGTTTAGAAGTAAAAATGGGTATTTTGGTCAATTTGATTGACGATTCTTTAGGCGGGATTTTTTTTTGATTTTTTTGGCGTTTACACTCTGTCACCGATATATGTGGCATATATTCGGTCACGTCACCGCCGGCTGAGAAACTCTCTCAGCTGTCGGCTGAGGTACAGTAACCCCATATATACATACATACATATATATATATATATATATATATATATATATATATATATATATATATATATATATATATATATATAGGGAGCTGATCCTCTAAGAACGGTTCTCACGGATTTCTGTGAGAACTTTCACGTGGGTCGTCAGATCTGATAGATCAAATCAAATAAAACTAGATCTCTATCAAATCTGACGGCCCACGTGAAAGTTCTCATATGAATTCGTGAGAACCGTTCTCAGGGGATCAACTCACTATATATATATATATATATATATATATATATATATATATATATATATATATATATATATATAAAGCACAACTTCTGAAAAACACCTAGAGGGGGGGTGAATAGGTGTAAGTGCTAATCTAGTGAACTAAATGCGCTAAATACGGAAGCTAATGTAAATTTTGCAACACACTTAATACAATCAACAAGTGTAGCCGAATTCCCCGTGAAGGGCTCTGGACTAACTTCTCTTGATTCCCCTTGAATGGGTTAAGGTGCTATGTGAAGCTCTTGTTGATTAAGTACAAGTGAGGCACACACACAATCAAGCCAAGCATATAAGGATGAATAGCTATATGAAATAATGCAAGACAACACAAGCAATGAATGATATGACAATATGAATGAATGATGCTTTGCACAAATAAATAAGAGAGAGAGTTAGAGAGTCAAGTGGATCAAACGCAAACACAATGATATGTTTCGAGGTTCGAGCACCTTGCTCTACATCCCCGCCTACACCACCGTGTAGGATTTCCAATCCACTATAACGTCCACCGAGGACTCCCACCGAGGGAACCTTCACCGAGAAGGATTTTTACAACAAGGGAGTACCGAACTCCTCTCTCAAACAACCACCTCACAACCGAGGGGTAGGCCCGTAGCCAAACAACCACAACACCAATACCGAAGAGGGTTTACAACCAAACCTCCACCTCACACTTGAGGGAGCAAACCAATCACCCGATCACCTCTACCTAAGAGGGATACACAAAGAATAAGGGTGTTTACAACAAGTGGTTCCAAAGAAAACAAACTCAATCTCTCTTTCTTTTCTCTTTTTTCACAAAACAAATGATCCTAATAGAATAGGATAGATGATAGCTCAAGTGTGGAAAACTAGGTGTTTGGAAATCAAGAAATCAAAGAAAAACACTTGGGAAAATTCTTGCAAAAGATATAGAATAAAAACAAGACAAATCTCCCAAAATACTCTTTTCTTTGATTTTTTCAAAAACCTAAAACAAATAAGATGAATTCTTTTTAGCCCAAAAACACTTTTGAAATCTTTTAAAACACTTCAGAAAATCGAGAATTTTTGCTCTTGAAAATCTTAACCAAAAACCCAAAGAGATGGGGTTTATATAAGCCAAACCAGAAACTAGCCGTTAGGCTGATGTGGCAGCCTGACAGGCTTGGCGGTCGGCCGCCCGGTCGACCGCCAACGGTCATATTTTTGACCGTTGGGCAAACCCGGTCGACCGCCCGGTCGACCCAAACAAACAGAGAGCACTGCTCTCAGACCCGGTCGACCCGGACGGTCGACCGTCCCAGTGTCTCCAAACGTGCACAGATTTGTGCACGTCGGTCGACCGGCCCGGTCGACCGACTTCAGCCAAGTCGACTAGGTCAGTTGACTTAGTCGACTGATTGAAGCCTGGAACAGAAATCTGGGTCAGAAAAAACAGTTTAAAAATATTTTAAAAAATCTTTTAAGTCTTCTAAAAATCCACAAAACTTATTTTAACATTTTATATTAAAACACAAACTTGTGATAAAAATTTCAAGACATATATCAATCATATCAATTCATTTTTGAGTCTTGCAAATTTTATCAAAAACAAAACTTGTATTTTTATCAAACTTGATTTTTCCAAAACATGAGTAGTATAGTCAAAATAAGTTTGTTTAAGAAGTTTAAGCATGCATGTATAAATAGAAACCATCTACTATACATATAAACAAATTAAACTTGTTTTGATCAAACCATTCATGAAAACCAAATCCAAAACATGAAAACGTGTGTGTTTGTGCACTTGAGCATATCAACTATACTAAGCTTTACAAATTGGATCTAAACACACTAACTAAACTATGGATACCTAAGTCTTCTTGACGATCTTCATCTTCAAGTTGACTTGCTCCAAAACTCTATCCATGGGCTAGGCAATGTGTGATCATTGAAGCTTTGGCCCTGGAATCACCATGAAAAGCTTCTAAACACCTTTGTTGAAGCTAATCACCAACTAATATCTTGGTTAATGATCTGAAACTTAAACAACACAAGATTATTAGTAAACATAAGTACATGAGTTAATCATCATCAAAACTAGGGTGGAAGGCCTTTGGGCCAACAATCTCCCCTTTTTGATGATGACAAAACGCATGGAGTTATATATGCATGGATTAAAGTTAAGCTTCAAAGAAGCTCCCCCTTAACTCATGCATAAACAAATAAACAAAAGATATGCAATGAATGTACATAAACATGTATGCATCAACATGCATAAAACACATAAACATATTCTAGAAGCTCTAGATACCAATTAAATTAATAAAACATTAAAAAAATACTAGATGCTCTAGATACCAATAAAACTTAATATATGCAAAAAACATAAGTATGCATATATAAATATGAATTATTCTCCCCCTTTTTGTCACTCATCAACAAAGGGTTAAACAATCAAAACAATAAAAGAGGGGTAAAAAATCTTTCTCCCCCTTTTGGCAATCAAAACAATAAAACAATGTTCTCCCCCTTTTTGTCTAAAAACAAAAACAAGGTCAATAAGGGGTGACTATAAAAACATGATATCAATTGAAACATATATCAATGAAGCATCTTGATACCAATAGAAAAGTAAACAAAGATCAATAAATGTTATATGCTATATACATTCATGAAGAGGAAGACGCTAAGTTAGCTTCCCTACACATATGCATTACATGAAGGAGGGATGTTAAGCCCTAATTCACATAACACACATTATGTAATGCATAAGAGGAGATGTGAAGCTCCCCCTACACACGTGTACCACATAAAGAAGAGATGTTAAGCTCTTCATTACAAGATACACTCAACATGAATCTATATGTGGAAGAGATGTTAAGCTCTCCTTGCATATAGTCAATATAAATCAAAACTTTTGTATTTTTTTTTTAAACAAAATTTTTAGATACCAATTTAAAACACAAAACATCTTGATATCAAAAGATAGTATTTTTCTTTTTAAGTCATATAAATAATTGAAATGACTATTTTCTATCATAAAGCAAGGGAGTGAAAACTAAATACCAATTGAAATATGAAAATCGAATTTTCTCCCCCTTTATGAAATACCAACACAAACTATGAATACTCTTATTTTAACAAGCCTATGCATAGTTTTTTTTTTATAAAAAATAAGCTTGAATAAAGATACCAATTGAAAAATGAATCAATTGAAGTAATAGTTGAAACTCAAGCTCTAGCATAAACAAGATTTGTGCTTAAGATATAGAAATATAATAGCACAAATAAAACAAGTATATGTGTATGAAATAGAATAAGTACCAATCACTAATAGATGATACCAATTGAAAATATACATACACAATAAACATATGAGTATACAAAAAGATCAAAATGATACCAATTGAAAGAGTTCAATGATACCAATTGACATAACAATAAAAGTATGGTATAACTCATATAACTACCTCCCATCTCATGCACAAGTTTAAAAAGATTTTCAATATAAACATACAAGGCATGGACTCCCATCCAACCTCCCGTAAAGGGTAGGGGTTTTCAAAAATAGATTTGAAAAATAAGCTTTGCTTGAAAACACTCTTCCAAAATGAAGAATACCGTAACTAGTTAAATGGAAAATCTTTTAAACTAGTACGAAATCCTTCAAGCAAGGAATACAACAAAAATAATTTTCATAAAACACATGAAAATCACATAGCACTTAAAATCACTCAATATTCAATAAAGTCCATACATGCTCTTGAAAACATACTCATGAGAAATATTTTAAAAGATGATGAGTGTACAAGTAATGTGTGACATGGCATTATGAAATTTCCAATTAAGCTTAATATTCCTTTAAAACAAGAAAACATGAAAATCATTAAAGCTTATTTAATCTTCTAGGTATATGTATGTCTAATACAAACTAAAGTATACATACATATCCAAAACACAACGAGTCCACAAAGTATATACATTAAGGCACGTGGCTCAAAAAGGATAAACATGTATATCTAATAGTTTGGACAAGATAGACGTATACATGAAGTTAAACAATTAGACACAAAATCAAGAAGAACTAAATCTTCACCAAAACAAATTTTATTTCAAGGTATATGTATGAATTGTCAACACAATAAGTATACATACATATCCCTAAACACAATTGAGTCCATATATAGATTTGCGTGAAAGGCAAATGACTCAAGGGGTATACATGTATATCTTAAAGTTTGGCAATAAAAAACATATACATGAAGTGAAAACTCATAAAACAAATCCAAAAATGGAATACAAGTTTGAAATGTATGAATCATCAAAACTAGACTATACTAGCACATCTAATGGATTCAAATAAGCAATCAAGCCCAAACACATATAGATTTATTTGTGGCCCATTATATGTACAAGTATAAGTCCTAGTCTTAATGAAAACTAACATCTAAACAAGTAATCTTAACATGAAGCATCAAAAACAAATATAAAAATCATCATGATAAAACTAAAACATGATTACTATGTAAATTCACATGTATTAAATTCATGATGTACATTATAGCTTAAACAAAAGTGAGAACACTAAGAATGGGTTCATATAAGCATGTGTGTCTCAAATACTATTCATGTATGTCAAGGATCTAATAAACATGATATTTACATACTAATTCATAGACATCAAAAACATGCTATAAACAATGAAATGGAAAGCATGTAAACAATAAATGGGAGTAAAGGATTGTTACCAAAACCGAAGAAGCAACTCTCCTTGTCTCCAAAACATGGTGGTCCTCTCCACCAAATCTTCCCTTGAAAGTGATGCATCCAATTGATTTCCTTTAAGTACGGAACGCATCCACTCCAAGGTGTCATCACTCTCACGTCATGTGAGAGCCCACACCTACATTAAACAAAGGAGGGGTGGTCTTTGGTACCCACATCTTATTGGGTCCATGAGGGTTAGTACCTTCTCTAACCCAAACAAAATTCTTTGTTAAATTAGAAGTATGTAATCTATCATAACAAAATTTAGTAAGGTGGCCCTTACGTCCACAATGTGTACAAGTGTACACATGAGCATACATAAGGTGATGGGTGTGTCCGTGAGGAGCATGTGTATGCCGTGAAGGGTGTGCATGCATAAAGGATGGAACTTGTTTCTTTCGAACCAAGGTTTCCAAACGTGAGTGGTTCATGGCACATTGGCTCATAGTGGAGCCCAAGCAATCAACCTTCTTCTTAAGCAAACAAATATCATCATTAATCTTAGAAGAAGAAGTGTGGCATGCAATAGGTGAAGTGTGTGATACTACCCTAGCATGGCAAACATGTGCATCCATATTATTTTTCAAAACAATATTTCTTTAAGCAAATTTCTAACTCTTTTGAAATAAATTCAATTTCATTTTTCAAAGAATGGTTACTTTTTAAAACAAAATCAAGTTTTGAAGTTAAAGATTCATTTTTCTTCAAAACATCTTCACAATCAATTTTATTTTTCAAAATTTCATTTTCTTTTAAAGCAAGATTAAGTTGAGACTTTAATGAATCCCTCTCATTAGAAATCTCCTCTTTTTCTTACAAAACAATGTCAAGTCTAGCAATCAAACTTTTATTTCATTATTAATGCCTAGACTTTTCTTTTCAAAATGTTATATTTTTCAATAAGTTTTTCACACACAATAGATAGTTCTTCATTCAAAGCATGGGGATCAACATAATCATTTGAAGAACTAGCACAATCATCATTATCTAAGTGGGGTTCCGAATGTACCTCAAGGGAGTCATTCCCTTGGATCATTAAGCATTGAGACTCGGATTCTCCACTAGACTCCTCCGGTTGAATTGGCAATTGAAGCTTGGAGGTGTTGGTGGTTGTCAACAAATTCCACACTGCAAAGGCGGAATCAATGTTAGAAACATGCATAAGATATTCCTTTGAAAGCGTGCTTCTAATGGCCTCAAGGGCTTGTGCATTGGCCCCTATATGAATGCGATTTCCAAGATAGCATTTCTTGGTAGCCGCAAGGAAAACATGTAAGCCTAGGGTTTGGAGGTATATGGACATCCTAGTCTTCCAAACAAGAATGTTGGAAGCATCATACATAGGTGGGGTCATGAAGTCCATGGTAAAAACTATATGTGTGCAAACACGCAAATGCAAACAAGATTAGCAAGCAAATGGATCTCACTCCTAGGATGTTAAGCCTAATATCAGGAGCACTAGCTCTGATACCAATTGAAAAACACCTAGAGGGGGGTGAATAGGTGTAAGTGCTAATCTAGTGAACTAAATGCGCTAAATGCGAAAGCTAATGCAAATTTTGTAACACACTTAATACAATCAACAAGTGTAGCCGAATTTCCCGTGAAGGGCTCTGGATTAACTCCTCTTGATTCCCCTTTGTAGGCTGTCTAAAAATATCCAACAGACAAGCTACTAAGAAAGCAGAATTCCAGCATCAAGGCGCGTCGGCCCGAAGCCCCGCGTCTCAGCAACAAGGCGCGTCGGCCCGAAGCCCCGCGTCTCAGCAACAAGGCGCGTCGGCCCGAAGCCCCGCGTCTCAGCAACAAGGCGCGTCGGCCCGAAGCCCGCGTCTCAGCAACAAGGCGCGTCGGCCCGAAGCCCGCGTCTCAGCATCAGGACGCGTTGGCTCGACACCCGCGTCTCAGCATCAGGACGCGTTGGCTCGACACCCGCGTCTCAGCATCAGGACGCGTTGGCTCAACACCCGCGTCTCAGTTGCAACTACCCGAAATAAGGGGCCAGTCACCGCACATGTAGCGGGAAGTGGCCCCTCATTGTGGAGCGTTTTCAGGGGGCACGATCACCCCCTAAAAACCCTATAAATAGTCCCGTCACTATTGAAGGAGGACGACGATTATCGGGCAAGGGAGAGATTCCGAAAAAAAAAAGGAGAGATCATCGACAGAGAGAGAGAGAAGACCCTTCAGCGAGCTTACTGAGTACTAGCCGCTCTTCGCCTACCTCCTCTTCTAGAGTTTTGGTAGACGGAGCTGAGTTACTCCCTCTACCTGCCAAGGAGAAGATCCCTCGACGGTCCAGAACAGTCATCTGGTCAACGGAGAACAAGATTCACTCTCCACCGCCACCGAAGAACCCAGCACTAAACAAAGGGGGAATTCAAGATTCAATATTCTCCCTCCCTTGTAACCGGAAGATTAAGCCGGCTGTAATTTTTCATCTGATCCAAGGAAACGTTACGCCAGCCACCCCTTTTCCGCGTCAAACAAGAGATGGCGACTCCGCTGGGGAACCTGTTTGTTACCGACGAACAAGCCGTGGCGCAGGATGATGTTCTCCGTAAGGGGAAGATGGTCGAAACACTCGTTGTCGAGTTCGACCAGGCGAAGTATGAAGAGTTCCTCTCTTCTGGCTCCAAGAGCCCAAAGACCCGCGTCTGCCGCAGGGTCTCAACTGAAGAGCTACCCAAAGCCCAATCTGAGGCTCTGTCGGGTGCCGATGCCCACTGTGCCAAGACAAGTTCACGCGCCAACGCCTCCCAGAAGGCCCGCGTGACCTCAGGCACTGCTGTTGCGATCAACCGCGTCGCACAGAACACACGCGCCAACGCCTCCCAGAAGGCCCGCGTGGTCCCAGGCACCATTGCTGCTGCGATCAACTGCGTCGCGCAGAATACCCGCGTCAACGTCTCTCAGGAGACCCGCGTGGTGAACACTCTTGGTTCTATAAACCAGGATGTTGTTGGTTTCTCTCCACCTCCTCGACGCAACCGGAATGCTGAGCGTCGACAGAGGAGACGCGCGCGTCAACTCCAAGTCGGAACCGTTGGTTGTCTGACCGGGGGTGGACGCGGCGTACAATCTGATGCCTTGCCCGCACCTCGTCCAGTGCGTGAGATCCGCGTTTGGCGACCCAAACGCGATACTCCTCAAGTTGAGTCCTCTGAGGACCAACTCATCAAACGCCAGGGTGAAACCTCCGCGTCTTTTCAAACGCAGGAAGTACGCACTCGTAGGCATGGGGCCCAGCAGCCCACTCTCTCTCAAGCAGCTCCGCCCAAACGCATCAGGCAGCAACGCGAGACTCGCGTGCGCGTCATACAGTCGCGTCATGAGAGCCGCGTCCCTGAAGTCTGCGTCCAGGCTGAACAGCACATGACTGTCTCCCGTCTTCGACGTTGCGAGACCAGTCTCTTTAATCCCCCTCCCACGGATTTGAGGGATTATTTGACAAGGAAAAGAAGTGCCAATCAAGCCACTTCGTCATGCTGCTGTCAACAACTCATCCATATGCTCTCTGGATGCCATTATGGATCAGGCGTGCACCAGCAGTCCTTAATCAGACAGCTGACCCTGATTCCCCGTCAGCCAAAAGAAGACGCTCCCACAGGAGGAGAACCTTCTCAGATGTTGAATACCCGGAGCTTACTGCAAACATGACTAGTAGAAGCAAGGGAAAACCACCAATGGTCAACTCAGAGGAATCTGACTCTGAGCCGGAGGGGGTGTATCAAAACACTCGCACCCGGACAGGGCCATTCCCCCAATTGACTACAATGCCTTAGCCCGCGGCATTAGAATGGGTGATTCTCACTCCGCTATAGTGGAGTCGCAGGCTTCAAACTCTTCCGTCGAGAAGGAGGCTTCCGCCTACATGGCAGACACTCCTGAGGAGACGGCCAGGCGTTTAGAACAGACGCAGAAGCACCAGATGGATATAATCGCCTCTCAACAGAGATCCATTGACTCCCTCAAGCATATGCTTGAGAAATTGCTTGAAGAAAGAGCGAGATCTCCTCCTAGACGGCCGAAGGGGAAAGGGAGAAAGGGAGGAAGCCCACCCTCCGAACCTTCCGACGAGACACGACGATCTACCTCGGATGTGTCCAAGCCCTCGTCGCAGGCAAGAAGCGACCAAGACCAGGAGAAGACTCATGCTAAGAGGATGAGTCAATTGGAACGACGCCTCGAGGCCCTTGCCAATCGCAAGGACCTCCAAGAAGCTGGAGTGGTCCGGCCCTATCCGGCTGAGTGGGACTTAGTTCCATACCCTCCTAAATTCAAGGCTCTAACCCTCCAAGCATTCGACGGGAAGGGGTCACCCAACCAGCACATCTACTACTTCAAATCCCAGACCGGGAATGTAGTAGATAATGACGCCACCCTGGCGCGACTGTTCATCGGCACCCTGAAAGGGTTGGCTTTTGAGTGGTTTATGAAGCTCCCGGAGGGTTCTATCAAGAACTGGGGGATCTAGAGAAGCTGTTCTTGACACGCTTCTTCGAAGATGACTCCGAAGTCACGATGCCCACCCTTTTAGCTACCAAACAGCGGAGAGGGGAGTCCGTCAAATCTTTCGTGGAAAGATTTCGGAACACGGCACTCCGGTGCCCAAGCGGTATGACCCAGGCCACCCTGGTGGAAACATGCCGCCACAATCTCCAAACCTCACTCCTTGCTCAAATAGGAGTTGCTGAAAGCCGCACCTGGAAGCAGTTAGTCCAACAAGGTGAACAGGCTGAGGAGATTGTTGCCCGTGTCAAGGCAGAGGAAGGCAAGCTGCGGCCGGAAAGGTCGACAAGGCGTGCACCGGCACCAGACACCTCCCTCCAGACGAAGCGGAAGGATAATATGGCGACGGAGACCAAATCTCCCACCAAACCTCAAACAGGCAGGGCAAGTGGCTCTTCAAGCCAGCCACGCCCCAACAAGCAGTATTCCTTCAAGGAGGAACACGTCGATTCGCTCTTCAAGCTACTTAACAAGAGCAATCGACTGAAGCTCCCTGAAATTAGGCGCCCGGAAGAGGTCGGCAAGACCGACAATCCCAACTACTGCATGTACCACAGGATGTTGGGACATCCTACCAAAAGCTGCTACGTCTTCAAGGACATTCTTCAGGCTCTGATTGACGCGGAAGTGTTAAAACTCCGACCAGAGCAGAAGAAGGTAACGGCCAATGTGACGTCGGTTCTCCAGTTCGGGAGACAACCTCCAGCGCCTGCGGGGGTAACTCCTATTCCAAGGGGAGAATTAAGAATGGTCAACACAGACCCTCACCAGCAGCAGGAGAAGGGCTTAGTAGCCGTCCCTACACCTCAGGGGGAAACCATGTGGGTCCACCCTGACCTCGTCGATGAACAACAGTGGACTACTGTGACCAACAGGAAGTCCAAAGGCAAGGCAAAAGCTCAGTCCTGCCATGTGGTATGTGCCTCCTCCCGAGAAGCAGAGGATGATGTTCCCTCACTGACCGACTCAGAGGAGGAAACGATAGTCTTGGCCGCAGAGCCCAACCAACCAACGACGGGAACTCGTTCGGGTCAACCCTACTTGAAGCAGTACGGCGAAGTGGCGGTAAACCCTCCGCAACCGGCTGCAGAGCCAACTAGGCCCTCCACAAAGCCACCTGTGGAGAAGCAGAAGGAGACTCGATTCTCTCGAGCCCTTCAAAAAGGCATCGCGGAAGGGTCTTCGGCACCTTACCGCTTTGATGTCCTGGCTCAGCTGGCCAACATTCCGGTACGCATTACCTTGTATGAACTTCTTAGACTATCAAAGTCGACCAGGGAAGCTCTGCAAGAAGCTCTGGCAAATGCTGAGGTCTTCATGACCCAGGTGCCGAAGGAGGAAGATGTAGAGGATTGCCTCCACGCTTCCCAGAATGCCCCCTGCATCACCTTCACGGCAGATGATATGCAGGTGAAAGGGAAGCATGATTGACCCCTGTACTTCACAGGTTACATCGGATCATCTGAGGTGAACCGCATTCAGGTAGATCCAGGGTCCGCATTGAGCATTATGCCCCGCCGAGTCATGCAACACCTCGGCATCCCTACCCACCGTCTGAGCCCTACACAGACGACCATCTACGGGTTCAATGCCAACGGCACCCGTCCGATGGGGAAGATCAAGCTCAAGTGCCAGATTGGGAGCCTCAAGTCGGAGGTGACGTGTTACGTCATCGATGCCGACACTTCCTACAATCTGCTGCTGGGACGACCATGGATCCACCGCAACTCCATCGTTCCCTCCACTCTTCACCAAGTCATGAAATACATTGACGCGAGTGGGAAGGTGCAAACGTTGGTTGCCGAAAGGTATCCGTTCAAGGGAGTCGAGAATTATTTCACGGATTCCCTTTTATATCAGGATCCGGTGGATGAAACCCCGCAACTGGAGGCGCCAGACTCTGGTAATGAGGCTGACACTGAGCCCGAGCAAGAAAAGTGCCTGTGGGAGTTAAAACCACTTGTAAAGAGCACTAATAAGCTCGATGTTGATAATACCACCGACGATGCAGGCGGTTGGTATATTAATGAAAGTCTAGACTTTGAATATTTTTCTGCGTGTGCATCCGATTCAATACCGTCGGATACTACTACCGACGTAGACGATGACATCTGGTCGGCAATGGATGCTTTGACATCATTGCATGTACCAGTAAAATCATCTTTCGGGACATATCAGGATAATGGCGATACGCAGGAATCTATATTCTTAGTTCCGGCAAGACGAAAAGGCCAAAGACCAATACTTTTCGGGCGAATCTCGTCTGAACCAATGCCCCGCGAAGAATCGAAAAGCGAGGAGGAATCCCCTCAGCTCGACCATTATGAATCGAAAGCACTCAGAATGATGAAGCAAACGGGGTACGATCTAACCCACAAGCCCGGGTTGAACTTCGGCAAAGGAAGGAGGATGCTACTTCGATCCTTTGTGCCAAAAGGGAAGGCCCCCGATTATTATCATCGGACGCGCAGGGGATTGGGCTACGTATCAACTCCGGTCCCATCAGCCTCTGATTCTCAAGAATCGTCGAGCAACGATTGCTCTTCAGACACGTCATCATGGGAGTCAGATGTCAGTGTCGGCAACATCTTCAAAGGGCTTTCAGTAAACATGGTTTCAACAGGCCATCTGGAAGATGAAGTTGAAGAAATGATCCAACCTGATACAGATCCTTGGATCAAACATTTGAATGCTCTTTGGGATATCCGCTTTGAACAGCGTGAGCCACCCACAGATGACAAGGTTGTTCAGATCAATCTAGGAGATGAGACCAACCCCAAGCCCATCTTCATAAGTGACGGCCTGTCGCCTCCAGAGAAGAAGGATCTAATATCTCTTGTACAAGAGTATATAGATGTCTTCGCCTGGAATTATGAGGACATGCCTGGACTTGATCCTCAAGTGGCTATGCATCGCCTCAACATCAATCCGGACATGAAGCCTGTTAAACAACAGCAGCGACGGTTCCGTCCAGAGATAATGGAGGCAATTCAATCAGAAGTCAGAAAGCTCATCGATTCTGGCTTCATCCGGGAAGAACAACATCCCGACTGGGTAGCCAACATCGTCCCCGTCGCCAAGAAGAATGGGAAGATCCGGATCTGCATCGACTTCCGTGATCTAAACGAGGCCTGCCCCAAAGACGAATTCCCATTGCCAATCACAGATGTCATGATTGACAATACTTGTGGATTCGAGCGAATGTCCTTTATGGACGGGTTCTCAGGATACAATCAAATCAAGATGTATCCCGATGACGAAAAGCATACCTCCTTCAGGACCCCTCTAGGGGTATATTGCTACACCGTCATGCCCTTCGGACTGAAAAATGCAGGGGCAACATACCAAAGGGCCATGAACGCCATTTTCCATCAGCAAATGCGGAAAACGGTGGAATGCTATGTCGATGACATCGCGGTGAAAAGTCGCACTAAAGGCGATCACATAGCAGACCTGAAGGTGGTCTTCGACATCATGCGGGCTCATCAATTGAAAATGAACCCCACCAAATCCTTCCTGGGGGTAGCCAGTGGCAAATTCCTAGGATTTGTTGTGACTTCCACAGGAATCCATCTGGATCCAGAGAAAGTCCGCGCTATCCAAGAGATGCAACCCCCAGAAGCCTCAAGGAGCTCAGGGGATTACAAGGACGATTGGCGTACATCCGCAGGTTCATATCAAACCTTTCCGGGAGATGCCAACCCTTCGCCAAGCTGATGAAAAAGGGTGTTTCATTCATTTGGGACGACGCTTGTCAAAAAGCATTTGAGGAGATCAAACACTACCTCACCCAACCACCAGTTCTTGCAGCTCCGGTGTCCGGAAAGCCTTTCCTGGTGTACGTCTGAGCGATGGATCATTCCCTGGGAGCTCTACTAGCTCAGAATGATGAACAAGGACGAGAACAGGCAATCTACTATCTGAGTAGAACAATGATTGGGGCCGAACATCGGTACAACCCGATCGAGAAGGAATGTTTGGCACTAGTGTTCGCCATTCAGAAAATGCGACACTATCTGGTAGGCCAGACTATAAATGTCATATCAAAAGTCAATCCTTTGAGGTTACTTATGACAAAGCCTTCTTCACTAAATGGCCGGCTGGCAAAATGGGCCATATTGCTATCACAATATGAGATGCATTTTCTGCCACAAAAGGCTATTAAGGGACAAGCGGTGGCGGACTTCTTAGCTGAACACCCAGATCCGAGGGCAGCCAAGCTCTATGAGGATCTCCCAGACGAGGCCGCCGAAGTCTGCCTGACTCAGACGTTGTTCGAAAGTCAAGTATGGCAACTTTTCTTCGACGGTGCATCAAGGACAAGCCCAAAGGGACGCATAGTAGCGGGGGTAGGAGTGGTACTCATCTCCCCACAAAATTATGTGATTCCCCGAGCTGTCTCACTGACCGAACCCTGCTCCAACAATGTGGCGGAATACAACGCTCTTTTGATTGGGATGCAATTCGCCGATGAGATTGGCGTTAAAAATCTCGAGGCGTACGGTGACTCTAAACTCATCGTCAGCCAAGTTCGCGGAGAGTATGAGGTCAGACATGAAGATCTAGTACCCTATTACAATGCGACACTCCACATGGCCGAGAGGTTTTCAAACTTCTACATCGACCATGTACCGCGCAGGCAAAATGCGCATGCAGATGCACTTGCATCCCTTGCTGCCTCCTTAGCCCTTCCAGCTGGAGTAATGGAGAAAGTATTCGTCTATAGCCACGACCTGTACTGTCCAAAAATTTCACTCGGAGACTACCCAGGGTCAACGGGAGATCATCACGACAAGAAAACACTTGAAGTGTCAACTGGTCTAGAGCTTAAAGACTGGCGATTCCCCTACATCGACTATGTCTTGTACGGCATCCTGCCTGAGGACACCAGGGAGGCGGCTGCCATCCGAAGAAAAGCCCCCAAATTCTACTATAATGCGATTTCGCGAACATTATATCGTCGATCGCATGACGGGATCCTGCACCGATGCCTCTCATCAAAAGAAGCCTAAGGAGTATTGAAAGAAGCCCACGATGGTACTTGTGGAGCTCATCAACCTGGCCCCAAATTGGCACACCGACTCCAAAGGTTGGGTTACTATTGGCCCAAGATGATCGCCGATGCTGTCGCTTATGCTAAGAGATGTCACGCCTGCCAAATACACGGCGATTTCATCCATCAAGCACCAGGGTACCTCCACTCTACGACCTCTACTTGGCCGTTTGAAATGTGGGGGATGGACGTGGTTGGCCCTATCAGCCCACCATCATCGAAAAGACATCGGTTCATTCTAGCGATAACCGATTACTTCTCAAAGTGGGCCGAAGCTATCCCTTTGAAAGAGGTAAAATCTTCTAACGTGATCAAGTTCGTGAAACATCACGTTATTTACCGCTTCGGTGTGCCTCGGCGTATCATCCATGACAATGGACCCCAGTTCATCAGCCAGGCTTTCCAGAGATTCTGCGCGAAGTTCAGAATCCAGAGTGTGTCCTCAACGGCATACTATCCTGCTGCTAACGGTCTTGCAGAAGCCTTCAATAAGACTATTGGCAAGCTTCTTAAAAAGTTCATCTCGAAAAGTCAACGAGATTGGGACGACAAGTTGGGTGAATGCTTATGGGCTTATCGCACAACTGTGCGAACCCCGACTAAGGCCACGCCGTTTTCCTTGGTATACGGATGTGAAGCCGTGCTTCCCTGGAGATCCAAATTCCATCTCTACGCGTCGCCTTGACAGCGGAGATGACGACCGAGGAGAAGCATCGACAGCGACTCCAGGAACTGGAGGCCTTAGACGACAAGCGTCTGCAAGCCCAACAGCAAATCGAGCTCTACCAGGCTCGAATCACCAGAGCCTTCAACAAGAAAGTTAAAGTGCGAACCTTCAAGAAAGGCGACCTTGTCTTAGCCGTCCGAAGACCTATGGTCATGACGCACAAGACAAAAGGAAAATTTCAACCCAAATGGGAAGGACCATTTGTGATAGAGTCAGTCTACTCAAATGGGTCATATCGCCTCATAACTTCAAATGGCGATACACTCATGATGCCGATCAATGGCAAATTCTTGAAGAAGTACTATCCTTAATAGTACTCTTCCTCCGATCAAGTTAAAAGTACACCTCTGATCGATCAAGTTAAAAGTACACCTCTGATCAAACATCCGACGCCTCCGACGGCTAAGGATAGAGGAAAATGTTGGCCTTTAAGCCCGACATAAATCCTCGACAACTCATCATGCTGAGGAGAATAGCATGACTAGCCCAGCTCAAACGGTAGTTGGTAAAGGCATGTCAAACCCGTTGACAGCTGAGGATTTGCTAAAAATCCTAAGGGACACGTTCCCATTTGATCCGACGCCCTCGACGGCTAAGGATAGAGGAAAATGTTGGCCTTTAAGCCCAACATAAGTCTTCGACAACTCATCATGCTGAGGAGAATAGCATGACTAGCCCAGCTCAAACGGTAGTTGGTAAAGGCATGTCAAACCCGTTGATAGCTGAGGGTTTGCTAAAAATCCTAAGTGGACTCGAGTCCACTCTTTCCTCCAAAATCCCTTACCAATTCTCGTCCATAGAATGGTAGGACCACAAAATGCAATCATTACTACGTTAACACTATACCTCTGGTAATGAATACTCTTTGTTGAGTATAAACTTGGCTTGTTAACTCTGCATAGAGTAACAAACTCTCAAATTTGCCAAGTTAACACTATACCTCTGGCATTTCAAATTCCACTTGCCAATTCTCATTAATAGAATGACAGGTCCTCAAATTGCTCTTATCACGAGCCAATTCTTGTCAAGTTAACATTACACCTCTGACAAACTACTGTTTAAGTTAACATTACACCTCTTAGCAGTACATCGAGTGCCTGTCAAGTTAATATCACACCTCTGATAGTCACCTTTCTTCAGACTTCCGTATCGAAGCTGAAATAGACGATGCCAAGTTAACACTACACTTCTAGCATCCGAGTCATCGCTAAGTTCAACAATACACCTATGGCCATGACCTTTCCTCGACTTCTTCGTCTAAGTCGAGATGACCAATGCTAAGTTCAACATCACACCTCTAGCATTACCTCACTGTTAAGTTAAACATTACACCTATGACAGTGACATTCTGAGTTAAGTTAATATCACACCTCTGACTCACATCCTTGTCGAGTTAACACCACACTTCTGACAAGACTATCTCCAACCCGTTAAGTTAATATCACACCTCTAACGGTAAAAGCTTTACTAGATTCCTCGCGGGTCTAGTTTCACTTGTTATTCTCTTCAACAGAATAACAGGTCCACCTAAAGACATTGTTAGGTTAACATTACACCGCTGACAATGTTTTATCAAATTCCCCAGCTGACCTTGAATCAAGTCAATCCCAGACACTTGACAAAAGTTCACCTTCTCTGGGAGTACGCATTCCCCCTGTCACTTTCTTTTATAAAGTGGCGGGTCCACCAAAATCATTCTTTTGCTTCTAAAACAAAACATTCAAGACAACAGAAAGAGGCAAAAAGAAAAGTGTCACTTTTATTCATATCCAAACACATGAAAGTGATACAAAACGCTCTCTTATACAATAAGATTGAGTGTTACAATTAAGGAGTACAAAGAAGTCCCTCTCTCTCTCTGAGGCCGTACTCACTCCTTGAAGCCGCATCTGATCCTAAGTGCATGATGTCTGGAGAAGTGCCGAATTGTGGCGACTGTTGGAACTGATTGCACTTTGATGCGCGACGCCAACTTCGAAAGCGCCCTAGCTGACTAAGCCAGGAGCAATGGTGTTCTTGAGGTCCGGTGGCAACAGAAGAGCCTGCAACCCTTCGTTCAAGAGTTGATCTTTCCCCCGCAGGACATGGACTGTCCTTGATGTCACTTCTGGGATGGGAGAGGAAGAGGATCCTCTCCGCCACCACAATCGCTGGAACCTCATCGCCGTCATGCATACCCTGACCATCTCTTGCCATCAGGCAAGAGTGGTGCAGGAGATCTGAAGAGACCTTGGCGAGATTTGGGTCCTCGTCAGAGATATAATTTACTCTCTTACAAACGACGAGGACCATAATTTACTCTCTTACAAACGAATATTGAGCAAGTTCGCCAGCCGATATATTCTTTCCGGGGCCCAGCGAATCTGAAAAAGGACGACCAACCACTCCTGGCTTAAAGCACGCCAGTGACAGACTAAAAGCAATCGGGGAGGTTTAGACTGTGCATCTAGACACTCAACACGATCAACTCTGATGGCTTCAAAGAGTTCAACAGTACACTCACAAAGGCCAACTCCAGATAAGATCAAACCCGGAGCATTAATAGTCCAGTCATAAAGGCGAACGCGGCTAAAATCCAAAGTATTCCGAAATCCGTCCCATTTAACTGCGGAATATCGAAAACTTTGGAGGGGGTTCTGTAGGCTGTCTAAAAATATCCAACAGACAAGCTACTAAGAAAGCAGAATTCCAGCATCAAGGCGCGTCGGCCCGAAGCCCCGCGTCTCAGCAACAAGGCGCGTCGGCCCGAAGCCCCGCGTCTCAGCAACAAGGCGCGTCGGCCCGAAGCCCCGCGTCTCAGCAACAAGGCGCGTCGGCCCGAAGCCCGCGTCTCAGCAACAGGACGCGTCGGCCCGAAGCCTGCGTCTCAGCATCAGGACGCGTTGGCTCGACACCCACGTCTCAGCATCAGGACGCGTTGGCTCGACACCCGCGTCTCAGTTGCAACTACCCGAAATAAGGGGCCAGTCACAGCACATGTAGCGGGAAGTGGCCCCTCATTGTGGAGCGTTTTCAGGGGGCACGATCACCCCCTAAAAACCCTATAAATAGTCCCGTCACTATTGAAGGAGGACGACGATTATCGGGCAAGGGAGAGATTCCGAAAAAAAAAAGGAGAGATCATCGACAGAGAGAGAGAAGACCCTTCAGCGAGCTTACTGAGTACTAGCCGCTCTTCGCCTACCTCCTCTTCTAGAGTTTTGGTAGACGGAGCTGAGTTACTCCCTCTACCTGCCAAGGAGAAGATCCCTCGACGGTCCAGAACGGTCATCTGGTCAACGGAGAACAAGATTCACTCTCCACCGCCACCGAAGAACCCAGCACTAAACAAAGGGGGAATTCAAGATTCAATATTCCCCCTCCCTTGTAACCGGAAGATTAAGCCGGCTGTAATTTTTCATCTGATCCAAGGAAACGTTACGCCAGCCACCCCTTTTCCGCGTCAAACACCCTTGAATGGGTTGAGGTGCTATGTGAAGCTCTTGTTGATTAAGTACAAGTGAGGCACACACACAATCAAGCCAAGCATATAAGGATGAATAGCTATATGAAATATTGCAAGGCAACACAAGCAATGAATGATATGACAATATGAATGAATGATGCTTTGCACAAATAAATAAGAGAGAGAGTTAGAGAGTCAAGTGGATCAAGCGCAAACACAATGATATGTTTCGAGGTTCGAGCACCTTACTCTACATCCCTGCCTACACCACCGTGTAGGATTTCCAATCCACTATAACGTCCACCGAGGACTCCCACCGAGGGAACCTTCACCGAGAAGGATTTTTACAACAAGGGAGTACCGAACTCCTCTCTCAAACAACCACCTCACAACCGAGGGGTAGGCCCGTAGCCAAACAACCACAACACCTCTACCGAAGAGGGTTTACAACCAAACCTCCACCTCACACTTGAGGGAGCAAACCAATCACCCGATCACCTCTACCTAAGAGGGATACACAAAGAATAAGGGTGTTTAGAACAAGTGGTTCCAAAGACCACAAACTCAATCTCTCTTTCTTTTCTCTTTTTCCACAAAACAAATGATCCTAATAGAATAGGATAGATGATAGCTCAAGTGTGGAAAACTAGGTGTTTGGAAATCAAGAAATCAAAGAAAAACACTTGGGAAAATTCTTGCAAAAGATATAGAATGAAAACCAAGACAAATCTCCCAAAATACTCTTTCTTTGATTTTTCCAAAAACCTAAAACAAATAAGATGAATTCTTTTTGGCCCAAAAACACTTTTGAAATCTTTTAAAACACTTCAGAAAACTGAGAATTTTTGCTCTTGAAAATCTTAGCCAAAAACCCAAAGAGATGGGGTTTATATAAGCCAAACCAGAAACTAGCCGTTAGGCTGATGTGGCAGCCTGACAAGCTTGGCGGTCGGCCGCCCGGTCGACCGCCAACGGTCATATTTTTGACCGTTGGGCAAACCCGGTCGACCGCCCGGTCGACCCAAACAAACAGAGAGCACTGCTCTCAGACCCGGTCGACCCGGACGGTCGACCGTCCCAGTGTCTCCAAACGTGCACAGATTTGTGCACGTCGGTCGACCGGCCCGGTCGACCGACTTCAGCCAAGTCGACTAGGTCAGTTGACTTAGTCGACTGATTGAAGCCTGGAACAGAAATCTGGGTCAGAAAAAACAGTTTAAAAATATTTTGAAAAATCTTTTAAGTCTTCTAAAAATCCACAAAACTTGTTTTAACATTTTATATTAAAACACAAACTTGTGATAAAAATTTCAAGACATATATCAATCATATCAATTCATTTTTGAGTCTTGCAAATTTTATCAAAAATAAAACTTGTATTTTTATCAAACTTGATTTTTCCAAAACATGAGTAGGATAGTCAAAATAAGTTTGTTTAAGAAGTTTAAGCATGCATGTATAAATAGAAACCATCTACTATACATATAAACAAATTAAACTTGTTTTGATCAAACCATTCATGAAAACCAAATCCAAAACATGAAAACGTGTGTGTTTGTGCACTTGAGCATATCAACTATACTAAGCTTTACAAATTGGATCTAAACACACTAACTAAACTATGGATACCTAAGTCTTCTTGACGATCTTCATCTTCAAGTTGACTTGCTCCAAAACTCCATCCATGGGCTAGGCAATGTGTGATCATTGAAGCTTTGGCCCTGGAATCACCATGAAAAGCTTCTAAACACCTTTGTTGAAGATAATCACCAACTAATATCTTGGTTAACGATCTGAAACTTAAACAACACAAGATTATTAGTAAACATAACTACATGAGTTAATCATCATCAAAACTAGGGTGGAAGGCCTTTGGGCCAACAACTTCTATCCCCCACCCCACCCCACCCCACCCGCGGAACATAAGCTGCAAGCTATATATCAGCTGAATTAACATAACAGAGCAAAGGAATTAAATCAGATTTAACATACAGAGTCAGTTGCCTCATCAACCCAGAACACAAGGGGAAATGACTCATTTCAAGATGAAAGTATTCCAGCTCAGCCATAGGGAAAATGATTCATTTCAAGATGAAAGTATTCCAGTTCAGCCATTTTGTCAGAGCATAATCTACCTCATAATCAACTTAAGAGAATTTGATATAAATATTACAGTGAAACACACACGGGTAAGCTTCAAATGAAGGGGATCAGGAGATAATAATGTTAAGAGAGAGAGATTGGAAAGAAAATGAAAACAACGTTTAACAGGATTTTAAGTTCAAAATACTAGATGAAAACTTGCCCCAACTCCAATTGGCACAAAGAAACAGGTGGTGAATGAGTTCCACAGTATTTTCATTTTGGACATGTAACAAGTGGCTTCAATAGCTAGTAAGAACCAGACCTGAAAAAATAGCAAGGCATAACAGATCAGCGAGCTTCTGATAGAAACTGTTCTGGGTTCTATACTCTCCCCTTCAGGAGTTCTCTGCGCTGACAGACTCAGCTTCAGACTCTATATATTTCACCACATCAGCACAGCAGGTAAGTTTATCAGCCTTGTCATCAGGAATTTCAATAGAGAACTCCTGTTTGAAAGCCATGACAAGCTCCACTCTATCCAAGCTATCCAGACTCAGATCCTTATGAAAATCAGCAGTCTCCGTGACCTGCCCATACATAGCAAAAAATGGATCCTGGTCAGTATAGTTATTAAAATGTCAGATTCGTATCAGAGATAGAGATTCAAAAATGGGAAAGCAAAGAAGGTGACTCTTACAATGCATATGAAACTAGGAGCTACCAAGTACCCTGTAAACATATTAATCAAAAGTCTAAGTGAAATTTCCTACAGTTTGAGACTTGGTTATGATATAACTCGCCAATGTTTCAGTAGAACATTTTGAAGGCTTTTGAAGGCTTTTGAAGGCTGATATCATTGAAGCATTATACTCAAACCTGATGCAAATTTCTAATAAGAAAATTCTCCCACTTACATAGTTTAGAACAAGTGTGATATCTGACGTCTTCCTTCAATCTCTTTCCGGTTACCTCAACACAGAAAAAAAAAGCAATTCACACAGACCGTGTCTAAGTTCATCCAAAGAGATCAATGAGAACCCCCATACTAAACCTTAACAAGGACAAGGAGAAAAATAAATCAGTATCAGACCAAGATCATGAAGGGAACGATCAGGAGCAGTAACATCGCTATTGATGATATGTCCACAATCTTGCATAATTGGGGACCTATAGGTAGACAAAAGTGCAAAGATGAAGGCTGGCCTAGGATCTGTAGGTAGAGAGGACTCATGGATGACGAACAATGATCCTAGTGAGGGGGAGTGGGGGAAAAAGTTAGTTGAAAGATTAAAATTTGTCAGCACAAATCAAAGAAACCTATACTGACCGAGCATGTGGCTAAGAATTTCTAACAATGAAGTACCATAATTTAATTTCCCGTAAATTTACATTCACGTTGACAAACCATTTTTCATATTAGAAAAAGTACAACATAGTTGGACATATATAATATTGGTAATATAGGTTACCTTCCTTGAATCTGTCTTATCAAATTTCTTAACCAGCTCTATAACTCAAGCCGTCAAATGTTCTGAACTCGTATCGTTTGATGAAGCACACATGCATCTTGTCATTAGTCCATATAAAGGCCTTCTACCTTCCGTAGACGCAAAAGGTTGGGCAGACAACCGCAGGCGCCTCAGTACAGAGCTTCTGAGATGCTGCATTCTAGGGATATCTGTGATGGATGAATACCAAAGTCAGAACATGATAAAGGGTACAAATCCAGATACTAACTGGGCACATCACTGATGCAACATCCTATGTTTGTGTGCAGCATTGTATACAAAAAATAAATTAAAGCATAAACACAAACAGACAATAACAAAAACTTGTTCGTTTGGACTAAATAAAAATATGGCCAACTTTTTTGAAACTATCATAAATTATTTGGGTTTTGTTCAAAACTACGCTCTAACTTTTTTTTTTCCTCGAATCTACCACGAATTTTCCTATATTTGCTCAAAACTACCTTCTGTTAACTCCTCTGTTTAAAATCATGTCAAATGCCTAACATGTGGCATTTTTATGACAAAAAACACCCTTGCATGAATAGTTAACCATATGTGGATAATTTTGACAAAGAAATTATTTAAAATAACAAAAAAAACTTTTCAAAAAATAATTTTGGAAAAGAAGATGATTTTTTGTAAACAAACCCTTGTAGTTATTTTATTTCACAGAGAAATTTATTTGCAAAAAAGATTTAATTTTAAAAAGATATTTTATTTTAAAAGAAGGGCATTTAGGACCTTTTACTTGTGTCGTTAACGGCGTTAGGGAGTTTTCAGCAAAAGATAAAAATTGTAATAGTTTTAAGAACAAAAAAAAGTTGAGGGTAGTTTTGAGTAGAACCTTAATAGTTCATGGAAGTTTTGGAGAATTTAGCCTAAAAATAGAAATCTTCCAGGGTGGCAGGGTTGCAAACACAAGAAAGCTTTTATTTAAATTAACAAGCCGAACACAACCTTAATTTTCAGAACAGACTAGTTAACAAAAAGAAGCTTGTTTGTGTTATGTAAACTCTTGTGAGAGATGCATATACTTCTTTGACAATCGAGGAAAACAATTGACCCTTGGTATTTTCAGTCACAGGAATCACGTTAAGCTATCTTAATGTTTGTTTTTCAGTGTACAAATCTTCATAAATTTCAGGATATTATTTACTTGAATTTCAAGCTCATGCTCCCTTGTCTCATACCACAAAAGATCATGAATAGACAAGATTAACTCAGTCCTTGGCTTCATTTTCATAAACAAACTCAACTTTAGACAAGGCAACTACAAGCAAACTAATTCCTTCAGCAACCAATCAATATAATCATTGAAATCAGTGTTTTAAATATCAGATATCGGCGATATATTGGTCGGCAAAATTATATACCAAAGACCGGATAGTGATACATCGTGATATGGTACCACATCCTGGACATCATTTCGGACATCATACTGGATTAATATACATGTGACTGCCTACATAAATCATATGAAATTACTTAAAGCAAGTTTAGGGTCATAGACTTGCCTTATGTACAAACTCCTCAAATGCGTTTGTAGAATTAAATACATCACGTGGCGATATATCAGATATATTCATCTCGGATATCAGCCGATATATCGGCCACGTGGCGATTTATTGGCCCATATCGGTCCAAAATGATATCCGATAAAATTTTATACTTATTATACCGTGCTGGATAAAATACCAGTATCTTGGCTGATACACCGGAATATCGATCAAGATTTAAAACAGTAATTGAAATAACAACTCATTTAAGCATTTGGCGAAACAAATACACAGTAGTGCTTTTTTGATGTGTGGTGGATAAAACTCCGCCACAAGGGAATGGATGCCCTCCAATCGAATCACCAGAGCGCACAGAAAAAGAAGACGCCTTTCAGGTTAGGAGCACCGGTGTGATGCCGCCCTAAGGCCCTCAGGCGTGAGAATCAGTAAGCAGTAGGGATGGATGATGGAGCAAATAGAAACTGCTGGTGTATTGTGGTGGTGGATTAGCAGAGGAAAACTACGAGCATGATATGGTATGTGTTCTGAGAATTAGAAAAGTGACTCTTCGTTGGAGGTGTATTTGTACCTGCAGAGGCAGGGAGTAGATATAGATAGATATGGATCTTCAACTGTTCGGTTTGAATCCCCTGATCCTTATAATCGCTTGGATTGAGTCTCGGTAGTTGGGATTGACACGCTGGAGGATTATCCATCGCTATCCCCAATTGCTTGATGAGTTGTAGGATCATTATAAAGTCCTGGACGATTAGAGAGATAAGGGTGCTTAACCGCCTTCACGATCTGCGATCTATCTCGATCTGCCGCTGGATGGAGGGAGTATTGCCACGTGAAGACTCTTGGATTGAAGTCAGAGCGCCTCTAGAAAGCGATATGGCCTCAGAGCTGTGGACGAAAGATGTCTTAGGATAGGAGGTGGCGGAGGCTTAAGAATGGGTTCCCGAGAGCCGGTTCATATTCCTTTCACTGGACACTATGTTATATGGACACAGCAATATTGAAATAGACACGACACGGGTACACGTGACAAACTCTTTAAATAATGACACGTGTGTCCGACACGTTTCGGACACGACATGGCTCCATGATAGGAGTGTCTGTGTTACTAGACTGGACACGTGTTGTGATCCTAATGCAAGTTAAATTTTGATCACTACAGATGTCTCCTCTGCTTTCCCACTTCTCGAACTTCGTAGAGAGGTGAGGGAGAGAAATCTACTGGCAGGTTCCTTTTATCTCTTCCTTCGATACTTGCGGTTAGGACTTAGGAGATCGTCTGGTGTATTTTTTTACATCACTACGAATCTTTGGGTGTAATGACAGGTAACGCTTCTGACTGCCAGCTGTCATTTTGTCTGGTCAGGGATTTATTCGAATCCTCGTGTCGTTATGAGCGATGATTTGATTCCCTGCATCATAATGGCTTAGTGGCAACAGTTAGCCTTTCTTCTCCTCGATTGTGCAATCTTTCCAGGTTGCGGAAAGATTTTTCAAGAACTTGCGTGTTTTCAAGACTTGCATTGATGGCAGTGAACTCATTCATCCATCTACAAAATGGAAGGGATCTTCAACTTCACTAAGCTTTTCAAAATTCTCCAAAATCCTTGCTTCGTTGCCGCTTCTTCCTTGGGTGTCCATCATGCTTTCTTTATTCCTCTTCAATAGATGGAGGAAAGAAAAAGAGAAGGGACAAGAGGAGAACGAAGGGTAGACACTTGCTCTCCAGGAGTCTGATCGGTGCATCGCATTAGGAGCCGTGAAGGACCTGTCACGGCACATTAATTGTCATGACAGGGTGCTGACATCAAGGTTAACAAGTCAGATTCTTGCTTCAACTTGATCGGACAATCTGGTTTCCAATTCGCTCGATCTTGGGCAGGCAAGCTATGACCTTGAGGCTTGGAGCCTCTTTCCTGATAACATGTACGGGGAAGAAGGAGAAGGAGCTCATCAGTTAGGTGCACCGAAGAATCACTCCTCTTCTTGAAGTTCGGAGCTCTTCCTCAAGACACCTCAGAGGAGATGTAATAACATCACATTCTTATGTTCCATGTAGGCCTCAATCTGGTTGGTCATTGCTGCCTCGCTCTCAGAGGGCTTCCTGAGAGTCCATCTCAACCTTCTTGCAACTACGAGGAGGATGGTACCGTCGGTTTGGCTGTCATGGAGTCATGGGAAGTGGAAAGGAGAAAGTATTTAAGGTTGAAACATTCTCTCTGACCTTTGCCTTGTCTTGCATAGCCTCTTGGTCTTCTCTTCACCGATGCCGGAATCCTCGAAGGGGTATGACTTCTTCCGGTAGATGTTCCCTTGTAAATGTATCCTCAGAGTTTGGAGGTGGGTAGAGCTGGTATGATGGAGGGATCGGAGCATCTGAATTTGAATCTTCTGTATTTCTTTCCAAAGATGTAAACACAGAGATGTAAAGAAATTTTTTGTATTACCCTTGTTAGATGTAACACAATAAATATAATGAATATTTTTGGAATAAAAATGCTTTATGTTTGGATCTTGCCTGGTTTGCATTTATCATAGGCTTTTAGAACATATATGATCATGCCTCTGGAGCGTTGATCTCTATCTCCGATAGGATCAGTTAAAAACATGGTGTTTTGGTAAATTTGTGTCGTTGTTTCTGATAGGGGGTGATCCCATTAGCGGTGTTGGGTTCGCAGTAATCTCCGAGTGGGGTGAGACCCATCAGCGGAGCGGTGAACTTTAGATTCTGAGTGGGGCCAATCCCAGCAACAACAGAGTGATGACCTTCATACTCTGAGTGGGGGGACAATCTCAGCAGTGGTGTGGGTCCACAGTCATCTTTCAGTGGGGGGTGAGACCCATCAACGGAGCGATGAACTTCAGACTCCGAGTGGGGGACAATCTCAGCAGCGGAGTGGGTCCGCAGTCATCGTCAAGTGGGGGAGTGAAACCCATCAACGGAGCAGCAAACTCTGTAGGACTCTGAGTGGGGGTGAGACCCATCATCAGAGTGGGTTCGCAGTCGTTTCCAAGTGGGGTGAGACTCATCAACAAAGTGGGTCCGCAGTCATCTCTGAGTTGGGTAAGACCCATCAGCAGAGCGGCAAACTCCGCTAGACTTTGAGTGGGGGTGAGATCCATCAGCAGAGTGGGTTTCAGTCGTCTCTGAGTGGGGATGAGACCCATCAGCAGCTGAGTGTGGGTGAGACCCATCAGCATAGAGTTCACAGCCATCTTCGAGTGGGGGTGAGACCTATCAGCGGAGCGGCGATGTAACGCCCCGATCCCAATGATACGGGGACGTCACTGCGACGCATATACGTAGGTCAGATGGTGCCCCCACGTATATACGCTAAGCATAAGTACGACAAGTATCAGAGTACAACACACACAGCGTGGTATAATCATATGCCAACTTACAAATATAAATACAAAGTTGCACAAGTTATGATAAGCAAAATTGCTTTACAAGTGTCCTTTATCACAACCCAAGTCAAAAAGAACGATATACAATCAAAAATACAAAAGTGCTCACGTAAGGATGGAGATCCGTGAACCCAAAAGAAGTGTCGGGCAGGATAGATCTAGAGCTGGTCAGCCTGCTCTCCTAGGTAAGCCAAGTCCTCTGTGGAAGGCTCCACTTCGTTCCAGGCCTCGGAATCTGAATATGCAAATCCAAAGGGTCAAGACATAATACAACAAATGATAGGTAGCCAAGTGACAAGGGTTATGATCAGGGATAAATGAAGTAATAATAACCAGCAGTGAATATCAAGCGATGCAAATTCTATAAGAGAAAGTCATATGCAATAACTACAGTTAACGTCTTATTATTATTACTTGTCTTACTGTGATATCTAGCTATGTGACCCAGCGTCCCAGAGCACATAGATCCATATCATAGTAAAGCAAGGTGGTTATTGGAAACAGCGGTTGTATTGACGAACTATGTTTACAGTGGGTCCCGTGCATGCCCGGGACCACGGCCCAGTATTGTTCCGTTGCTTGAAGACGGAACCTGCCGCTAGGCTAACAGGAGGGTCTTATGTATGCCCTTGTCATGACAGTAAACAGGAAAGGGAGGAAGCACTCCCCTCGGTCCCCTGGAGTACCGCAGGTAAGACCGGAAAATATAGTGCACAACCTAATACCACTGTAAACACGAACACATATCGATATTCCGCATATTTCCCCCTGCCCCCATGTAAGTTGGTATATTTTATATAAAGGTCGGGTATATCATGCTTGGTGTTTGAGTGATAGCATGAAGGGGAGGTGATATTTCATATTTAACATTATATGGAATAGCAATATGTAACATGAGTCATGAAGCATAATAAAGCAAGATCCATCAGGTAACAAATCATGCAGTACATGTATGAAGCATAAACAAGGCTAAAACAGCATATATATATCAGGGAAATATCAAAAATTAGAAGGGAAAGGAGTCAGAAAATCTGTTCCAGGATTTGACCTAGCGGTCGACCTCCGGTCGACTGCCGGTCGACTGGGATTTACAAAGGCGGTCGAGTGCCGGTCGACTGCCGGTCGACCGTGCAAAGTGCGTGAGCTCCAGGTTTTGGCCGGTCGACTGCCGGTCGACTGGCCCACACCTAAATCCTGAGCCGGTCGAGTCAGCGGTCGACTGCCAGTCGACCGCCAGTTCAAAGTTGTGCACGTTGTGCATATCGGTAGAGTACCGGTCGACTGACGGTCGACCGATCCTCTGGAATTTTCTGTTGTTAAGGCAGAAATCAGAATTCTCACATGGGTTGGTTCTAACAGTTTAAAGGTAAGATTTTTGTGGCATTAGAGGACCTGATCTACTACTACAAGTACACCAGAACAGGGTCTAGCTTTGGTGTGTGATATATTGACATGAGAGGTTGGATTTGAGCTTAGATGACCTAAAAATTGGATTTTTTCATGTTATAAGTGTACATGGATCTCTACCCTAAGCAGGTGGAGTGTTAACTAGGTCTTGGTGAGTAAGAAACTCACCAGGATAGGTTGGACTTGAGTCTAGATCCAAGGATGGAGATGATTGCTTCACTCCACACTTGTTGTTGAAGCTTGAGGTTGAAGAACTTGTTCTTGGAGTTGCCTTGGGAAGAGATGGTTGAAATTGAGCTCCCTTGATGAAGCCCTAGTGATCTTGAGGTGGAGATGAAGAGGTTGGGTGTTCACTTGGAGCTAGGGTTTGTGAGGAAGAAGGAGATCTTGGAGAGTTTCTTCTCTTGTGAAGAAATGAAGGAGAAAGGGGAAATTTGCAAATGGATTGAATTTATAGTTTTGGGATCTTTGCAAAGAGGTTGGGATTATGATGGAAGTGGAGGGTTTTCTTGCAAAAATGTGGGGGTGAGGTGTCCCCTCTTGGACACATGGCCGGCCATGGGGAGGAGAGAGAGTTAGTGGGGTTAGGTGAAGTGTGAGTGGGAAATGAGGTGGCACATGAGGTGGAAAAGGAATTTTGCAAATTTTGAAAAAAATGTCCGAAATTCAAGTATCTCGGATTGGTCTGAAAATTTTACCAAAAATCAAGAAAAATATTTGAAGACTCATGGTGAAATCCGTTTGAAGAAATACTGTATAGATTTTTAATTAAAAATCCCGGAATCAGTTATTTACCGACTCTGAAAGAATTTTCATAAATTTATAAAATTCTCAGAAAAAGTGTATAAGTAAGAAATATGATTCTAAGCAATAAAGTCTAAAGGACTTTCTAAAAATTCCTAACAGTTTGGAAGATAAAAATTCGGAAATCGGCCAGCGGTACTGGCCGACACCGGTTTCGGAGAAATTCATTTTAATTCCAGAAAATTCCAGAAAATCACATAAAATCTAAAATATTGGAAAATGATATTTGAAATTAAAATCGGTCAAATACGGAAGGTACATCGGAAAATACGGTCAAAGGACTGAATACGTAACTAGGCACGTATTCCGGGAGAGGGGTATTACAGGCGAACTGGGGACTCCAAGTGAGGGACAATCCCAGCAACGGAGTGGGTCTGCAATCATTTCCGAGTGGGGGTGAGACCCATCAGCAGAGCGATAGATTCCACAGGACTCTGAGTGGGGTGAGACCTATCAGCAGAGTGCATCTACAGTCATCTCTGAGTGGGAGTAAGACCCATCAGCGGAGCAACGGACTCTACAGGACTCTGAGTGGGGTGAAACCCATCAACAGAGTGGGTCCACAATTGTCTCCCAGTGAGGGTGAGACCCATCAGCGAAGCGGTGAACTTGAAACTCCAAGTGGAGGACAATCCCAGCAACGAGTGGGTCCGCGGTCGTCTCCAAGTGGGGTGAGACTCATCAGTGAAGCGAGGGATTATGCAGGACCCTGAATAGGGCTAAGACCAATTAGTAGAGTGGGTTCGCAGTCATCTCCAATTGGGGGTAAGGCACATCAGCGGAGCGGCGGACTCTACAAGATTCTAAGTGTGGCCACCAACAAAGTGGGTTCACAGTCATCTCTGAGTGGGGGTAAGACCCATCAGCAGAGCGGTGAACGTTAGACTCCGAGTAGGGGTGAGATCCATCAGCAGAGTGGCACTGGTAGAGGGAAACTACAATGTTTCGTCTGCCCGTGGGTCAGACGAGGGGAGCCTGTAGGCTGATGTTTGCGCTATTTTTTCTTTGAGTTGGGGTAAGATCCATAAGCGGAACACGCAAATACTGGGGGATCTGAGAGGGGGTATGAACCAACAATAGAGTAAGGACTCCGAGCGGGGGACAATCCCACGATGAAGTGTTTCGAATACTGGTAAGCTAATCGAGAGAGAGAGCCCATCGACGGGTGCTCACGGTGTCGTCTCCAAGTGGGGGAGAGACCAATTAGCAGAGCATGCAAGCATTGGACTTCGGTGGGGCTTGAGACCTATCAATGGAGTTGGGTTCGGAGTTGCCTCTGAGCGAGGTAAGACCCATCACCTGAGCGACGAACTTAGTGGGACTCTGAGAAGGGGTAATCCCATCAGTAGAGTGAGCTGAAACGGTTAGGAGCAAAAGCATAGTTTTATTTGATGGTTAAGATAAAATACATGGAATTTAATTGAAATATAGGGAGTGTTATTGGTGGAGGTACTTCCCTATCTTCATTGGAGGGATCAGTCACTCAATGATCTTATACTGGGTGATCATGTGTTGAGGTTGGGTAGGAGGCAGAACGCTCAATTGTCCTGCACCAGAGGCTGCCCTGGGGTAAGGACGTATTCTTTGAAGAAGCCTTGGTACCAGTTCTTCCAGGTACTTCTGGAGGCTTCTGCAGTAGATGGTTTGGTGCCCTTTACTGTCATGGTAAGAACATTATTCTTCTGCTCTGAGTGTGGGGTCATATTAGATCAGCTTCGGCACTTTACCTATGACTGGTCCTTGATGGCATTGAAGATTTCGTTGATGGGAAGCCTCAGCGGAGTGAAGTGTTGTTCTATCTTGAAGGCTTGGACTAGATTCGGTGAGAGGCCTGAGAACGCTTGTCATTTGTAGGTAGGTTGCCTCCGATTCGGGTTACCAACATTGGTTGGAGCCCCGCACTGTGACTTCAACTTCTCTCTATCAGTGTCGCGTTTGAGAAACTAATTGGGGGGCTCTTTATTCCTTCCTCCACTGGACATACGGCTAGGCTCGGTATAGGACACCACTCATTCAAGTAACGCCATGCTTCAGTAGGTGCTTGTATAATGGGTGAGAAACCTGTAGCTCGCTGATGAACGCGAGTGCAGAGAAATCTTCACTACAGTTGAGAATCTTGGCGAGCTGGTTCTGGAAGTAGCTGATGTACAACTTTGAGGCTGTCGCTGTGTCTCATTTTGATGATGATGAGGTGGTGGTGGTTGTTCTTGGCCTCTCAGCGAGAGGCGTATTGGGTGAGCAATGCTTCGATTAATAGAGTGAACGTGGTGGCAGAGAATAAAACCTATCTGAGTCCGAGGCCACACCTTTCAGACTGGATGGAAAGTTTAGGCATAAGAGCGGGTCATTGCGTGAGTCAACCATCATCTTGTCTCAAAAATGTCTGATGTGTTGGACTGGGTTGCTGACTCGGGAATAGTAGTCGACGGTCAGAGTAATGAATTCTTCCCAAATTCACACTCCAAAATCGCTTCGGAGAGGGGAATCATAGACCTGGGCAATGACCTGCTTCGGTCCGCTGCGGAGTTGCAGCTTCGCCTCCTCAATTCGCTTTTGGACCTCATTGACGGTTCAGATGTTAGGGGACTCCTGTATCCTTCTCCGAATCTGGCTATGCTGAACTCCCGTTTGAAAACGAGGCGAATCAGCCTCGTTGTCGGAGTGATCTTCGTGCAGGGGAGAAGTCGGTTTGGACCGCCTCAAGTTCGTGATGGACATGTTGACTTGAGTTTCCCTAGTCCCAAGTTTGTCCTATGGCTGCGTCTGAACCTGGGTTCTTTGGAGGGCGGCGATCTGCGCCTGGAGTTGGTCGTTGCGTTATTTCAACTGCTCTCGGGCGACGTTGTCGTAGTTGAGAGTTGCTTGCTTTCGGCTGCGATCTAATCGGGCTTGCTGCTCCTTCATGTCGACGAGCATCTAGAAGATCTGGCATTCGTATAGTGGCGACGATCGAGCACTGATGGTCGCCCTCTGAGATGAGGAGCCAGTGTTCTCTGAGGTATGCTCCTAGTCGACAACGAGTGGGGGAACCGTGGCTCCGGCGGTGGTATTGGTCCTGCCTTTGGATGGGGTGCCGTTGTCGACGATCGTTTGTTTCTTTGAGGTCATCGACGCTAGGGAAGACCCTTTTAGAGGAAAGACGGGGTATGAGCTGGATGGGGAAAGATCTCGAGTGTAGACTCAAGCTCTCAATGAAAGCACCAATTTGTGGTTGATAAACCCTCACCACAAGCGAATGGACGCCCTCGATCGAACCTGCCAAAGCACATAGAGAAAGAAGACGCCTTTTAGGTTAGGAGCACTGGTGTAGTGCTGGCCTAAGAACCTCAGGCATAAGAATCAGTAGGTGGTAAGGTTGTAGGACCGGGCAGAGAAAAACTGTTGGTGTATTGTGGTGTTCAGCTAACAGAGGAAAACTGCTAGCGTGATGTGGTATGTGCTCTGAGAATTAGGGAAGCGACATCCTTCTCGTTAGAGAATGAGGTATATCTATACCTGACAGAAGCACTGGAGTAGATATAGATAGATGCAGATCTTCAACTGTTCACTTTGAATCCGCCAATCCTTATAACTGCTTGGGTTGAGTCTCAGTAGTTGGGATTGACATGTTAGAGGATTATCTATCGTCATCCCGAACTGCTTGGTAAGTTGTAGGGTCGTTACAGAGTCCTAGACGAGTATAGAAAAAAGAGTGCTTAACTGCCTTGGCGATCTACGGAATCCATCTCGATTTGTTGCTGGACGGAGAGGGTTGTTGCTACGTGGCGGAACTCTTAGATTGAAGTCAGAGCGCCTCTGGGAGGTGGTAAGGTCTCGGTGCTGTGGATAAAGGATGTCTTCAGATAGGAGGTGGCAGAGGCTTCAGGATGGATTCCCGAGAGTCGGTTCATGTTCCTGTCACTAGACACTGTAGGCTGTCTAGAAATTACTGAAGACAAAGCCTCAAATGCAGGCCTCATGTCAAATGCGAGGGTCGCATTTCAAACCCAAACGCAGATCTCGCGCGAAGGCTGTGCTCTTTCATTAAACGCGAAAGTCGCGTTATTTCTTCAAAACACGTACCTCAATGAGGGTCGTGTTTCAGCTTCAAAGCGCAAGCGTGTGAAGCTCTGCGTTTCAGCACTAACGCAAACCTGTGAGCTCCGTGCTCTAACTCCAAAGCAAAGTCCGCGTCCAACGTGAGACACGCGTTTTTACGGTAACATACATCAATCAATTGGGTCAATTACGTCCACTCTCTCCACATAATAGAAAATAAATCTCCATTATGGAGAAATTTAAGGGTCGGTTACACCCCAAAAATCTATATAATAGATGTGAGAAGCTATAAAAACAGAGGACATTTGGAAAAGAGAGGAGAGAATACACACAAAAGTGTTGGAAGAAAAGAGAGAAGACTTTTTACAACTTGTTGAGTTCAAGTTTTTGCTTTCAATCTCTTTGAGATTTTAGTCATTGCTTAAGATTTATACCTTACCAGTGAGCTATCAACGAGAGTAAAAAGATCAAGCTTCAAATTCGTTTCGTCAACGGAGAACAAGAATCAATCTCCGCCGCTACATGAAGAACCCGATACCAAACAAAATGGAGATTCAACTCTTCCCTCTTTTGTAATCGGATTTTTGATTCGTTATAATCTTCTCCGCAAGTAATTAAAAATTTTTACACGCTCAATTTTTTGAAGAACAAAAGATGGCGACTCCGCTGGGGACCGTTTTCTCTACCGATAAGATGGCCGTAGCGCAATCCGACCTGAAGCTAATTAGATCGACCGTCGAATCGCTCATCGTCGAATCCAACCAAGAGAAGTTCAAACAACTTCTCTCCTCAATCTCCGTTAGCCCCAATCCATGCGGAATTACCGCAAAGTCTCAAGTGAGGATCTTTATCCTCATCAAAGGCTTCTCAAGGAAAAACTTCTTCGGAACCGTACGCTTTTCGATAAACAAATGGTTCAACCTCTCTTGAGGTTTATGCAACCTCTCTTTAAGCCAACACGGCTTGCGATGAAGTCTCTCAGGAGACCCGCAAGACTAGTGATATGGCTCAGGGCCAACATAACGACAGAGAACAATCTCTTCGTTAAACTCCTCTCGAGGCTCAGCAAACTCGAATTAACAGCTTTCGCAGTTTAAGGACCTCTATTCCAAGTGACCGCGACGCAAGTCTTACCGTTTACTTTGACACTGAGCAAACTCAGTTTGCTGGGGGTTCGCAACAACTCCTGCGAGCCAAGTGGATTGCTAATCGTCAACGAAGACATCGAGCGTGCCAACAGCAAATAGAAACTGACTATAGTGCTGTCTGCACCAAACATGTCACTCGCGTTCAACCCTGCGTTTCTGCTTCAAAATGCGATGCTCGCGTTCAGACGTGTGCAGAAGGATGAAATGCGCATCTCAGTGCCAAAATGCAAGATTCGCATTCAATCTAATGTTGTGCCAAAAAATGCAAGACCCGCATTTCACTTCAGAAACGCGAAACTCGCGTTCAGCCAAAGGCTATGCTAGAACGCGCCTTCGCGTTTCACTCCTAAAACGTGAGACGTTCAGCCACAAGTGGCCAAATTCAAACCTGAACTGAGAAGCCCTCACGTCCATGGGTTCGAGGCTAGTTCCTCGACACCCCTTTGATTGATTTGAGGGATTACCTGACTTAGAAAGATGAGTTTTCATCAAATCGCTCCTTAGTGTCATTGCGAGTGGCTTATCTGAGTGGTGCTCTCTGATTGTCATTGTGGCTTTCAGATGACTAAGCCATCAGTTTTTAGCCGACTGTCAAAGGCGTCAAATTCAAACTCAAACAAGAAGTGACGATCTCGTTAGAAGTCATTTTGACATTGAGTACCCGGAGGTGACTTCCGACATGGTGGGTCTGAGGGCCACACCAAGCAAGTCGAAAGGGTAACAACTGCCCTTAGTTTTGAGGAATCGAACACTGAACATTCCTCAGGCTTAAAAGAAATATTGATAGAGCCTGATAGAATCTACCAACACACTCGGATTCGAACCGGACCAATTGCCCGATCAACCACAACTTGCTGGCTAAAGAGATCAAAGCGAACGATGAGCACTCTACCATCACAAAATCCCATTCGTTGAACTCGTATGTGAAAACGAAAGCCTTTGCATATATGGTAAACACTTCAGAAAAGATGGCCAGAAGATTTGAGGAGCAATCTCAGGTGCAAGAGGCACAACACAATACGCTCCAAGCACAACAAGAGTCTATCAATGATCTCAAGAAGATAGCTCTCTTACTTGACAAGCAGAAGAGGAAGTCAAAAAGTTAATAGACTCTGATTTCGTTAGGGAGGAACAACACCCTGAATGGGTGGCTAACATCATGCATATCCCTAAGAAGAATGAGAAAATCTGAATTTGCATAGATTTCTGTGATCTAAACGTTGCTTGTCCCAAAGATGAGTCTCCTCTTCTGACCACCGTCATGATTGACAATACATGCGGATTCGAGAAAATGTCTTTCATGGATGACTTTTCAAGGTATAATCAAATCAAGATGTATCCTGAAGATGAAAAGCATATGTCCTTCAGAACGCCACTAGGGGTGTATTGCTACACTGTGAGGCCTTTCGGATTAAAAAATGCAAGGGTGACATATCAAAACGCTATGAATACAATCTTCCGCGAGCATATACGTAAGACCGTAAAATGCTACGTCGACGATATTGCACTGAAAAGCCGCAATAAAGGCATTCATCTTGCAGATCTGAAGAAAGTATTCGACATCATGCGAGCGCATCAATTGAAGATGAACCCAACCAAGTTCTTCGTAGGGGTAGCCAGTGGTAAGTTCCTCGGATTTGTTGTAACATCCAAAGGAATTCATCTTGACCCTGGATTTGTTGTAACATTCAAAGGAATTCATCTTGACCCGAAGATAGTTCGAGACATCCAAGAGATGCAACCTCCGAGGAATCTCAAAGAACTTAGAGGGTTATAAGGACGATTGGCTTACATCTGAATATTCATATTAAATCTCTCAGGACCCTTTACTAAGCAGATGAATAAGAGTCCCATTCATCTGGGACAACGCTTGTCAACAAGCATTTGAAGAGATCAAAAAGTATCTCTCACCCACCCGTTCTGGTAGCTCTAGTATCGGGAAAGCCTTTCCTGATATAACTTAAAGCTATGGATCATTCCTTAGGAGCCTTGTTAGCTCTGAATAATGATCAAGACCACGAACAGTGATCTATTAGTTGAGTAGAACAATGATCGAGGCTGAATACCGTTACAACCCAGTCGAGAAAGAATGTCTAGCTCTAGTCTTTGCCGTTAAGAAGATGCGACACTACTTAGTGGGTCAGCGCATTCATGTCGTCTCCAGAGTCAATCATCTGCAATTGCTCATAACAGGACCATCATCACTAAACTGCAGGTTGGCCAAATGGGTTATTTTGCTCTTGCAACGAGATGCAATTCATATTACTGAAGGTAGTCAAAGGTCAAACCATGGTGGATTTCTTGGCTGACCATCCAGTTTCAGGATCCTCCAAACTTTATGAGGATTTCTCATATGAAGTCGTTGAAGTTTGTACAACACCTGCAGCCTCAGGAGAACAAATCTAGCAACTATTCTTTGACGGCGCATCAAAAATAGGTTCTAGAAGGAACATTATAGCAGGAGTGGGGGTGGTACTCGTATCCCCACATAACTACGTAATCCCTTGATCATACACGTATATTATATTATTTATTAGTACATTCCTACATTAATCTTGTAATAAATCTGCTAATCACCTTGTCTTAATATTTAATTCATGCACAATATGATGAATGAAGGAAGAGAAGATAATTCCAAATAAATATCGATTAAATCAATTTATATGGATCTATTTGGTTAGCTGAAGATCATCACAAATCTAATCCAACTAAATCAGATTTAGTTGGATTTATTTTATTAGCTGAGAAATCAAGGAGATATAGGCAAATCTAGAAGTCCAAAGGAAACCCTATCAATATACAAAGCGATATCTAATGGATTGGGATGTATATTCAGAAGATTCAGAGAGATAAGACACAATCTAATCAAGGGATAAAACAAAAATGGATAAAACAAAAATTTATCTTCAACCTTATCAGAAGATCTTTTTTGTTGGGCCCCCATCTTCGTACGCTCTCCCTTATCCAATTTTAGCTATAAATACCGCATTTCTGAAGGCAAAAGGGCATCACTCAACAGAGAATTTTAGGCTAATTTTTATTTCTAGTTTACTTTAGGTTTTTATTTTTCTTTTTATGTAATTTTCAGATTTATTTATGTAACTTAGAAGAGAGAAGAGTTTCATGAGAGTGAGAGTAAAGCTTGTACTGAAAGTGATACCGGTGTAAGTAATCTTTTCTTTCATTTTTACTTTATTGAATCTTAAATTACATTCTTTGTTCTTCATTTCTGTTTTTCTTCTACTTTCCTCTGAGGTGCTTGTAATCCAAATGAATCTTACAGCCTCGAAACTGCCTTACCCTTGCAAGTGCCATTGATGGCATATGGTGATGGATAGTCATTTCTAAATTAGTTTAACTTTGCACCTTTATTTTGTAGTTTAGAATGGGAATGAGGAAGATCCTATACGCCATGCTTTGATCGCCTTCAAACCAAGGTAAATCATTGCAACGGATCCAAGGAAAGCAAGCTTCAAGGAGGTAAGTAAGTATTTATTTCAGTTTTCTTTCTTTGCTTTTTAGGCTAGAAACACATCTCCAAAACACATCTATTTTTATTCTTCTTTACTTTAGCTTAGTTTTTCTTTTTCTTTTCAAAACACCAACAATCACCATCTTCTCCACTCTTCCATTTTATCCAAATTAACATAGCTTTCTTTCTCTTTTCTTTTTAAAAACATAAAAGAACTTTTAGCCGGTTTAGTAACTTAGGAAAAGAACTTACTAAAAGTTTCCACCGCAAGTTCCTCCTTATGGATCACGACCCACATAGCCACTTGCTATAGCGGTATAATTGAGAACCTTGCAATCTATTCTAAATTTTGTATTTTTGTGTGCAGGTTTACATCAATCAAATTTTGACGCCGTTGTCAAAGAGGGACGGTAAGTGTTTTTTAGTTTACTTAAAGGTTAAATTTTTCTTCTCTGTTCTTGTGTGCAAGAGGAGACATCAAGGAAAATTTTGTTGGAGTGGACATATAAGTGGCCCTAAACTCTGCTCAAGAAAGCAGAGCTCAGAAGCCCTTAGATTTGCCGCGCAAACACGACAAAAATCGCGATCCCTACTAACATGTATTTTTTTGCAGGTTACTTGAATTGCAAAGTTTAAGTTTCTACAGCTATTTATTTTCTTATTTAACTCACTGTACATACTTTTCTAATCTCAATAGTAAATTGTTTCTTGTAAATGCTAAAAAAAATGTTTAGACTTGCATTTAGGCACGTGTTTAATTCGTTACATTTCATTACTGTTGAAGAGTGTTGGAGCAAAGGTACTTGTGCATAGCATGTAGCATTAGGAAACACATTTGAGTGATATATATTGCTTGAGTGGATTCATTTTTGCTATATACTTGTACACTGCACTAAATTGAATTAAGGGCATGTCCTATAAAGAAGATAAGGTGAGGAAGTTATTACCCTTCCTTAGCTCGAAGTTATTACCCTTCTTTAGCTTGAAAATCATCTCCACTCACTAACCAATTCTAATTAAAACTGAGTAAATGTTGGCCTAAAGACATCTCGAACTCAATAGGAGACTGACCTAAGGGAGAAGTTGATATATGACTCTTACCAAATCGGTGTCAAAGGTCGGGGATTGAGAGGCGAAACCTCGAAGGCTGATGGTTTGGCCTAATTAGGCCCGCCGCTTTTAGCGCTGATATCTCCCACCAATCTTACCCTGATCTGACCGATAACTTGTAATCAGATTTTGCAATATACTCCCGTGAACAATCTAACCAGTTAGGAGTCTTCTAGGTTTAATGTCTACCCTAACTTAAGCTAGATTTTTCTTTCTTTTTATTTGTTTGTTTGTTTATTTTTTGTTTTGACATCTTGATGATATGGATTACAATTATACTTATTCCATGCATATAGTGATCCATACATCACATCGACCTCTTTCGAGTCGGATATTACCAACCCGGCATTTAATAATTTTAACCAACAAAGTATGCCGGATTGGTCTTATCCGAATTAATATATGCCCCAGTCCCAATATTATGAACATGACTAGAATCATCACCACTCTTTACAGAGTCAGTGGGGATGCAACTCTCCCAAGTCATTATATCAACAACCTTACCAACATCCAGTTTCATATACTCCTTATTAAGATCAAACCATAAAAGAAAAATCTGAATCGACTATGAGTATAGAAGCCTTGATTGAGTCTCAAAACCAATTTCAAAACATGTTTGTCTCACAATCCCATCAAGATTTTCAAATCCAAGATCCTTACTTCATTTTTCAAGTCACACAATAAGAAGAACCTACTGACTTAGAAATGAGTATGAAAAACCTGATTCAGTCGGGAAATAATTTTACTCAATCTATCAATAGGCTAGAAGCACAAATGAGTCATTTAATCATAGTGAAAGATAGGAATGAGAAAACTCTATCCAACACATTTTCGACTATTCCCGATTTCCCTAGCCATATTGATAAGAACCAAGAATCATGATGTCTTAAAACTTTAACCAAGATTCAATTTGCTCACAACATATTGAACTTGACCAAAAATCAACCAATTGACAAATTGACAAGTTTTCATTTCAAGAAAATTGAATTTGAATATAAATGTGACTCCGATCCACAACTTTGTGATTCAATTCCAATTTTGAATCTTTGTTGACTCCAGTATCCTTACCCAATTTGGACACATTTCTCGAACCAACATTGATTCTTGTACCATAGATTTTAAAATTGAACCACCTATTTTAGGAAGTCACATTTCAATGATAGAAAAAGAATGTGAATTTCAATTCTTTGATTTGAACACAACTCTTGAATCAAAACCGACTCTCGAAACCAAAGTTGATTTTTTCGAGTTAGTATTGGTTCCTGAACCTTTCATTTCAGAGCCCAAATCATATATTTCACAAAATCACATTCTATTGTTGGACCAAGGTATAGACCATAATGACTTAGTGATGATTTTTCAAGATTGATCATATAAAGTGAATGATTTTTATAATAGGATCATGCATGATCATATTCATATTGCAAATTGTAAATATGTAAATAGGAAACAGGTCATCCAAGGTAGGTTTGTAGACAATCCACAATATTTAGATTGGGTAGCAACGCTTGGCCCAATCCGACCACCACGGGAACCAGTACCTTGAGGTAATATTTTCCTTCCCTTCTTCTTTTTCATATATATATGCATTCATTCATATATTGAGGACAATACATGAGATAGGTGGGGGGAGGGTTCTAACATAACACATGTTTTTCTTTTAATTTATAAAAAAAGAAAAATATATAGAATTTTCTTTGTTTTTAAAAACTTTTTGAAAAGAGACAATATTTTAACTTATTTTTTGTAAGAAATTAAGTTAATTTTAAGGAATAAGAGAATCATAGTTAAGATTTCTCATACTTGGCCAAATAAGATTATTTATTTGATTTCTAAGGTTAGAAAGAAAATTTAAAAAAACAATTTAGTCTTGATTTTTACCTTGATGAAACATGCATACTTATATACTCACACTTAGGGTTTAAAAAACTAAGATTCTTATGCCTTAAAAAAATTATATTTATAAAAAATTCTCTGATTAAGTTGGGTATTTATGCCTCATAAAGCATAAATATTCACGCCTAAAAGTGGTCCATATATTAATGAAATTCTTAATTTTGTGGCCTTATTTGCTCGAGTCCTTAAGTCCTTGGGGTGTTTCGTCACCCGATGCCCCAAGACCGTCTGGTTTGGGAGACACCGATCTAAGGCTCGTTACATGAGCAAATTAGAAGGGCTAATAGAACTAAGGACAATACCACCAAAAATATGAAAAATAAGACATAAGAGTTAGAGTTAAAGAATCTCGAGTCAAAATTTCACTGTCACAAAGGTGCATATGACTTAGAGTAAAATAATAGACTAGATAAGAAATACAGTTTGACTCCTTACCTTGATTGATAACAATTTTTTTAATAGAGACTAAGATTAGGAATGAAAATTTTGGTTTCCCATAACTTATAGATTGCTTAATTCTTGCAAAAATACTTCAAATATTTTCTTTCTTTTACAAAATGCTTTTTCAAAAATACTAACACTTTGTTTCTCTTTCTTTTTGGATTTTATAAGTGTAATTCAGTGAAAACACTCACAAGACAAAACTCGTCCTCTAGAGATAACCAGAGGTTTAACGGCTTGTTGCACATGCTAAGTGCAATCAAGATTCCTACGGAAGTGTATTAAAAAAATTTCACTGTTTTGCTTGAGAACGAGCAAAAGATAGGTGTGAGGGTGTGATCATACACGTATACTACATTATATATTAGTACATTCCTACACTAATCTTGTAATAAATCTGCTAATCACCTTGTCTAAATATTTAATTCATGTAGGATATGATTAATGAAGGAAGAGAAGATAATACCAAATAAATATTGATTAAATCAGATTTATATGAATCTATTTGGTTAGCTGAAGATCATCACCAATCTAATCCAACTAAATCAGATTTAGCTAGATTTATTTTATTAGCTGGGAATCAAGGAGATAGAGGCAAATCCAGAAGTCCAAAGGAAACCCTATCAATATACAAAGTGATATCCAAAGGATTGGGATATATATTTAGAAGATTCAAAGAGATAAGACACAATCTAATCAAAGGATAAAACAAAAATTTATCACCAACCTTATCAGATGATCTTTTCTGTTGGGGCCCTAACTCCGTACGCTCTCTTATTCAATTTTGGTTATAAATACCACATTTCTAAAGGCAAAGGGGCACCACTCATCAGAGAATTTTAGGCTAGTTTTTGTTCTAGTTTAGTTTAGGTTTTTGTTTTCCTTTTTATGTAATTTTCAGATTTATTTATGTAACTTAGAAGACAGAAGAGTTTCATGAGAGAGAGTAAAGCTTGTACTGAGAGTGACACCGATGTAAGTAATCTTCTTTTCTGTCATTTTTACTTTATTGAATCAAAAGTTACATTCTTTGCTTTTCATTTCTATTTTTCTTCTATTTTCCTCTAAGGTGCTTATAATCCAAATGAATCTTATAGCCTCGAAACTGCCTTACCCTTGCAAGTGCCATTGATGGCTTATGGTAATGGATAGTCATTTCTAAATTAGTTTAACCTTGCACCTTTATTTCGTAGTTTAGAATGGGAATGAGGAAGATCCTATACGCCATGCTTTGATCGCCTTCAAGCCAAGGTAAATCGTTGGAACGGATCTAAGGTAAGCAAAAGCTTCAAGGAGGTAAGTATTTATTTCATTTTTCTTTCCTTGCTTATTAGGCTAGAAACACATCTCCAAAACACATCTCTTTTTATTCTTCTTTACTTTAGCTTAGTTTTTCTTTTTCTTTTCAAAACACCAACAATCACCATCTTCTCCACTCTTCCATTTTATCCAAATTAACATAGCTTTCTTTCTCTTTGCTTTTTAAAGAACATAGAAGAACTTTTAACCGGTTTAGTAACTTAGGAAAAGAACTTACTAAAAGTTTCCACCGCAAGTCCCTTCTTGTGGATCACGACCCGCATAACCACTTGCTATAGTGGTAGAATTGAGAACCTAGTAATTTATTTCTAAATTCTGTATTTTTGTGTGCATGTTTACCTCAATCATCCCTCGTGTATTTTCACTAACCGAGCCGTGTTCCAATAGCGGAATACAATGCTCTGTTAATCGGATGCAACTTGCAGACGAAATCGGTGTCAAGAACCTTGAAGCTTACAGCGACTCCAAACTCATCGTCAACCAAGTCTGAGGAGAGTATGAAGTCTGAAGACTTAATACCCTACCACAATGCAACTATCAACATGGCTGGAAATTCAAAAGCTTCTACATCAACCATGTACCACGGCAACATAATGCACATGCAGATGCGCTGACATCCCTTACTTCTTTATTGGTTCTTGCAGCCGGAACGACATAGAAGTACTCGTTCACAGCTGAAACTTGTACTGCCTAAAATTCGCCCTTGAAGAAAACAAGATTCCAAAATAAGCTCTTCAAGTTAAAGAGGTTCTAGAGACTTTAACAGGCCCAGAACTCAAGGATTGGCGATTGCTATTCATTGACTTCGTCTTATACTGCATACTGCCCGATGATCCTAAGGAGGCGATTGCAATCAAAATGAAAACTCATCGATTTTATTACAATGAGATCACGCGAACGTTATATTGCCGATTGTACGATGGAATCTTACTCCGTTGGCTTTCACACAGAGGCACATGAGGACTCAGGAAAGCTCACGTCTATATGTGTGGGACTCACCAACCTAGACCCAAACATGGGGACCGGACTCTGAAGACTTGGCTACTACTGGCCAAAGATGATTTCTGACGCTATCGCCTATGCTAAGCGGTGTCACGCTTGTCAGATTCATGGTGACTTCATACATTAAGCACTAGGCCATCTTCATCCAACATCTTCATGGTCATTCGAGATGTGGGAAATGGATGCCATTGGACCCATCAGCCCACTAACATCCAAAAGACATCGGTTTATCTTAATTATAACCGATTACTTCTCAAAATGGGCGGAAGCTACCAATAAAGGAGGTAAAGACGTCTGACATGATCAAGTTTATCAACATCATGTGATATTACCGCTTTGGCGTACCTCGATGAATCAATCGTCCACGATAATAGACCCAAATTTGTCAGCCAAGTATTCCAAAAATCTGCAACAAATTAAAAATTTAAAGTGTCTTCAACGGCATACTATCCAGTTGTCAACGGTCTTGCGGAAGCTTTCACAAGACTATTGAAAAGCTTCTCAAGATGTTCGTTTCAAAAAGAACGCGAGGTGAATACTTTTGGGTCTACCGCACAACGATGAGAATCCAACAAAAGCTACACCATTCTCCTTGGTAGACAGGTGCGAAGCATACCTCTACTAGAGATTCAGATTTCCAACTCTGTATATTGCCCTAGCAACAGAGATGACGAACAAGGACAAACATAGACTACGCCTCCAAGAGTTGGAAGTTTTAGACGATAAACTTCCACAAGCTCAACAACAAATCGAGCTCTATTAAGCTTGAATTTTCAAAGCCTTCAACAAGAAAATCAAAAAAATGAATCTTAAGAAAGGCGGTCTTGTCTTTAGCTGTCAGATGACTCATGGTCATAACACATAAGACCAAAAGCAAATTTCAACTCAAATGGGAGAGACCTTTTGTAATAAAGACAGTCTACTCAAATGGAACTTATCGCCTGACGAATCCAAACGACGGCACGCTCATGAGGTCGATCAGTGATAAATTCCTGAAAAAGTACTATCCATGATCAAGTTAACACCATACCTCTGATCAGATAAGTACTCTGGCTATTCGACTGGATTAGGGCTTGAGATCCAAGATGTTTGGAAGAGCGCCAAAGAAGAACATTCTCTTTCAAAAGGATTGCATCACCACTTACTAACATTGAGTCGATCGAATGTGGAGATACCACGATGCATGATGTCAACATCGAAGAAATGCACAGGTATCAACCCTAACAAATCTGGAGACATTATGATGCATGATGTCAACATTGAAGAAATGATAAAAGTAAAATTGTCGTTTTAGCCTTGTCACTTTTTTCTAATATATAGATCTGTATCCACTTTCAGTTGGAAGAATTGGTCATATTTTAAAGTCGAGCATGTTTAGACAACAATTTTAGGCACTCTTCTTTTCGGTCGTCTCTCTCGATTTAATAGGATGATTTTTCTAGTCTAACTTTTCCATATAAAATGGTAGCATGCCTCCAACCACCTCGTCTCCTTTTTGGCAGATTGTAGCTCGACTTCACGACTATTCCAATGGAACAGTCCTCGCAGCCGACAACCTTACTGAATGAGTTTATCTGATGACTTATCAAGCCGCACTCACCAAAGAAGGTTCATGATGCACTCTTGCAGAACTTTTCCAGTGTTCCACATCCTATCAAGCTGATGATCGACTGAGAACCAGGGTCTTGATTACGAAAAAACGAGAGAAATCTCACAAGGAATGATAATTTTCCGATAAATTTCCCATAATTTATCCTTACTTCTTTAATCCCCAGAGAGATTTTAGAAGTTATCTGTGAATAAAAAATCAGAAAGTACATATACTTTTTAAAAAATGATTACTTCAATTAACAAAGCAATCCAACACCTCCGATGGCTAAAGAAAGAGGAAAATATTGGAATTTAACTCCAAAACGAAACCCTCGACAACTCATCATGCTGAGAAAAATAGCATGGCTAACTCAAACTCAAACGGTAGTTGGTAAAGGCAACCAAATCCGTTAATAGCTGAGGGTTTGCTAAAAAACCTAAGGGAGCTAATCCCGCCCAATCCCACCAAAATCCTTTATCAATTCTCTCCCATTGAATGGTAGATGTACAAAAAACTGTACTCATTTCTTCAAAGAATGAATTACAGATCAAATCCTTGTCAAGTTAAAAATTACACATCTGACAATAAGACTTTTATTTTTACTTGTCAATTCTCTTCAACAGAATGACAAGTCCACCAAACTTGCTCAAATCGCAAAACAAATCCCCATCATTTTAAAAATCACACATTTGACAGTGAAACTTCTACTTGTCGATTCTCTTTCGCACCATGTTCTCCTTCCCCATTCATCTTTTCCACACTATCATGTTCTTTCCCCACCTCAGTTCTTCTACACCTTCCTTTCTTCCTCGTGCTTGTTCACGGGAACAGTCTCTGCACCAGAATTCTTAGGCGGACCAGACCCATTCCCCATTGCACTTGTCTCTTCTTGAGGCTTTGGGTCCGGTTCCGTCATTTCAAATTTCTTTAGCGGCAGCAAAGCCTACAGGGGAACACCAGGATATGAAGTTTGAACTGCAGGCAAATTATTTAACACAACACCTGGAACCACAGACAATAAAAGTTCATCATTAACTAAAGTTGGTAAAATGGGAGACAATACTAAACTTAGAAACATTACTCATTCAAATTGAAGAAAGACAAATTCAAGGAAAACTGATCCACTACAGTATGGAGCACAATAATAACAAGCTAAAATCAAAACAACTGAAGCTGACCAATATCAAAAATTCAATCTTTAACTAAATTTATATCTTCACTACCTACAATTCAAGCAAAACCAAAATAAAATCTGAATTTGAACAGCGTAAGAAACATTAAACCACTAATTAGTGATTAAAGTTTCGGGAAAAAAAAAACCTCAGTCTATATGATTCGTACCACGAACTGAAGCCCTAGAGAGTGAACTTGCTTCTTAATGCTTAAGACATGAGACAAGGTTAAGAAAAAGGTCAAAATACAGCTTAAAAAACGCAATTTTTTCACAGCGTTTAGAAACCCTGACAGGAACAAGCGACTTGAACATAAAAGCAAGTATCAGAATAAAGCTAAGTGACAAAATTACATAATTTGCAGTTGATTATGAACCAAATTGAAAGAAAATAGTTGCTTACTGGAGATCTCGGACACAAATCTCTCTCTCTCTCTCTCTCTCTCTATATAATATATATATATATATATATATATATATATATATATATATAACACAACTTCTAGTTCTGTTTCTTCTTTTTTTTTTTTGGCCCCCCGTTCTTCTCAGGAACATAAGCTGCAAGCCTATATATCAGCTGAATTAACATAAACACATCAAATGAATTAAATCAAACATACAGAGTCAGTTGCCTCATCAACCCAGAACACAAGTAAAAATGATTCAATTCAAGATGCAAGTATACTAGCTCAGCCATTTTGCCAGAGCATAATCTACCTTACAATCAACTAAAGAGAATTTGATATAAATATTACTGCAAAAAACACACAGGTAAGCTTCAATTGAAGGGGATCAGGAGATAATAATGTTAAAAGAGAGATTGGAAAGAAAAATGGAAACAGCAACATTTAACAGGCTTATAAGTTCAAAATACCAGATGAAAACTTGCATAAACTCCAATTGACACAAAGAAACAGGTGGTGAATGTCATCACTGAAAAAACTGGGTTCCACACTGTTTTCATTTTGGACATGTAACAAGTGGCTTCAATAGCTAGTAAGAACAGGCCTGAAAACACAGTAAGGCATAACAGATCAGCAAGTCTCTGTTAGAAACTGTTCTGAGTTCTATACTCTCCTTCAGGAGTTCTTTGAGCCGACAGACTGAGCTTCAGACTCTATATATTTCACCACATCAGCACAGCAGGTAAGTTTATCAGCCTTGTCATCAGGAATTTCGATGGAGAACTCCTGTTCAAAAGCCATAACAAGCTCCACTCTATCCAAGCTGTCAAGGCTCAGATCCTTCTGGAAATCAGCAGTCTCCGTCACCTGCCCATATATGCAAGAAAATGGATTGTGGTCAGTATACTTATTAAAATATCAGATTCGTATCAGAGAGAGATTCAAAATGGGAAAGCAAAGAGAGTGACTCTTACAACGCATATGAAACTAGGAGCTACCAAGTACCCTTTAAACATATTAATCAAAAGTCCAAGTGAAATTTCCTACAGTTCGAGACTCAGTAATGATATAAATTGCCAATGTTTCGGAAGTAACATTTTGAAGGCTGATATCATTGAAGCACTATACTCAAACCGTGATGCAAATTTCTAATAAGAAAATTCTACCATTTACGTAGTTTAGAATAAGTGTGATATCAGACATCTTCCTTCAATCTCTTTTAGGTTATTTCAGCACAGAAAAAAATAACAATTCACACAGACCATCTGTAAGTTCATCCAAAGACATCAACGAGAACCCCCATGCTAAACCTTCACAATGAGAAGAATAGATCAGTATCAGACCAAGATCATGAGGGGGAAGGATCAGGAGCAGTAACACTCGCTATTGATGATATGTCCACAGTCTTGCATAATTGGGGACCTATAGGTAGACAAAAGTGCAAAGATGAAGGCTGGCCTAGGATCTATAGGTAGAGAGGACTCATGGATGACGAACAATGATGGCCTAGGATTTATAGGTAGAGAGGACTCATGGATGACGAACAATGATCCTAGTGAGATGGAGGGGGAAAAAGTTAGTTGAAAGATTAAAATTTGTCAGCACCAATCAAAGAAACCTATACTGACCGAGCATGTGGCTAAGGATTACTAACAATGAAGTACCATAATCTACTTTCCCATAAACTTACATTCACGTTGACAAACCATTTTTCATATTAGGAATAGTACAACATAGTTGGGCAGAGGTTTTGCAAGCTAAAACATACATAATATAGTAATATAGGTTACCTTGCTTGCATCTGTCTTATCAAATTTCTTAACCAGCTCCATAACTCGAGCCGTCAAATGTTCTGAGCTTGTATTGTTTGATGAAGCACAGATGTACCTTGCCATTAGTCCATATAAAGGCCTTCTACCTTCCGCAGACACAAAAGGTTGGGTAGACAACCGCAGGTGCCCCAGTACAGTACTTCTGAGGTGCTGCATTCTAGGAAAATCTGTGATGGATGAATACCAAAGTCAGAACATGATAAGAGTACAAATCCAGATACTAACTGGGCACTTCACTAATACAATATCCTATGTTTGTGTGCAGCATTGTATACAAAAAAATAAATTAAAGCATAAACACAAACAGACAATAACAAAAACTTGTTCATTTGGACTAAATAAAATATGGCTAAATTTTTTGAAACTATCATAAATTATTTGGGTTTTGCTCAAAACTACCTTCAACTTTTTTTTCCTCAAATCTACCACGAATTTTCCCGTATATTTGCTCAAAACTACCTTCTATTAACTCCTCTATTTAAAATCATGTCAAATGCCTAGCACGTAGCATTTTTATAACAAAAACACCCTTGCATGAATAGATAACCATATGTGCACAATATTGACTAAGAAATTATTTAAAATAACAAAAAAATCTTAAAATAAAAAAACATTTTGGAAAAGAAGAAGATTTTTTTTTGTAAACAAACCCTTGTAGTTAATTTATTTCACAGAGAAATTTATTTGCAAAAAGGATTTAATTTTAAAAAGATAAATTACTTTTAAAAGAAAGGCACTTAGGATTTTTTTACTTGTGTCGTTAATGGCGTTAGGGAGTTTTCAGCAAAAGAAAAAAAATGTAATAGTTTCGAGAACAAAAAAATTGAGGGTAGTTTAGAGCAAAACCTTAATAGTTCATGGAAGTTTTGGAGAATTTAGCCTAAAAATATATAAATCTTTCCGATGGTATGGTTGCAAACACAAGAAAGCTTTTATTTAAATTAACAACCCGAACACAACCTTAATTTTCAGAACAGACTAGTGAACAAAAAGAAGCTTGGTTGTGTTATGTAAACTCTTGTGAGAGACGCATATACTTCTTTGACAATCGAGGAAAACAATTGATCCTTAGTATTTTCAGTCACAGGAATCATGTTTACACAAACTATCTTAATGTTTGCTTTTTACTGTACATAGCTTCATAAATTTCAAGATATTATTTACTTGAATTTCAAGCTCATGCTCCCTTGTCTCACACCTCAAAAGATCATGAATAGAAAAGATGAACTCAGTCCTCAGTTTCATTTTCATAAACAAAACTCAACTTGAGACAAGGCGACTACAAGCAAACTAATTCCTTCAACAACCAATCAATATAATTATTGAAATCAGTATTTTAAATATCGGATATCGCCGATATAACGGTCAGCAAAATTATATACCAGATACTGAACACCAGATACCAGGTGATATATCGTGATATGGTATTAAATACTAGATATCATTTCGGACGTCATACTGAATGAAGAATATACATGTGGTTGCCTACATAAATCATATGAAACTGCTTAAAGTAAGTTTAGAGTCATAGACTTATCTTTTGTAAAAGCTCCTCAAATGTGTTTGTAAAAGCTCTTCAAATATGTCACGTGACAATATATCAGATATATTCATCTCGGATATCGGCCGATATATCAGCCACGTGACGATACATTGGCCCATATCGGTCTAAAATGATATCCCCTAAAATTTTGTACTTATCATATCATTTGGGATAAAATACCGATATCTTGATCGGTACACCGGTATATCGGTCGAGATTTAAAACAGTGATTGAAATAACCCATTTAATCATTTGGTGAAACAAATACATCGTAGTGCTTTTTTTTGATGTGTGGTGGATACAACTTCGCCACGAGCGAATGGGTGCCCCCCGGTCGAACCACCAGAGCACACAGAGAAAAAAGACACCTTTCAGGTAAGGAGCACCGGTGTGATGCCGGCCTAAGACGCTCCGACGTGAGAATCAGTAAGTGGTAGGGATTGAGGACCGAGCAAAGAAAAACTGCTGGTGTATTGTGGTGGTGGACTAGCAGAGAAAAACTGCTAGCGTGATGTGGTATGTGCTCTGAGAATTAAGAAAGCGACCTCTTCGTTGGAGGTATATTTGTACCTGCAAAGGCGGTGGAGTAAATGTAGATAGATAAGGATCTTCAACTGTTCTATTTGAATATGTTGATCCTTATAACTGCCTGGATTGAGTCTTGGTAGTTGGGATTGACACGCTGGAAGATTATCCATTGTTATTCCCAACTCCTTGATGAACTATAAGATCGTTATAGAGTCCTGAACGAGTAGAGAGACAAGGGTGCTTAGCCGCCTTCACGATCTGCGGGATCCATCTCGATTTGTCGCTGGATGGAGGAAGTTACTGCCACATGGCGAGACTCTTGGAGTCAGAGCGCCTCCAGAAAACGGTATGGCCTCAGAGCTGTGGATGAAAGATGTCGTCAGATAGGAGGTGGCGGAGGCTTCAGAATAGGTTTTCGAGAGTCCGTTCATGTCCCTCTCACTGGACACTATGTTAGCAACATTATAATGGACACGACACGCGTACACGTGACAAATTCTTTAAATCACACATGTGTCCGACACGCATTTCAGACACGTTTTGGATACGACACAGCTCCATGATAGAAGTGTCTGTGTTACACAGACTGGACACGTGTCGTGATCCTAATGCGGGTTAATTTTGACCATTACAGATATCCCCTCCGCTTTTGCACATCTCGGACTTTGTAGAGAAGTGAGGGAGCGAAATCTACTAGCACGCTCTTTTTGTCTCTTCCTTCGGTACTTGCGATCAGGAGATTGTCCAGCGTATTTTTTTACATTACTAAAGATCGTTGGATTTAATGAGGTAAAGTTTCTGACTGATAGCTGTTACTTTGTCTTGTCAGGGATCGATTCGAATCCTCGCGTCATTATGAGCGTCGATTTGATTTCCTGTGTCATAATGACTTAATGGCGACGGTTAACCTTTCATCTCCTCGACTGGGCGATCTCTTCGGGTTGTGGGGCGATTTTTTAGGGACTTGTGTGTTTTCAAGGCTCGCATTGATGGCAGTGAACTCATTCATCCATCTACAAAATGGAAGAGATCTGGGGGAAAGAGATCATTTTCAACATCACTAAGTTTTTCAAAATTCACCAAAATCCTGGCTTCGCTGTCGCTTCTTCCTTGGGTGGTCCGCCATTCTTTCTTCCTTTTCATCAGATGGAGGAAAGAAAAGGAGGACAAGATGAGAACGAAGGGCAAACTCTTGCTCTCCAGGAGTCTGGTCGGTGCGTCACATTAGTAGCCTTGAAGGACCTATGATGGCGCATTAGTCGTCATGATAGGGTGCAACCATCAAGGGTGACAAGTCAGATTCTTGCTTCAACTTGATCAAGCGATCTGGTTTCCAGTTTGCTCGATCATGGGCAGGCAAGCTTGAGGCTAGCAGCCTCTTTCTAGATGGTGTGTACAGGGAAGAAGGAGCTCATCAGTTAGGTGCACCAATGAATCACTCCTCTTTCCGGAGTTCGGAGCTCTCCCTCAAAACACCTCGGAGGAGATGTGATACCATTACTTTCTTGTGTTTCTTGCAGGCTTCAGTCTCGTCAGTCATCGCTGCCTTGCTCTCAAAGGGCTTCCTGAGAGTCCATCTCATCCTTCTTGCTAGTTCGGGAGACGAGTCCGCCTTTGCTGCTGACACGGGCGCACCTCCCACCTCAACTCGATCTGGCAAGCAGTACCTGAAACAGTACAGCGAGCCAATAGTAAACTCCTCACAGCCAGCTGAGAAAATAATCGAGCAGTCCACGAGGCCATCCGTGGAAAAGCAGAAAGAGCTTCAGTATGTCAAAGCTCTTCCAAAAAGCGGTACGGGACCGTCAACTCCCTTCTGTTTTGATGTCTTGACTCAACTAGCCAACATCCCTACCCGAATCACTTTTTATGAGCTCCCAAGGCTTTTCAAGTCTACAAGGGACGCTCTAAGAGAAGCATTAGCAGACATAGAGATTTTCGTAACCCAGATTCCTGCTATATGTGAAGTGGAAGACGACAACCATTGCCACCATATCTCGAAACAGTTTCCCTGCATCACCTCACCCCATAAGACATGCAAGTAAAAGGAAAACATACCCCCTTACACAGGGTACATCGGATCATCTGAAGTGAGCCGCATTCAGGTTGAATCAAGATCCGCGTTGAGCATCATGCCCCGCAGGATCATGCAGCATTTTGGGATCCCCACCCACCAATTAAGCGCCACTCAGACAACCATCTATGGCTTCAACGCCAATAGTACGCGCCTAAAGGGGAAAATTAAGCTCAGGTGTCAAATTGGAGACCTGAAATCCGAGTTGACATGCTCTGTCAATGATGCCGACACCTCGTACAATCCGCTGCTGGGACGACCAAAGAACGGATTTTCAAGAAAGATCTTGTCTTGGCTGTCAGAAGACCCATGGTTATGACACAAAAGATAAAAGAAAAGTTCCAACCTAAATGAGAAAGACTGTTTGTAGTAAAGTCAGTCTACTCAAATGGAGCATACCGCCTCATAACTCCGGACGACGACACGCTCATGATGACTATCAACAGCAGGTTCTTGAAGAAATACTATCCTTAACAGGACTTGTGCGAAACTTCAGTTTTAGCCTTCTCACTCTTCTCATTATCAAGTTAACACTACACCTCTGATCAAAACGTTGAGATCCACAATGTCTGGAAGAGCGCCAAAGAAGAGCTTCTTCCTTTAACGGATCACATCACAGTCAATCGATGCTAAGCCGACCAAATATTATTGACATCATGATGCATGATGTAAACATTAAAGAAAAGACAGGCAAAATGTCAAATTTTTAGCCTTGTCACTCTTCTCTAGTTGATCTACGAACATCTGACGCCTCCACGGCTAAAGGATAGAGGAAGTAGTTGGTGTTTAAGTCTAACAGAAAATCCTCGACAACTCATCATGCTGAGGAAAAAAGCATGGCTAGCCCATCAAATTGTAGTTGGTAAAGGCATACCAAATCCGTTGATAGCTGAGGGTTTGCTGAAAATCCTCAGGGACCTGATCCCGCTTTCCTTTCCAAAATCCCTTACCAATTCCCATCTATCGAATGGTAAGACCTCAAAAGAAGTTGTAACTGTTTCCCCAGCGAAATAATCACAAGCGTGTCAAGTTAACATTACACCTCCAACCAAGATTGCTCATATCGTAATCGAATCCACTATTAAGTTAACATTATACCTCTAACAGTGATTTCCTTCAATATCCTCAGTGGATAAAATTTCAACTTGTCAATTCTCTTCAATAGAATAACAAGTCTACAAAATTGCTCAAATCGTAAATTTCTCAGTCAAGTTAACACCGCACCTCTGACCAAAATTGCTCACATTGCAATATAAATCCCTGTCAAGTTAACACAACACCTATGACAGTGATTCTCTCGATTTTCCCACCGAAAACGAGATATTCGATGCTAAGTTAAATATCACGCCTCTAACATCCATTTCATTGTTAAGTTAAATACTACCCCTATGACAATGATCCTCCATCGAGCTTTTGTATCAAAGCCGAGATTCCCAAATGCTAAGTTCACCTCCTTGTCAAGTTAACACCACATCTCTGACAATTCAATTTGCTTTCAATTGCAAATCCCAACCCGTCACGTTAACATTACACTTCTGACGGTAAAATTTCTATAAATCCCCAGTGGATTTAACTCTACTTGTTATTCTTATCAATAGGATAGTAAGTCCACAAAATTCATTCAAGTCATGAATTCAGTTCTGTCAAGTTAACATCACACCTCTGACAGTAACCTTTTCGAATTCTTTAATGGAATTTTCAAATCTTGAGTTGCTATGTTAATCATCACCTCTGGCAAATTAAAGGCAGTCACTTTCATTTGTCTAATTTTCAAAGCACAAAAAGAAAGTTAAGACAAAACGAAGGCAAAATTATTACTTTTATTTATATCAAAATTTGAAAGTGATACAAACACTCTTATTCAATAAGATGAGTATTACAGTGAAAGACTATATTTACTCATTGATACGTTGGATATCCCTTCAGTGTGCCTTTTCGACTGTAGTCAAGGCTTGGACTTGTAGCTCTTCTTCTGATAAAAACTTCTTCGGTAGATCCATTTCCTCTTCTTTTGAGAACAATGGTGTTTCTCGAGGTCGAAATGCAATCTGGTGTGTAAGGCCTCCCTCACGAGGTCGTAATCCTTCGCTTGATGAAAGATTTTGCCACTAGAAAGTAATCCAATAAGCATGAGTTCTTTGTCGCTGTCACTTCTTTAAACAAGATTGGTGAGGGAGGATTCGAGACCTTACTGATGACATCCCTTTTCCCGTGACCTTCAAATGTATCATGCTTGTTGCGGTCGCTTCTTTGAACAAGATTTAGCGGAGGGAGGATCCGAGACCATATTGGTGCATCACGTCTAACATTACCCGGGTGCCAACCAATAATGCTCCAGAAAGGTGTGGAACTGACTAAGCCAGTTTTTGTCCTCATCATACAGATCCCCCTCTCCCTTTTTGATGTCATCTCCGAAGAGAAGCTCTGACCTCCCGAATGGTTGCCGATCAAACAAACTTGCTGTTTCTTATTGGTTTCAGTGAATGCAACTGTTTTCCACAGGCCGGAGGAACAGTAGAGTTAGCACTGTCGATATAGCCGAGGCCTGCAAAAAGAGAAAACACGGAGGTTAATTTCACAGAGACAAACATGTCAAGATATTGAGTGTGGGACTCAACATGAGGCCCGTGTCCAATGGTTGAAACACGAGACTCACATGAAGCTCACGTCTGAAATCCAGACTTAAAAAATTTTCTAAAGTCTCAAGGTTCCAACGCGAATCTTATGGGCGAGACCCACGTTTAAGATCTCAAAACGCGAAGCTCGCTACGCTCGCGCCTAGGATCTCAAAACGCGAAAATCGCTTGGACACGAAAGTCGCATCAACAAGATCAAAGCTTAAAGATCGCCGAATCCGCGTTCTGCTCATCAACACGAGGGTCGCGTTTGCAAATGAAACATGGACTCGTGAATCTTAAATCGATTGTCCAACTCCAAAAGAAACTTTAAAAACTTCAGAAAGAAGTTAAGAGACCATGTCTCTTCATGATGCAGCAAACGACAAAACTTCAGAAAGAAGTTAAGAGACTAACAATTTATTAGGTGTTTGGGATTCTACTTGTGGCTTCCATTATGAGTTCACATAGATCCATCAATATACAATTATTAATAATAAAATATTTCTCCAAAAAAGTCTGACACCATACCAATTGTTTGATTGATTATATTTTATTTCAAATTGCATAGTTTGGATAAGAAATGTTTGTACTCCATGAAGATCCAAATGAAATGTGTTTATGAAAGAATTGATCTTTTAATATTTTGTTCTCATTATTAAAATAAAGCTAAAAATGACCAAAAAACTAAAACACACCTACATGATTAAAAGATATATGAAAAATCAGGGCAGTCTCCTAAAAATGAATTATTAGAGAGAATAATCTTCAAATTTAGATTCTATCCCTGCTAAAGATTAATGCTAAACGTATTTAAACTGAAATGTTAGTTAAATGAAAAAAATCGGTGATTTAGATGCGGAGGAAGGCTCCTTAAATTAATTTGATATATAACTAATCATTTTTGGAAGGAAATTATTCTATTGAAATGATTCATTTCGAATCACTTTATTCGTTTATTTTATTATTAATTATTTTTCAATTAGTGAAATTAAATAACCAAAAATTCTCAAATTCAAATACTTATTAAATTTGTTCTTGAAAATTAAAGTACGAGTTTATGTGAATCCAATGGATGGTCAAGAAGAAGATAACGATGGATCATCCTCTAACATGTCAATCCCAACTATCGAGACTTAATCCAGGCGGTTACAAGGATCGGCGGATGCAGGCCGAACGGTTGAAGATCCGCATCTATCAACATCTACTCCAGTACTTCTGTCAGGTACAAATACACTTCATTCTCTAACGAGAAGGATGTCACTTCTCTAATTCTCAGAGCACATACCACACCACGCTAGCAGCTTCCTTCTGCTAGCCCATCACCACAATACATCGACAATTTTTCTGTCTCGATTCTCCATTCTTATCACCTGTTGATTCTCTCGCCCAAGGTTCTTAGGTCGGCACCACACCGGTGCTCCTACCTGAAATATGATTAGAAGCATTTAACCTAATTAACTTGAAGCTACTTTGTTATCTTCTTCTTCACCATCCATTGGATTCACATAAACTCGTACTCTAATTTTCTAGAACAAATTTAATAAGTCTTTGAATTTGAGAATTTTTTGTTATTTAATTTTCACCAATTGAAAAATAATTAATAATAAAATAAATGAATAAAGTGATTCGAAATGAATAATTTCAATAAAATAATTTCCTTCTAAAAATGATTAGTTATGTATCAAATTAATGTTAGGAGTCTTCTCCGCATCTAAATCACCGATTTTTTTCGTTTAATTAACATTTCAGTTTAAATACGTTTAGCATTAATCTTTAGCATGGATAGAATCTAAATTTGAAGATTATTCTCTCTAATAATTCATTTTTAGGAGACTGGCCCTGATTTTTCATATATCTTTTAATCATATAGGTGTGTTTCAGTTTTTTTTTGGGGTCATTTTTAGCTTTATTTTAATAATGAGAACAAAATATCAAAAGATCAATTCTTTCATGAACACATTCCATCTGGATCTTCATGGAGTATAAACATTTCTTATCCAAACTATGTAATTTGAAATAAAATATAATCAATCAAACAATTGGTATGGTGTCATACCTTTTTGAAGAAATATTTTATTATTAATAATTGTATAAAGAGAAATATTTTTTTATGAATATTTTTAGCATGTTTGAGGGAGGAATCCTGGTTAAACACTCTTATATTTTCGTGCAGAAATGAATAAGAGCCTTACACTAGATGGATCTATGTGAACTCATAATGGAAGCCACAAGTAGAATCCCAAACACCTAATAAATTGTTAGAATCTCAAGACACTGCAGCCCCCTTCTTACACTTAAGAGGGAGATACAATGCCATGATCTCACAAGCAATTTAAACAAAGTTGTACTAGGTAGCAACTATCACCAAACTATGGAACTTTGACCTAATGTACCATGGGCGTGAAACTTAATAAAACTTAGAAGGTGCCAATGGGGCCTGATATCTCGTTAACTTGATAGTAGATAAAAACTCTCCTACTACCGAACAACGGAGCGGTAGAAGGATAATAAACAAATTACTGGTCTACCAACCACTAGCCTAAGTATCACTACTCTTTTCCATGAGAGAGAGGCTAATAGTTTTCTCTCTCTATACACATCTTTTTCATTTACCCCTTAGCCCTTACAAATGTAGACTAAGGGGTATTTACCCATATAATTACTCTTCAACTCAAAGTAAATACATTATTGTCCAGAAAATGCTAACATAGAAACATGTATGAAGAAACCCACAGGGGTTCATCATATCTGTAAATTTTATCTTTTATTTTTTACATTTCCACTTCTAAAATTTTATGTTTCATTTTGAGTACACATATATTTACATATACAAAAACCTAGCTAGTGTGAATACATACTCCAAAGAATACTTCCTAGTACGCGGGATGATACCTATTCCACAAAAATCTAATAAAAGATGTTTGTGATGTTTTCTTAGGGTAAAAGGTACGAATGAATGAATCAATAACTCTTAAAATGCCCAAAATTACAAACCCTTGAAACAAAACCCTAGCCGCCACAAGCTAGGAAGAAAAACCCAAACCTCAAATTTTAAAGAAATAAAGCGAATGGCGGTGGAAATACCTGTTTTTATCGCTAGATAATGAGAAACTCTGCGAGGAAAAAAGGCTTCTTTTTTTTGTTTTCTCTCCTCTTTTTCTCTATATACAAATAAGCAATAATAGTAAGATCCCGAGGACAGCCGACGCTACAGTCACATCACATCATAATAGAGGATGCAGGTGGAATGTGCGGGGCCCGATAACCCGATTGTTTAAGTTTTACTTTGGTGCTTTCTATTTTTACATTGAAAGAGTAAGCACCCGATTAAGTTAATTGGGATAAAATTTTATTTCAAATGTTGAGATTTTGCCACGTTTCAGTGGTAAGTTTCAAATCAATTACGTGTCTGATTTTATATTTTGGCGCTGTTTGTTTATTAGAAAATAAGCTAAAAAGTTACTATTTTTTCTGAATTTGTGAACTCCTTGACATTTTCTCATCATAATGTGTTTGTTTTGTGTTTCTCTCTTGGCTGTGATAGTTTTTCTTTCCAAAAGAAAAGAAAAACGCTCATAAATCTGACAGTGTCAGACTCAGCTTTTTCTTTAAGGATTTCTAATTCTAAATGCATTTTAGACTTTTCTTGTCAAATACGATTAGAAGCATTTAACCTAACTTGAAGCTACTTTGTTATCTTCTTCTTCACCACTCATTAGGTTCATATAAACTCGTACTCTAATTTTCAAGAACAAACTTAATAAGTCTTTGAATTTGCGAAATTTTGGTTATTTAATTTCACCAATTAAAAAATAATTAATAATAAAATAAATGAATAAAGTGATTCGAAATGAATAATTTCAATAAAATAATTTCCTCCTAAAAATGAATAATTATGTATCAAATTAATTTTAGGAGCCTTCCTCCGCATCTAAATCACCGATTTTTTTTATATAACTAACATTTCAGTTTAAATACGTTTAGCATTAATCTTTAGTAGGGATATAATCTAAATTTGAAGATAATTCTCTCTAATAATTCATTTTTAGGAGACTGACCTGATTTTTCAAATATCTTTTAATCATGTAGGTATGTTTCAGTTTTTTTTTGTCATTTTTAGCTTTGTTTTAATAATGAGAACAAAATATTAAAAGATCAATTCTTTCATGAACACATTCCATTTGGATCTTCATGGAGTATAAACATTTCTTATCCAAACTATGTAATTTGAAATAAAATAAAATCTATCAAACAATTAGTATGGTGTCAGACTTTTTTGAAGAAATATTTTATTATTAATAATTGTATAAAGAGAAATATTTTTTAGGAATATTATTAACATGTTTGAGGGAGTAATCCTGGTTAAACACACTATATTTTAGTGTAGAAATGAATAAGAGCTTGCACTAGACGGATCTATGTGAACTCATTCTACATGGAAGCCTATGTAGAATCTTGAACACCTAATAAATTGTTAGAATCTCAAGACATTGCAGCCCCCTTCTTACACTTACGAGCTGTTTGGACAGGGGTAGAAGTGAGGAATTAGTAATACTTCCTTTTGGAACTTGGATTGGGGTAGAAGTGAGGAAGTAGTAATAGTTCCCCTTTTGGAACTTGAGAATTTGTTAGTAAATTTTCGGTGTTTGGATATTATTGGAAGTGTGATTTGAAAAATATTATGTCTTTTCCGATGTTTGGATGATAATGTGAAAGTGAAAGTGGAAAAGTTGACCACAAAGTTGACCGCAAAATAATTATAATAAAAATTAATTAAGAAAAATAAAAATTCGACTGTAATTAGAATACAAGTGAGATTTGCATGATCACAAAATTAACTGTTTGTGCTACAACTTGTTATAAATGAGATTTACATGATCACAAAATTAACTGTAGCGCCCTGGAAGTGAAGAAATGTCTAGCCGATGTGGGGCAAATTAAAGGCAGTCACTTTCATTCGTCTAATTTTCAAAGCACAAAAAGAAAGTTAAGACAAAATGAAGGCAAAATTATCACTTTTATTTATATCAAAATTTGAAAGTGATACAAACACTCTTATTCAATAAGATGAGTATTACAGTGAAAGACGTATTTACTCATTGATACGTTGGATATCCCTTTAGTGTGCCTTTTCGACTGTAGTCAAGGCTTGGACTTGTAGCTCTTCTTCTGACAAAAACTTCTTCGGTAGATCCATTTCCTCTTCTCTTGAGAACAATGGTGTTTCTCGAGGTCGAAATGCAATCTTCTGGGTAAGGCCTCCTCCCTCACGAGGTCGTAATCCTTCTTAATGAAAGATTTTGCCACTAGAAAGTCATCCAATAAGCATGGGTTCTTTGTCGTTGTTACTTCTTTAAACAAGATTGGTGAGGGAGGATTCGAGACCTTACTGGTGACATCCCTTTTCCCGTGACCTTCAAATGTATCATACTCGTTGCAGTCGCTTCTTTGAACAAGATTAGCGGAGGGCGGATCCGAGACCATATTGGTGCATCACGTCTAACATTACCCGGGTGCAAACCAATAATGCTCCAGAAACATGTGAAACTGACTAAGCCAGTTTTTGTCCTCATCATACAGATCCCCCTCTCCCTTTTTGATGTCATCTCCGAAGAGAAGCTCTGACCTCCTGAATGGCTGCCGATCAAACAAACTTGTTTCTTATTAGTTTCAGTGAATGCAACTGTCTTCCACGGGCCGGAGGAACAATAGAGTCAGCACCGTCGATATAGCCGAGGCCTGCAAAAAGAGAAAACCCGGAGGTTAATTTCACAGAGACAAAAACATGTCAAGATATTGAGTGTGGGACTCAACATGAGGCCCGTGTCCAATGGTTGAAACACGAGGCTCACATGAAGCTCATGTCTGAAATCCAGACTTAAAAAATTTTCTAAAGTCTCGAGGCTCCAACGCAAATCTTATGGGCGAGACTCGTGTTTAAGATCTCAAAACGCGAAGCTCGCTACGCTCGCGTCTAGGATCTCAAAACATGAAAATCGCTTGGAACGAAAGGCGCATCAACAAGATTTAAGCATAAAGATCGCCGAATCCGCGTTCTGCACATCAACACGAGGGTCGCGTTTGCAAATCAAATATGGACTCGTGAATCTTAAATCGATTGTCCAACTCCAAACGAAACTTTAAAAACTTCAGAAAGCAGTTAAGAGACCGTGTCCCTTCATGATGCAGCAAATGACAACTTCAGAAAGAAGTTAAGAGACAGTATCTCTTCATGATCAGCAATAGCAGAGCTTCAAGAAGACGGTGTCTCGTCATGTGCGACAATGGCAAAAGCCATTTCCTACCTGAAAAAAGAATCTTTTGAGAAAGAGTGATCCATCGGGGAAGTGAACTGCAGTGTCTTGATATTCTAACAATTTATTAGGTGTTTGGGATTCTACTTGTGGCTTCCATTAGGAGTTCACATAGATCCATCAAACATGCTAATAATATTCATAAAAAAAATATTTCTCTTTATACAATTATTAATAATAAAATATTTCTTCAAAAAAGTCTAACATCATACCAATTGTTTGATTGATTATATTTTATTTCAAATTGCATAGTTTGGATAAGAAATGTTTGTACTCCATGAAGATCCAAATGGAATGTGTTAATGAAAGAATTGATCTTTTTATATTTTGTTCTCATTATTAAAATAAAGCTAAAAATGACCCCAAAAAAAACTGAAACACACCTAATTAAAAGATACATGAAAAATCTGGGCCAGTCTCCTAAAAATGAATTATTAGAGTGAATAATCTTCAAATTTAGATTCTATCCCTGCTAAAGATTAATGCTAAACGTATTTAAACTGAAATGTTAGTTAAATGAAAAAATCGGTGACTTAGATGTGGAGGAAAGCTCCTTAAATTAATTTGATACATAACTAATCATTTTTAGAAGGAAATTATTTTATTGAAATTATTCATTTCGAATCACTTTATTCATTTATTTTACTATTAATTATTTTTCAATTGGTGAAATTAAATAACCAAAAATTCTCAAATTCAAAGACTTATTAAATTTGTTCTTGAAAATTAGAATAGAGTTTATCTGAATCCAATGGATGGTGAATAAGAAGATAACAAAGTAGCTTCAAGTTAATTAGGTTAAAATGCTTCTAATCATATTTGATAAGAAAGTCCAAAATGCATTTAGAATCGAAAATCCTCAAGGAAAACGCTGGGTCTGACACTGTCAGATTTTTGAGCGTTTTTCTTTTCATTTGGAAAGAAAAACTGTCACAGTCAAGAGAAAAATTAGCACAGTTGATTTTCTGCAAAACATTATGATGAGAAAATCATGGGTTCATAAATTCAGAGAAAATAACAATTTTACATTCTATTTTCTGATAAACAAACAGACCCAGAATATAAAATCAGACACACAATTGAATTTGAAACTTACCACTGAAACGTGGCAAAATCTCAGCATTTGAAATAAAAATCTTATCCAATTAACTTAATCGGTGCTTCCTCTTTCAATGTAAAAACAGAAAGCACCAAAGTAAAACTGGGACAATCGGGTTATCGGGCCCGGCATATTCCACCCGTGCCCTCTATTATTATGTGATGTTACTATAGCGGCGGCCGTCCTCAGAATATTACTATTATTACTTATTTTTAAATAGAGAAAAAGAGGAGAGCGGGGAGGAGGGAGAAGCCTTTTTTTCCCTTGCAGTCTCTCTCTTTCCAGCGTAAAAGACAAGAATTTCCACCGCAATCCACTTGATTTCTTTAAAATTTGAGGTTTTGGCTTCTATTTCTTCGTACCTTGGGGCGGCTAGGGTTTTGTTTTAAGGGTTTGTAATTTTTGCGCATTTTAAGAGTTATTGATTCATTCATTCGTGTGAGCAGTTAATTATGCTAGTTATCTCTTTGTCATCATTAGTCTCTAGAACCCATATGGACCCAGAAAAATCTGAATCTTTATGGTAGTTATAGATCTAACGGGCTTTCTTGTATTTATATTTATTAGTCTTCTTTAATTCAAGCTTATGTATTCAATGCACATTATGTATTTTTGAAATAAAATCTAGTTCTGGGTTTGACTTGAGCTGAAATTTTGTTTATAGATGGGGATTGAAATCACTCACAATCTTGACTTGATTATTATTAAGCTTATTCTAGCAGATAACTAAAGGATTTGTTGTTGGTGTGTAAGAAAGTCTTTAGTTTTTTGACCATTGAATTCCATGCATTTCTTAGTATAATTTGGTTATGTCTATAGTTGTATAATTTCTTAATTTTCTTACATGTACATTGGTCTTATAGAAAATTTTGTGTCTGATATGCATGTATGGAGCTTCTATTAGTTCAGGGGAACAATGTTACCTATGCATTTTCCATCATGTAGTGGTCAAAATTTGACCCGTGTCAGGGACACGACACGTGTCCAGTGATAAGAACATGAACCGACTCTCCGGAACCCATCACGAAGCCTCTGCCACCTCCTATCCGAAGATATCCTTCAACCACAGCTCCGAGGCCATACTACTTCCCGGAGGCACTCCAACTTCAATCTAAGAGTCTCGCCACATGGCAACAACCCTCTCCAATCAGCGGCAGATCGAGATGGATCTCGCAGATCGCTAAGGCGGTTAAGCACTCTTTTCTCTCTACTTGTCCAGGACTCTGTAACGATCCTACAACTTATCAAGCAGTTGGGGATAACGATGGATAATCCTCTAACATGTCAATCCCAACTATCGAGACTTAATCCAGGCGGTTATAAGGATCGGCGGATTCAAGTCGAACGGTTGAGATCTGCATCTATCGACATCTACTCCAGTGCTTCTGTCAGGTACAAATACACCTCATTCTCTAACGAGCAGGATGTCGCTTCTCTAATTCTCAGAGCACATACCACACCACGCTAGCAGCTTCCTTCTGCTCGGCATCACCACAATAAACCGACAATTTTCCTGTCCCGATTCTCCATTCTTACCACCTACTGATTCTCATGCCCGAAGTTCTTAGGTCGGCACCACATCTGTGCTCCTATCTAAAAGGCATCTTTCTTAGAATCCATCATCATGAATCATCAATGGCTCTTGCAAGAGTAAGGCCAAGTAGAGGCTAATAGATTCATGTAGATTATCAAGTAAGGAGTTAGCAAGTTAGTGGCTAGTAGTTAGATGCCATTAGAGAAAATTAGCTAAGCATGTAAAAGGTTAGAGAGAAGAAAACAAATAGAAATAAAGAGAATCTTTTATAGAGTGTCACCCTCTATTTCAAGAACCCTAGCTTTCATCCTAAGAATCACTCTCTTCACTTTTACAAGATCTAAAAGAGAGAGAATACAAAAGAAAAAGGAGAACTAAACTACTAAAGAGAAGAAACCTACCCTAAAACCTTCCTCCTCTCCTGTCTTCTGCTCAACAAGGGGTATTTATAGCAAAAGAGGCCTCTGGGGGTCAAGACGGGGCAATGCGTTTAAACTCGACGTGTGGCTCCACAGTACAGCTGCGCAAACGTGGCCCAGGCCACATTTCCTCGATCATACTGGCATCGCGCGTGTAGCGCCGAAGCGTGCAGCCTGCACACTTGCCTTTGTACATGTTGTTAGTTTGTTGATATCTGCTCCCAGAATTGGCAGATAGGGCTTCAAAAGTCTTGGGCTACTCCTAGGCTCTAAAAATCCCCAAATAAATGAGTTTGGGACTTCTTCACTTCATACCATAGACTAGAAACACGCAAGAAAGTCATTATTAACAGAATTTTATTCAGAATAAATGTGAAGATGTGGTACGAAATATGCATATTTGGAGACTAATCAGAGAACACTACAAGACTTTGTTAATGCGTCTTGGACTCTTAAGCGAGCGAGGTCTTCGAGCCCTACACAGCAAAAGAGTTCTGCCAGGTATTAAACACTACAAACTCAATCTAAGTTTTGCATTATGGGTAGACTGTAGAGAATAATTTTTAATACTCAATGCACAAAACTAAGATCTCGTTAGATCTCGTACACAGATGTGTGGAGATCTTCGCCAGTTGCATCCATTGAGGATGCATGTTATTATATTACTTTTATAGATGATTTCTCTCAAAAAGTATGAGTGTACTTCTTGAAGTAGAAATCAGAGGTATTTCAAAAGTTCAAGGAGTGAAAAGCCAAGATGGAGAATCAGAAAAGGCGAAAGGTGAAGTTTTTAAGGTCAGGTAATGGAGGTGAGTATACATCTCAGAATTCAAGGAGTACTTAGCTAGTGAAGGTATTGAACACCAGCTAACTATTTCAGAATAGCCAAAACAAAATGGAGCGGCAGAGCGTATGAATCAGACACTTACAGAACGTGAATATAGTATGAGGTTATAGGCTGACAGTCAAGATGTTTTTTTACGCAGATGCAGTGAGTCATGCGAGCTATTTAGTAAACAGGTCACCATCTATAGCAGTTAATCTTCAGATCCCAGAAGAGATATGACAAAGAGAGTCAGTTGACTATTTAACTTTACATATATTCGACTGTCCGGCATACAATTTCGTTGATAGTTAAAAGAGGAACAAGCTGGAGTCCAAGTTCAAAGGTGTTATTTCATTGATTTCACCAAGGGAACTAAGGCATACAGGTCTTAGGATCCATAGAAAAAGAGTATCTTTGTTAGCAGAGATGTGATTTTTGATGAAGAATCAATGTTGCAAGAAAAGTCAAAGATGGAGGATATAGTACAAGGTGGAGCTTCAAATAGTTCAACATACTCTCGGAGTAAAGAGTTCAAGTTTTCAGATGACCCAATAAACTTGTCAGGTCAGCTGAAGACTCTTCAGATTCAGATGGAGACAGACAAGAAGCTACTCAGGAGCAACAAGTGCAACCTAGACCGTTAAAGTGGTGAGATTGAGTTTTAATACCCCCAATCGGATATAACTGGGAAGAGGATCAAGTTTCTTTTGCATTAATAATGAAAGCTGGAGATCCTAACAGTTACAAGGAGGCAATCAAAGTGGATGACAGTGATAGTGGACCATAGCCATGGAACAGGAGATGAAGTCATTAGAGAGGAATCAAACATGCGATTTGGTGAATCTACCAAAAGATTTTAAAGTAATAGGTTGCAGGTGGGTCCTTCGGCTAGTGCCAAAGGGTGTTCTCAGAAGGAGGGTATTGACTACAATGAGATCTTCTCTCGTATAATCAAACATACATTTATTCGGTTGTTGTTGACAATCGTGGCTTAAGGTGATCTTGAGTTGGAGCAGCTGGATGTGTAAACAATATTTCTATATGGTGAGCTAGAGGAGAGGATATACATGAAGCAACGTGAAGGGTTCTTTCAAGAAGGTCAAGAAAACAAAGTCTTCTCAAGAAATTTCTTTATAGACTGAAGTAGTCTCCTAGATAGTGATACAAGCAGTTCGACTCATTCATGATCCCAACTGCACCCGATGTGAGTATGACAATTGTGTTTATTTCAAGCAGTGCAATGTTAATCTCACATATTTGTTGTTGTACATAGATGATATGTTGATTGCTGCCAGAAATGAGGCACATATTCAGAATCTTAAAGCTCAGCAAAAGAAAGAGTTTGACATGAAAGATTTGGAAGAAGCTAAGATCTTAAATATAGAGATCAGTCAAGATAGAAGTACATGCAGACTTTAACTATCCCAAGAGAATTATATTCTTAAGATGTTGGAAAAGTTTAACATGGTTGAAGCAAGACTAGTCACTACTCTTTTAGGTCACTTTAGGTTATCCTCCACTCAGTGTTCAAACTCACAAGAGGATGAAATATCTTGAGTATTATATGCTAGTTGGTGGGATTACTGATGTGTACTATGGTCTGCACTAGGCCTGACTTAGCCTATGCAGTTCGTACAGTAAGTCGTTCATGTCGAATCCAGGCAAGCAATATTAAGAAGCAGTAAAGTGGGTGCTACAACATCTATGAGAGACTGTGAGATTAGGGTCGGTGTTTTAGAGATTGAAAATAGGAAAACCTAGGTTGTTACAAGGAAATGTTGATGCAAATTATGCAGGAGATCTTGATCAGTAAATATCTATGACGGTTATGTATTCACAATAGCTTAGTCTTGTTAGTTAGAAGGCAGAGTTGCAAGATACCGTGATGATTTCAACAACAGAGATGGAGTACATGATTGCACTTGAAGCGTCTAAGAAAGCCTTATGGTTAAGAGGATTGGGTAGCACATTTGAAATCATATATGATTCAGTTCTACTGCGACAGCCAGAGTATGATATATCTTACTAAAAATCGCATGTATCACAAGTGGACAAGGCACATTGATGTGAGGTATCATAAGATACGTCATTAGGTTGTATTAGAAAAGGTTATTGACTTGGTGAAGATCAATACGAAGAAGAATCTTGCAGACATGATGAAAAAGACCATCCCGATGGAGAAGTTCAGAGCATCTTTAAATTTCATCAATGTTCTCTAAAGGTAAGACGAAAAATGAGCTCATAGGAGGGAGCCATGTGAAGAAACTGTAACACCCCGTTCTCGAAATGCGTACTTAGATATGTATTCTAATTTTTCAATCGTATTCTTTTGATTTTCTCTCATATTTAATATTTTATGATCATTTATATAATCATTTGGCATTTGGATCCAGATTCCTGGATTTAGAATTAACCGGAGCCTGAACCGGGGACCCGATGATCCCAGTGTATTGATTGATTTGACCTTTTGATAGTCAGATTTGATCAATTTCAGTTTCAAGCATCGTTTTCTAATATTTTCGATTTTTCATGATTTTTAGAATTTTTCTGAATTAAATTTCAAAATCTTCAATACTGGTATCGACCAGTGCCACCGATTGATTCTCGGATTTTTAATTTACAAATAGAGTTGATTTTCTAGAAACTGCTTTTACATTATTCCTTAAAATCATATTTTCCATCTAAATGCATTTTTGGGAATTTTTCTGAATTTATCGGAATTCGACCGGATTTGGTGTCGACCGATATCGCTGATTGATTTCAGATTTTTATTTGAAAATGGGATTGAATTTTTAAAATCTGATTTCACCATGTATCTAAAATAATATTTACTATTTTTGTGAATTTTTGGATATCGTTCTAAGTTACATCATTTTCAGTCTTTTTCGGTGTTTTCTGTATTTTCCCAGATTTCAGAATTTTACCCAGGTAGTTTCCTTTATTTTCTCCTCCATTCATTCTTTTCTTTTTCTTTTCCTTTTCTTTACTAAAATTTTTCTTCACCACATAAAAACCCCAAAATATCTTATCTCTCACCTCTCTTTCTCTCTCCAATCCCAAACCCGGGTTCGGGTTTGGACCCAAACGCGGTTCTCCCCCTGATGCCCAAACGCAGAAGTGATCCCCTTTTCTCTCCCTTTTAATCTCTCTTTAACTCTCTCACTTTCTTAAATCAATCACTCTCTCACTCTCAATCTCTCATTATTTTTCTCTAATGTCTCTTCCTCTTTACCCTCTTTCTTTCTTCTCTCTCCTTGGCTGATACCTCCACCAGTACCCCCGCTCTGGCCGACCCCGGCCGGCGACGAACCCCCAGGCTCCAGCTGCCATCCTCTCCCCCAAACTCCTCTCATCCTTTCTTAACTCCAAACACCTACCATCTCCATCTCCTTAAATCACCACCACACCTTCATCATCCCCCACCAACCTCCTCCGGGCGATCCCTCGCGTTGGTGCCCCAGTCGACGCCCCAGTTGGCGCCCCCATGGCCGGCGGACCATCACCACAACCACCACCACCACCTCAATCTCCCTCCACCTCCAATTTCCACAACCTTCCACCATCTCTGTCTTCTTCTTCAAAATCAACCTCCTCCACCACCAAATTAGCTCCTCCCCTTCTTAATCTCAACCACCCACACCTCCTTCTCTCACTCTTCAATTTCATCATCTCCTTCCCTAATTTTCACCACCACCATCACCACGTCCAATCTCCACCACCAAAATCATCTTCCACTTCAACACCTCCACCAAACCACCTCCATCATCCTCATCTCCACCTTCACCTCTTCTCTCCCCCACCAGATTCAACCGGTCTGTGGGCTGCGCATGCGCGGCCAAGGTGCGACCAGCCCAGGCCGTGGGTCCCCTGACCATGCGTGACCTGCACCTTCCCTCTCTTTAAATTCTCTCTCCTCACTCTAGATATATTTATATAAATATATTATATTATATATTTAATAATATATTTGAATGCGTATTCGCGTTGGTACTTAGAGTTTCGAGAATTATGATGTATTCCGAAGATTTTAGGCGAGTTCTCGCTTTCTTCCTGGGTTTTCCCACTTCGTCGGGTTGATTTGTATTGTGAAAAATTGTGTAATTATCGAGATTGTATTTATGTCGGTGGATTTGTATCTGCATAGTGGACATGTAAATTCGTACCGGTATTGTGTTTGTATTGGTGTGAGTATGTACACATATTCTGTAGACACGTATCTGTATCAGTGTATACTGCATTTTGTATAGGAAATATTTGTAATAATATAAGAGATATGTGTTTCTGTGTATGGTACTAACATTTTATGCAGGTACTTATACAGCCTCCGGGTTTAACTGCTATGTATTTCTAAATTACAGCCCACGAGATTAACCTCTGAGGTTTCTAAAGTACTCTGGACTTTCTATATGCTACGCCTAGTAGATGGACCTGACGTCAACACCTTACCGCTAACTTCGTTTGAGCATAGTTATCCCATGAGCACCGCTATGTCATTAGTAGTTGTATGGCGTCCATACGCATGCTGCGACACGTGCGTTTAGCTGTGCTGCAACCGGTAACCACGCCGAGCGTGATAGCATCTAGTGTTGTACATTAACTTAGCTCCAGCTTTCTTAGTTTCACTTGGATAAACGCTTGCTTGCTTACTCGCTTGTCGATTCTCTGGCCTATTAGCCATATATGCATGTGTGATATATGGTACAAACATCTCCTATAGGTACATACTCAGTTTCTAGGCTTAACCTCTCTGAGGTTTATTAAAGTCCGCTGGACTTTCTAACTACGCCTGGAATGGCAGCGTAACGCTCCGCGTTTTACCTCTAAACATGCTTAGGCAGAACTCTACCGGATTTTAGACTCACATCTTAAGTCGAGTCGTTCCTGAGTTCCACCAGGCGCTTTGGTGATTAAATACTGTTCGCTGACCTTGTCTCCAGCTTGTTTAGCTTCGCTTGGATGGTCGCTTGCTTTCATACTTGCTTGCCTACTCGATAGTTTAATTAACTCTTTTATTGATGGTTGTGAAGAGTTTGAAATCTTTACTTATACTGTTTTTCAAAACTGTATCATTTTCCTGTATTCGTACCGATCTCCTATATCGGTACCGTTTTCCTGTATTCGTACCGATCCACTGTATCGGTACTGTTGTATTATGATATTCGATAGTGATATTTAATGTGCTTATCACTTGGCATGCCACTACTTGACACCTAACTCCTGCATGCCATCACCTGTCACCTGTTTGATATCACTTATCACCTATCATCTGATATATTACTGCTTGACTTGTGATTATCATATTTTGGGAATCCTGTCCTGCTATACTGTATTATATACAGTGACATGTACTTCTAGTACTTATGAACTCTTGTAACTCCTGAACCTATCCTGCTCTTGCTATTTTCGTAATATGATAATTACCTAATAATAAAATATAAAAAGAACAACTTACATCAGGCAAGGGGAAAACTGATGGACTTCAAATGGTGAATATGTTTACAATGATATTAGTTATGTTGTGTAACTAAAACTTCCGGATCTACCTGAGGGCCTCCAGGTGTCCGAGGGGAGCACTGGCTCCCTGACTCCTGTTATATTCCTGAATGGATATAAATAAGACCCACTTTCTGTAAGCTTTGCGGCTAGTTCCGTACACAAGCAACGAAACACCCTGGGTCGTGGTCCCGAGCATGTACGAGCCCATTATAAACATAACCCATTGGTCTCATCATTAGTTTTCAATAACCTTGAGTTACTCATATATGGCTGTATGTGGGATGGAACGTACGCCCATATATGGGTCAGACGAGTAATAATAATAAAGTATTAATTAATAATTCATCGTGATGTTTTACAATTCGGGTTGTATACACTCAGGATATGGTGAAGTGAGAAATAAGGTATATAGTTGAGGGTTTCCTTGTTTGAATTATTCCTTCGACGTGCTTGTCTCATGAAGCCATAATCTGAGCTTGTACAACTGGTTTGCTTGTATTTGCTATTATTGATTTTATCAGTTTTATGATGTTTTCTCAGTTTAAGAGAACTCAGATTATTCAACTCAGGATACCGTGACGTGAGCTATGCGGTATATATATGAGGGTTTCCTTATTTGAATTATTCCTTTGACGTACTAACCTCACGGATCGATAATTTAGTTTATATAACTGGTTTTATCACATTTACTTTGCTTGCTACCTCATTCCCTATTCCTGTGTGTTTGTGCGCACGACATGATTTTTAATACATGCTTTTTGTCTCAGATTTATCGATACACGTGTGCTTATCTATACACGCCATTTGACACTCATCTTGCCACTCGTTGAGGAGTTCTGACTCCCCTGAATCTGCATGTCCAGATCCTGAAGTTTGGAGCTTGTGGTTCTCCTGGTCGCTGATCAAAGATGCGCAGTGGAAGCATGGATCACCGACAGACCGTCCAGAACCCTTTTCTTTCCAGGTCCCCCTGTTAAGCTCTCGAGTTTTCCTTTAATAACTCGTGAGCATCTTTCATACTGTTCATAATTGTATCTCTTTGTATTCTTACATTTGTGCCTATCAGTGATGTAATATTCTTGTAATATTCTATCACATCCTATGATAACTTTGTAATTGTACTTATATGTTGGAATTTATAATGCACCACATACTTTCGTACTCTGATTCTTGCTTGTACCGATGCTTAGCGTATATATGTAAGGGTATTCTGACTTGCGTGTATACATCACAGTAACGTCTCCGTACCCGCGGGATCAGGGCATTACAGACAGGGTGGTATCAGAGCCTAGGCTCTCACATCCACTGTACAGCCAGTCAGCAAATTAATGGTAAAGAAATTTGCAAGTAGAATGCATGAGTCCTGATTATACAATCCAACTACAAATGCAAAGTTATTTGTTTCTTTTTGATCACCCTTCCTTTGATTCCTGAATTTCTTTCATTTTTCACTATACCGGTTTTCATAGTCTTTATACCAACTTAAGAAATGAGTAAACTATTGAGGTAGCGACAGGAAAGATGTGGTTCACTTTCTCCCTATTCTGGCATTCTTTGATTCTAGTATACTAGGTTATCTTATATCAGGTAGTTCTTTGGCTCCGCACTCTGTTATCTTATATATAGATGGGCATTCTTTGGGGATTAACACAGAAAGTGGGGATCGGTTTAAAAAGTAGGGTAATTATTACTTATATAATTAGACAGATTGTGCCACCACACGAGAGGCGTTAGCATGAAGCGAATTTCTGAAATCAGGACTTCTGTCAGACAAAGCTATGGTATTTTTTATTATATTATATTTCTCCAAGAACGATTATGATCTTTTCTATCAACTTCACGGAGCTCAACTATTTTCGGAATTGATCTGTTATAAAGTTGACATCCATAAGATAGCAATTAGGACTAATCTCAGTTATTATGAATTCTTGATCACTTTCTTCGAAGCCATAATGCCCAACAGTCTTTTGATGAACCACGAATCCTGCTAGCCTCGCCAAGTGAGAGTCGTGCTCAAGCCATGCGAGCCCAACTAGGCATAGGCTTTGCTGCACCCTGGCGCTTAGCATTTAGCGCTGTCATGCACTGACTTCGCCGCGTGAGCTACGCCAAGTGCGAGCATCATAGAGCGTTAGCTCCGTACCCTAGTGCTAAGCGCCTGACATTGTGTTATGCAATGGGCCCACTTGGGTTTGGCTTCGCTCGTGGTTAGTTCCATCAGTGTTTAAAACTCTAACCTCGTTCCCCAAATTCCTCCCGCCTAACATATTTTCATGGATTTAATGAGTCAGTCTTCTCGCCATATCTGAATAAAATTTGTCATAATCTTTACCAGTGATCTATTCGGCCAATCTTGCCGGACTTAAGTATTCTCAAAATATTTAATCTGTAGTCAGGTTACCATCCAGAAGTCAGTATTCAAAACTTCAACAGTTCTTACAAATTCTTGGTTATGCTTTTCAGAGTAGCTAACCTCCAGCATTCAGAATTCGTTGTTTTCGGTTTTTCTTATTTATTTAATTGTGACCAGTTCTACAGAGTTTTCTTTATCTATGATAGTCTGATTTGTTCTCAGACTGACAGATAACATGCAGAATATCTAATAATCTGATTATAGATTCTTCGTCAGGAACGACATCACGCCCAGCAGAGTAAGTATGAGTTCTGATCAGACAGTTTTGTATTCTTGGGTCTCGTCCTTTTGAAAGAAGTAGTCGCCATTAATTCTAGCAGAATTCGGACAATTAAAGTACGGTCGATCCCTATGTCAGCTCACGTTATATTATTCAGAGTAGGTCAGCCTCCAGAAGTTCCGACGGTATCCTTTTTAGCAAATATTAGATCGGTAGTGGTATGGCACAGTCCGAAATTTTATACTGCAGAAAAACAGAAGACATCTAGGTTTCGAGTTATCGACCAGTCGTATTGTGAACATTATCCTTAATTATGCATATCTTAATTGGTATAATCCTCGTCCCTATCAATTTTGTGTTCATCTTCCCCTTGTCAAAATTTTGAGGATGAAATTTTTGAAAGGTGGATGGAATGTAACACCCCGTTTACGGAATACGTATTTAGATACGTATTCTGATTTTTTGATCATATTCTTTTGATTTTCTCTCATATTTAATTTTTTATGATTATTTATATCATCATTTGGTATTGGATCCATATTCCTTGATTCAGAATCAACCAGAGTCTGAACAGGGGACCCGAATCGATCGATTTGACTATTTTGATAGTCAAATTTGATCAGTTTTAGTTTAAAACATCATTTTCTAATATTTTAGATTTTTATGATTTTTTGAAAATTTTCTGAATTATTCAAAATCTTTAAAACCGGTATCGGCCAGTGCAGCCGATGGATTCTCAAATTTTTAATTTACAAAGGAACTTCTAGAAATTGCTTTTACATTATTCCTTAGAATCACATTTTCTATCTAAACGCATTTTGGGAATTTTTCTGAATTTATCAGAATTCGACCGGTTTTGGTGTCGACAAGTATAGTTTTAATTTGAAAACAGAATTGAATTTTTGAAAAATGATTTCACCATATGCCTTAATATAATATTTACTATTTTTGTGAATTTTTGGGGATCGTTCTGAATTATTTCATTTTTCGAGCTTTTCTGGTGTTTTCGGTATTTTCCCATTTTGCAGAATTTTACCCAGGTATTTTCCTTTATTTTCTTTCTTTTTCAATTTTCTCTTTCACTCATTCTTTTCTTTTTTTCTTTTCTTTTATTTCCTCAAATTTTTTCTCTACCACATAAAAACCTCAAAATATCTTCTCTCGCCCAATCACACACTGTCCCCTCTCTTTCTCTCTCCAATTCCAGACCCGTGTTCGGGTCCGGACCCGAACGCGGTTCTCCCCTCTGGCGCCTAAATGCAGGGGTTATCCCCTTTTCTCTCTTTTAATCTCTTTAACTCTCTCTTTTCTTAAATCAATCACTCTCTTACTCTCAATCTCTCATTATTTATCTCTAATCTCTCTTCCTTTTCACTCTTTCTTTCTTCTCTCTCCTTGGCCGATGACTCCACCAGCACCCCCAATCCGGTGCTCTCCTCCGGTGAATCCCCTGGCCGACGACGAACCCCCAGGCTCTGGTGGCCACCCTCTCCCCCAAACTTCTCTCCTTCTTTCTTAACTCTAAACACCTACCATCACTATCTCCTTCTTAAATCACCACCACCACCTTAATCATCCTCCACCAACCTCCTCCGGGTAATCCCCCATGCCGGAGCCCCGATCGGTGCCCCCATGGTCAGCGCACCATCCCCACAACCACCACCACCACCTCAATCTCCCTCCACCTTCTACAATCTCCATAACCTACCACCATCTGGTCCATCTCTATCTTCTTCTTCTTCAAAATTAACCTTCACCACCAAATTAGCTTCTCCCCTTCTCAATCTCAACCTCCCATACCTCCTTCCTCCCACATCTTCAATTTCATCATCTCCTTGTCCAATTTCCACCACCATCACCACCTCCTATCTCCACTACCAAATTTTCGTCCACTTCAACACCTCCACCAAACCACCTCCATCATCCTCATCTTCACCTTCACCTCTTCTCTCCCCCACCAAATCCAACCGGCCACCTCCCTATGGGCTGTGCACACACGGTCAGGGCGCGGCCAGCCCAGGTCGTGGGACCCCTGGCTACGCGTAACCTGCACCCTCCCTCCCTCTATTTATAAATTCTCTCTCTCCTCTCTCTAAATATATTTATATTTATATATTATATTATACATTTAATAATATATTTGAACGCATATTCACGTTGGTACTTGGAGTTTCAAAAATTACGACGTATTCCAAGATTTTAGTCAAGTGTCCTCACTGTCTTCCGGGGTTTCCCCGCTTCGTCGGGTTGATTTGTATTGTGGGAAATTGTGCAATTATCGAGATTGTATTTATATCGGCGGATTTGTATCTGTATAGTGGACATGTAAATTTGTACCGGTATTGTGTTTGTATTGGTGTGAGTGTGTACACATATTTTGTGGACACGTATCTGTATCGGTGTGTACCGCATTTTGTATGGGGAATGTTTGAACTGTCGGCAAATTATTTAACACAACACCTGGAACCACAGACAATAAAAGTTCATCATTAACTAAAGTTGGTAAGATGAGAGACAATGCTAAAGGTAGAAACATTATTCATTCAAATTGAAGAAAGACAAATTCAAGGAAAAACTGATCCACTTAGTAGACAGCATGGAGCACAATAATAACAAGCTAAAATCAAAACAACTGACAAGCTGACCAATATCAAAATTCAATCTTTAACTAAATTTATATCTTCACTACCTACAATTCAAGCAAAACCAAAATAAAAATCTGAATTTGAACAGCGTAAGAAACATTAAACCACTAATTAGTGATTAAAGTTTTGTGGGAAAAAAAAACCTCAGTCTATATGATTCGTACCACGAACTGAAGCCCTAGAGAGTGAACTTGCTTCTTAATGCTTAGGGCATGAGACAAGGTTAAGAAAAAAGGTCAAAATACAGCTTAAAAAACGCAATTTTTTCACAGCGTTTAGAAACCCTAATAGGAACAAGCGACTTGAACTTAAAAGCAAGTATCAGAATAAAGCTAAGTGACAAAATTACATAATTTGCAGTTGATTATGAACCAAATTGAAAGAAAATAGTTGCTTACTGGAGATCTCGGACCAAGTCAAGATATTTTTGCAGCGAAAATTCTCTCCTCTCCCAATCGACCGAGCGAAGCTACAGGAAGAAGTTCACTCCCCCGGCGAAGCGAAGAAGGGCCTCTCTCCCCCTTTTCTTTTTTCTTTTTTATTTAATAATATAATAAAATATAAATATAATAATATGTGCGGTTTTATAGTCCGGACGCCAAATTTGGATTTCAATGTGGTTTTATTATTAGGATGATGCTGCATGCTAATCTTCAGCGCTGAATGAAGGTTCCGGTTCCCAAGAGCAGCTTTAAGTAATAAAAAACCAACTACGTGGCAAACAACCAGTGGTTCGCCTAAACATAAAAAAACTCAAGAGAAATAAAGAAAAAATATATTGGAGCAAGCTTAAAAAACCACGTATTGTTCCCAAATAAAACAATTTAAAAATTCCAGCGAGCAAATATCTCGCGAAAGATTTAGGGCGTGTTTGTTTCACCGCAAAACGCCGCAAAACGTAAGTCGTAAAACTTTTTTTCCATTTTCCGTTGTTTGTTTCGCTGAAAAACAAGTTACAAAATGCAACTCTTCTTTTCTCATTTGCAGTTGCTACAGTTAAATTTGTGGTCATGTAAATATCACTTTTACACTCATATTTTCCCACTTGCAGTTGCTACAGTTAATTTTGTGGTCATGTAACTCTCACTTGTAGTACACTTATAGTTCAAAACAGTTACTTGATAATCAATATATAATTTAATATTATTAAATATTTAATATTTTAAATAGTGTTCAATTTCTTATTTAATTATTTTATATTTTTAATCTTTAATTTTTTTATTGTTTTTAATATTGTTTTAATATTTAATATTTTACTATTTTAATTTAATATTTTATTTAACATTTTATTTAATACTTTATTATTTTATTAATACTTATTCCATTTTTTATTATTTTATTTAGAGTTAATATTTTATTAATATAACAATATTATACTTTAATATAAAATTATTATATATTTAATTATTTATTTTTAATATAAAAAGTTACTTTATTAATATCATAATATATTTTATTATTATATTAATATTTTATTATGTTAATATTGTAATAATAATTCAGTATAATAATACTACAATGATAATTTATTATTAAATTATAATTATATTTTACTTTGTTAATTTTATATTTCTATAATATTACAGTAATATTATAATAAAATTTATATTATAATAATTTTCAAGTATTTTTAATATTATAATATTATAACTATATTTTATTATTTTTGTAAGATTTTTTAATATTATAATAAAATTTATATTATAATAATTTTCAAGTATTTTTAATATTATAATATTATAACTATATTTTATTATTTTTGTAGGATTTTTTAATATTTATATTTTATTAGTATTCTTAAAATTTTATTAATGTTCTTTAGATTTTCTTAAAATTTTATATTATTTATTTAGTTAATATTTTAGTAATATTTTACTATTTATACTAATATTTTATTAATATTATTGTTATATATAAAATATTAAGATTATTAATTTTTTATCTCAAATTTATTAATATAATTTAATCTGCAATAGTAGATTTAATTTAATAGTATTTATAATATTTAAATCACTGCTACAGTTAATTTTGTGGTCAACTTTTCCACTTACACTTTTACATTACCAACCAAACACCGTAAAACACAATATATTTTACCATTTACACTTTCACTTTATCAACCAAACACCGTAAAACACAATATACTTTTCCATTTACACTTCACTTTATCAACCAAACACCGTAAAACACAATATATTTTCTCTGCTACAGTTCACTTTTTCCATTCTCATTTTACGACTTACGACTTGCGACGTTTTGCAACGAAACAAACAGGCCCTTAAAGTAAGCCACTAAGCAAGACTCACCGCTTAAAAAACTTATTAATGAAACACGAGGTAGCTTACTAATATACATATATACACACACATACATACACACATATTTTCGCTCAAACTATTTCATCATAATCTAAACACTTAAAAACCCCTACATACCAACACCGTTAAGCTAACCAAATCACTAGTTTCAGTCATCTATTTTGCACGCACTTGATGGATGCAAAAAGTATTCAAAACACTTAATTTTTTATTTTTAGTTACTTTAAATAATATAGATCAACTTCAACGGAGTAAATCTTGTATTTGGATGTCATAGCATAACATGATATCTGAGTGGGAACGATTCGGACTCGAATACTTCCAGAGCTACACAAATCACTCTCTCTCTCTCTCTCTCTCTCTCTCTCTATATATATATATACATATATATATATATATACATATATATATATATATATATATATATATATATATATATATATATATATATATATATATATGTATATGTATATATATATGTATATATATATATATATATATGGGAAAAGTGTTCCTAGTAGGTCTCCTTAAATTACAATATAAGGAGTTGGCTTAAAACTCCAACATCTCGATTTTTTTCACGATCAGGCCGCACATTACCATCTTCATAATATTATAAAAAATCAAGTGATTTGTAGTTCGTTTACTCATCGATCTAATCGTTCTATTTTGTTCTACTGTTTAAAAACCGTTAATGTTTGAGCCAAAGAAACTAGAGTAACAAATTTCAAATTACGTGATTTTTTATATTTATACATATTAGAACATGAATATGATAATGTGTGGTTGGATCGTGGAAACAAAATCGGGATGTTGGAATTTTAAACTATCTCCGTAAATTGTAATGTAAGAAGACCTACTAGGAACACTTTTCACGTGTGTGTGTGTGTGAGAAGAGAGATTTATGTGGCTCCGGAAGGATTCCAGCCCGAATCATTCCCACTCAAATATCATGCTATGCTATGATATTCTAATACAAGATTTACTCCGTTAAAGTTTATTTATATTATTTAAAGTAACTAAAATCAAAAATCAAGTGTTTTGAATAATTTTTGCATCCATCAAGTAGGCGCAAAATGGACGACCGAAACTAGTGATTTGGTTAGCTTAACGGCGTTGGTATGTAGGGGTTTTAAGTGTTTGGATCATGATGAAATAGTCGGATCGAAAATTTGTTTAAAAACATAGATTTACGCAATATGTAATATGCTATTTTCGGCCGCCTATTTTGTGCCTACTTGAAGGATAGGGAAAAAGTATTCAAAACACTTGATTTTTGATTTTTAGTTATTTTAAATAATATAGATCAACTTTAACGGGGTGACTCTTATATTTGAACATCATAGCATGATATTTTGAGTTAAAAAAAATTCGGGCTCGAATACTTCTAGTACTACACAAGTCTTTCTCTAGTTCCTTCAACGGAGTGGATCTTGCACGCGGATGTCGTAAGGTTGTATTTGAGAGGGAAGAATTCAGCTTCAAATCCTTCTAACTCAAATACAACCCTATGACATTCGAATTCAATATCAATTCCGTTGAATTTGATCTATATTATTTCAAGAATCTATAAATAAAAAATCAAGTATTTTAAATACTTTTTGCACATGCATCAAGTAGGAAAAAAACGGACAACCTAAATAGTGAGTTGGTTAGTCTAATGGTGCAGGGTTTTTAAATATTTAGATCATGATCAAATGGCCGGATTGAGAATTTGTATGTCTAAAGATATAAATCTAACCAACTCACTATTTTCGGCCGTCCATTTTGCGTCGTTTGACGGATGGGCAAAAGTATTCAAAATATTTGATTTTTGATTTTGAGTTACTTTAAATAATATAGATCAACTTCAACAGAGTGAATCTTGTATTTGAATGCAGGATATTGATATTTGAGTCGGAATGATTCGGGCCCGAACCTTTCCAGAATGACACAAGTCTCTCTCTCTCTGTATATATATAGACTTGTGTTCTTCCAAAAGGATTTGAGTCTGAATCCTTCCCACTCAAATTTAACCCCCCAACATTCGAATATAAGAGCCACTCCGTTGAAGTTAACTTATATTATTTCAAGTATCTATAAATCAAAAATTAAATTTTTTTAATACTTTTTGCCCATCCATCAAGCGACGCTAAATGAACGGCCAAAAGTAGTGAGTTGGTTAGATCTATATCAACTCACTCACTATTTAGGCTGTCCGTTTTTCCCCTATATGATGAATAGGCAAAAAGTATTAAAAATACTTGTTTTTTAGTTTATAGATACTTGAAATAATATAGATCAACTTCAATTAAGTGGATCTTGTATTTGAATGTTGAAGGGTTAAATTTGAGTGGGAAAGATCCGGCTCAAATCTTTTTGTAAGGACACAAATCTCTCTCTGTAACACTCCGTTCCTGGAATACGTACTTAGATATGTATTCTGATTTTCTTACACATTTCTTTGATTTATCTTGTATTTATTTTTGTTTTATGATTATTGATGTGATTATTTTGTGTTGGATTTGGATTCGTGGACTCAGAGTCAGCCCTAGTCTGAACCGGGGGCCCGAACCTAGTGCTTTGCTCGATTTGGCCTTTCTGCTAATCTGATTTGACCGATTTCAGTTTCAAACATCGTTTTCCAATATTTTAGATTTTTCGTGATTTTCTGAAATTTTTCAGAATTATTTGCAAAATCTTTAAAACTGATGTCGGTCGGCATCGCTGACTGATTCCCAGATTTTTAGTTTTCAAATAGAGTTAAATTTTAGAAACTACTTTCACACTACTTATTAAAATCTTATTTTCTAACTAAAAGCATTTTTTGAGATTTTTCAGAATTTATCAAAAATCCACCGGTTTTGATGTCGACCGGTACCGTCGGAAGATTCCAGGATTTTTAATTTGAAATTTAGATTGAATTTCTTGAATCCGATTTCACCTAATATCTTAAAATAATATTTTCTATTTTTGATAATTTTTTGGAGCGATTCTAAAACAGTCAATTTTACCCTATTTTAATAATATTATTCTTTCCTTCTCTTTCTCCATTTCTTTTTCCTTTCCTTCCCAAAAGTCAACCCCTGACACAACCCATCCCCCATCACATCATCTGTCAAGTCACATCCCCCATCACATCACCGGCCAGGGAGCAGCAGGCCAGAGCCTGGGCTGTGTATGGGCTAGGGGAGCTGCTGCTCCCCTACTCTCTCTTCTCTCCCCTTATCTCTCTCCCCCTTCCCTTCTCTGTTGGACGCCGCCGGCGGCCAGGGCCGCCGCCGGCCAACTCCCTGGCCGGCCAGGCCCCCCTGGGCCCACGAGGAGCCGTGGGCCCTCCATGATCAGGGGCTGCGTGAGCAGCCCCAGTTTTCTCCCCTCTCTCTTCTCTCTCTCATCTCTCTTCTCTCTCTCATCTCTCTTTATCCTATATTCTCTCTCCAGCCACTTCTCTCTCCCTCTATCCACTCTCTCTCCTCTCTCTAATATTTCTCTCTACTCTCTCTCCTATTCTCACTTTCTCTCTAAAAATCCCTCTTTCTCTCTTTAGATTTTCTCTCTCTAGAAATCTGTCTTTCTCTCTCTAGACTTTCTCTCTCTAAACCTCTCTATTCTCTCCTCTTTCTCTCTCTAAAAATAATAATATATGTATATTTTAATATATGGATTGACGGTGTGCGCGTATTTCTGGTGTTTCGGGATTTCTCGCGGTTTTTCCAGTGATTTAGGGGAGTACAGTTTCTTTTGAACATGCATCTATTTTATCATTATGTGAGTACATTTTCTGTATTTCTATATACTTTTCTATTACTGTTATATGCCTAGTCATTGCCACTGTAACTCTTACTACATGTTACACCGCTATATATTTGACATATGATACCCGACATCGGTATTTGCCATGCTATATTTGACCCATGATTCCTGACACTGGTATTTGCCATGCTATATTTGACACATGATACCCGACACCGGTATTTGCCATGCTATATTTGACCCATGATTCCTGACACTAGTATTTACTATGCTATATTTGACACATGATACCCGACACCGGTATTTGCCACGTTATATTTGACCCATGATATATGACACCGGTTCTTGCCATGCTATACCTGACCCTGATATATGACACCGGTACTTGCCATGCTATACCTGACCCTGATATCTGACACCGGTACTTGCCATGCTATACCTGACCCTGATATCTGACACCGGTACTTGCCATGCTATACCTGACCCTGATATCTAACACCGGTACTTGCCATGCTATACTTGACACATGATATATAACACCGGTACTTGACATGTTATACTTGACACCTGACACCTGTATTACCTGGCATATACATGATTATTATATTATTACCAAACATCTAGTACTCCTATACTCCTTTACTCTCGTATCTCCTGTACTCCTATACTCTTATATTTCCTGTGCTCCTGTACTCTTGTATCTCCTGTACTCATACTCTTGTTAATAGCACAGTCATTCCGGCGTCGGCAGAGCATGCCTGGTGTCGGGATAACGAGGATGTATCCCACAATCGTGCTAGCGTCTGGTGATTCCTGAATAGAACTAAGTGCCACACGGAGCAAAGTGTCACATCACACACGTGGTGGGGGCCACCTCTTGAATCCGTGGGGGCCACCTCTAGAATCCATTCCCCACACAGAGCAAGGTGCCACACAGAGCAAAGTGCCACACCAAACACGTGGTAGGGGCCACCTCTTGAATCTGTGGGGGCCACCTCTTGAATCTATGGGGCTACCTCCTGTATCAACCCTCAGAGCAAAATGCCACATGGAGCAAAGTGCCACACCACATACGTGGTGGGGGCCACCTCTTGAATCTGTGGGGGCCACCTCTTGAATCTGTAGGGGTACTTTCTCCCTCCTGCCTGTACCGCCTGGTGTTAGCGTGATAAGCATCCTCAGTGCCTATTAACACACGCACATACATACATGTACAATGATAACTCCTAGAGCATGTGTTATTTGGTCTCTCCCCTATTCGAATAATGGTACCCGCGTATCGGAGTTCAGATGAGTTCTACTAGAAGTGCGGGCTCCAGCGTGAACTGTCGGTGTTGTGGGACGCCGGTGGGAAAGGGACAAGAATAACATAAGAACATAAGAAACAGTAATAATATTGAGAACATGTGATATTTGGTCTCTCCTTTGTTCGGGTCCTGGTACTCACATATCAAACCCGGGTAAGTTCTACAGAGTGTGAACTCTAGTATGGACTATAAGTGATGTGAGGCGCTGATAGGGAGGCGATTGAAATATCAAACGGTACTGATTATTATTATTGGATCAATTAAAATGCAACACCTTTATATTCTCCAGTTACAGTATTATGCTCTGAGTTGACACCCTGTTTTATAACACATGACCTCTGTGATACCATGATTACTCCAGACACACTCTAGTTCTGTTACCCTGAGGGCAACTCAAGTTGTATGAATTCAGATGATGGTGACATCGGATATGTGGTATATAGATGAGGGTTTCCTTGTTTGGATTATCCCCTCGACGTATCACCCCATGAATCCATAATCCGAGCTTATACAACTAGTTTTGTCCATACTTATATTTATCGCGTGTTCAGTGTATTTATCACATGTTTAATATATTTGTCGCATAATTATGTGTACCTATGCTCTCTGTACCGTTTTCCATGTATGTTTTCCGATTCAGATTTACTGATATACATGTATTTACTTGATCTCGAATTTACTGTCATTTTCCTTATATTACTTGTCATTTCCTGTATCTGCATGCCTGAACAACTTCACTTGATCATGTATACGTGTGCCTGTTATGCATGCCATTTGGCTTTATCATATATACTCGCTAGGGTTTCTAACAACCCTGGATTCTCATGTCCAGATCCCAGAGACTGAATGATTAGTCTCTAATTTTGCATAATTTTCATCACATTCTCACATTTATTTGATAATAAATTCTGCTAATAATACCTTGCTTGCTTGATTCTAGGTCCATGGTGTGTAATGGAGAAGGAGACCCTAAATCACCATTTAATTGGTGATTAAAAGCCTATTAAGATAGCCATTGACCTAGGAGGCTGATTCTGTCAAAATCAGAGGCCGCAAACACAAAACCAGGGACAGGAACTGACAGTACACGGACAGGACCGCGCGCGGCTCTAAGCGCCGCGCGCGCGGCCATTGAATGGCCGCGGCGCGCGCGCCGCTTCGGGCCAGGGTTTGTCCCCTGGCCCCCCTCTTCCCTGGTGGCTATAAATACCCCCTTGGGGTTTTTGAGAAGGGATATGCAGAGTTTTAGGAGAAGTTTTCATTCCATGTTGTAGTTTAGGGTAGTTTAGTTTAGGTTAGTTCCTCTTTTTCCATTGTATTTTCCATTTTGTAGATCTTGTAATAGGGAGAGAGTGGTTCATGCTTGGAATGCAAGAGTGCTTGTAATAGAAGGTGACAATCTATGAAAGGTGCTCTCTTTACCTCTCTATGTTTTCTTCTCTCTAATCTCTTTTACATGTGTAGCTAACTTTTCTCTCATGGCAACTAACTACTAACCACCAACTTACTAACTTCTTATTTGATAATCCACATGAATCTAATAGCCTCGGTTTGGCCTTGCTCTTGCAAGAGCCATTGATGGCTCATGATGATGGATCTAACTCTAACTTCCTAACCACTAACAAGCTAACATTACTTTACTCCATACTTACTTTTAGTTTTGATGGTCTAAGTGTAGCTTGAACTTGTTTGTTGAGTTGGGTTGTGATGAGTTACATATGGGTCATGCTTTGAATCGCTCTTGAACCAAGGACTAGTGATGGCCAATGATACATGTGAGGCAACTATCACTAAGAGATTAGCGTGTTGGTGGAGTCATTAGTAGTTAGTAGCCGTGAGTTTTCTTTCTCTTTCACTTATTTTAGAAATATATTCAAAAAAATCACAAACATATTCTTTTCTATGTTTCCCACTTCTTCGTATTTCACCGTACCTCTCTTTTCATTCTTTGTTTTCCTTCCTTTTCATTCTTTAAAACTTTGAAGAATCGTTAACATACACGTGAACATACCGTGTAAGCTTCTATCGCCTCCCGTCCTTGTGGATTCGACTCATTTTAGCCTCTATGCTATAACGGAAGTATTGAGGAAGCCAAAGCACACACACTTTAAATCTTCATTTCAAAACATACACTTTTTGTGCGCGGTTTTACCCCGATCAAATTTTGGCGCCGTTGCCGGGAATGGGAACGGTTTGATTTCACATTTTGTTAACTTTTCTTCTTTATTTTTTTGTGTGAAGGTTAAAGTTTTAGCATTGCAGAAGTCCACACTTGCTCAAGTGTGGTTGGGTAATTCTTGTATATTTTTATATTCTGCTGCTAATTTTTGTTTATAGTACCTGTGCACTGTAAATAATTATAAGAACTAAAATACAGAAATTGAATGCTTTAAAACGGTTTAGACATTTGCATCTAGGCACGTGTCAATTTTCATTCCAATATATTGTATTTTGTTCTTATGTTGTTGTGATATTGATAGGAGGTGTACATATTGCATAGCATATAGTTAGGACAAACACTTCAGTGATTTACTCGCTTTTTTGTGTTCATCTGATCTATATTGCACACTTGCACAAATTAAACTTAAGGGCAAAACCCAATACAACATAAGGTGGGGAAGTTATTACCCTCCCTTGGCCCAAAAATCACCTCCTCACTCACACAACCCAAGCCTAAATAAAAATTGCTAGACATTGGCCCCTAGGGACATCTCGGACTCATTTAGGAGATTGACCTAAGGGGGAAATTGTTAGAATTTGACTCTTGCTAAATCGGTGTCTAAGGTTGGGGATTGAGAGGCGAAACCTCGAAGAACAGTGGTTTGGCATAATTAGGCCCATTGCTCCGGCACGGATACCTCTCACTGATCTTGCCCCTACCTGGCCGATTAACTCGTGGTCAGCTTCCGACAATATACCCCCGTGGACAGTCTAACCAGTTAGGAGTCGTCTAGGTCTAAGTCAACCCTAGCATAGGCTTGTTTTCGTTTTCTTTTTGTTTGTTTGTTGGTTTGTTTGTTTTTCTTTTTTGTAAATTGTGATATGGATTTCAACAACAACAATTCTTTCAATCCTAACATGAATCCATATTTCACTCCGACCTCAAATGACTCGGATAATTCTGACCCGGCTATGTACAACATGAACCAACAATATATGCCGAGTTGGGATTATCCGACTCAATATGACCCATATCCCCAATCTTATGACCATAATTTTCAAAATAATTTCTACTCTTCACAGAGTCAATGGGGATTCAACTCCCCTGAGTCAAACTTTCAACCGTCTTGTCCACAATTTTCACAAAATTCATTCCCCGATTTTGGTTCATATACTCCTTTTCCTATTCCACCACCCGAAGAAAAATCATCATTGGAAAGGAGTATAGAAGAGTCCCTACAACAAATGCAAAATTTGCTCAAATCACAATCCTTCCCACATCAAACTCCACATACTTCTTTTCTAGAGCATCCAATTGAAGACGAATCTGAGCTAGAAAAGCGTTTGGAAGTCTTTTGTGATAGAGTGCAAAACATGTTGGACTCATCCTCTCAACCAAATTTTCAAGAGTCTTACTCATCTTTCCAGTCTCACCAATTCAAAATGAACAAATTTCAATACTAGAATTGAGTAATGGACCTTTGTGTGAGTCCGAGCAGCAACCGTAAAATCCAATGGACTCACAATTTCACCATCATTTCCAAAACCAAATTCCATACTCATCTTTTCAAGAAAAACCAATTGCAAAGAGTATGGAAGACATGATTCTGAATCCAAATTCTGTTACCCTGTCTGTCAGTAGGTTAGACTCAATAATGAGCGATCTGATCAATGAGAGCGAGGAAAATCTTTCTTGTCAACCATTGATCAATTCTTATGTCCCTAACTCTACTGATTGGACCCTTGAATCATGTCAATTTGGGAATCCAGATTCAATTTCAGAACACACATTCGGACTTGACCAAACTCCAAGTTATGAAAGTCACCTGGACCTTCTGGCAAGTTATCCCTTCCCTGAAATTGAAATCGAACCTGAATGTGATCCTGAACTTCCTGTTGGAAACTCCATTTCACTTTTTGATTCAATAATGACTCTAGTATCTTTACCAGATTTTTTCTCTATTCTGGAGTCAACATTGAATCCTGTACCAGTACACCGTGAAATAGAATCACCAATATCTAATGATCACACTTCATTGTTGGGGAAAGTGTGTGAACATCAATTCTTTAGTTTGGACCCTATTTTTGAACCAATTTCGACTCTCATTGTTGACTCTCGACTTGATCTGAGTCAACTTCCTGAGTTGGTATCGATTTTTGTTCCTATTCCATTTGAGTCCAAATCAATCATCTCTCAAAATCACACTTCATTGTTGGATAAGAATGTTGAAGAAAATGACTCAGTCATTATTTTTGAAAATTGAAAATTAGATGGGGATAAATTTTTCAATAAGACCATTCAATCCATCATTCTTTTCTGGGGTCATATTAGAGAGGTCCTTGGTGGATTTCTGGATGATCCACGATATCTTGATTGGGTCGCAACGCTTGGCCCAATCCGACCACCACCAGAGCCACCCCCTTGAGGTAATCTTCCTTCCCTCTCCATCTGTTTCATGTATTTACACATTCACGATGCATTGAGGACCATGCATGAGATAAGTGTAGGGGAGGGTTTACTAACGTAGTTAGTTTTATAATTTCTTTCTTTTAAACTTCTTTTTAATTAAAAAATCTTTTATATAAAAACTTTTCTTTTCTTTTTTACAAAACTTTTTGAAACAAGAGAAATAGTTTTTGATTTATTTTTAAGAAAATTAAGATTATCTTAGAAATTAGGAAGACCTAGAATTATGAAATTTTAAACCAAGTCAAAATAATAGATCTTGTTTAAATTGTAGGATAAGAAAGTAAAATTGAAAAGATAATTTGATCTTGAATTTTTTGCCTTAGATTTATGCACTTCACACTTACACAATTTTTTGGGATTGAAACAAAGACTAGAAATGCCATAAAAATATATTTAAAAAAATTATGATAATAAAAATCACTTATTGAAGTTGGGTAATTATGTCTCAGGAAGCATGATTATTCACACCTAAAACGGTGGACAAAAAAATAAAATAACCCCCTTTAGTTTTGTGGCCTTATTTACTCGAGTCCTTAAGTCCGAGGGATGTTTTCTCATCTGGTGCCCTAAGACTATCTGGTTTGGGAGTCACCGGCTAAAGGCTCACTACCCGGGTAAATAAGAAAGCCTAAGAAAACTAAGAGAAGAAAAAAATATAAAAAAAGAAGAAAAAGAAATATATAATATATATAAATAAATGGCATGAAAGTTAGAGTCGATATCCCAAAAACCTTCACTGTTCACAAAGTGCATATTTCCTAAGAGTTTTATGAAAGATCAAAGAGTCAATTCAATTTTAAATTCTTACATTTAATTTATAACAAGATTTTTTGCATTTTGACTTAGTTTAAGAAAGAACATTTCTGGTTAACCTATGACCTTGGATCACCTATATTTTCGCAAAAATACTTCAACACTTTTCTCTATTTCAAAAATGCATTTTCAAAATACTAACATTTGATTTCTTTCTTTATGGATTTTGTGGGTGTAATCCGCTGAAAACCCTCAGGAGACAAAACTCCTCCTCTAAGGGGAACTTAGAGGTTTAACGGCTTGTTGCACATGCTCAGTACAATCGCGTCACCTGCGAAAGTGGTGTAATAATTCCTTAGTTTTTGGTTTTGTTTTGCTCGGGACGAGCAAAAGATAAGTGTAGGGTGTGATTAGTCTCTAATTTTGCATAATTTTCATCACATCCTCACATTTATTTGATAATAAATTCTGCTAATAATACCTTGCTTGCTTGATTCTAGGTCCATGGTGTGTAATGGAGAAGAAGACCCTAAATCACCATTTAATTGGTGATTAAAAGCCTATTAAGATAGCTATTGACCTAGGAGGCTGATTCTGTCAAAATTAGAGGCTGCAAACACAAAACCAGGGACAGGAACTGACAGTACACGGACAGGACCGCGCGCGGCCATTGAATGGCCGCGGAAACGTGGCTATGGCCGCGTTTCCGCGGCCATACGGCCGCGGCGCGCGCGCCGCTTCGGGCCAGGGTTTGTCCCCTGGCCCCCCTCTTCCCTGGTGGCTATAAATACCCCCTTGGGGTTTTTGAGAAGGGATATGCAGAGTTTTAGGAGTAGTTTTCATTCCATGTTGTAGTTTAGGGTAGTTTAGTTTAGGTTTAGTTCCTCTTTTTCTATTGTATTTTCCATTTTGTAGATCTTGTAATAGGGAGAGAGAGTGGTTCATGCTTGGAATGCAAGAGTGCTTGTAATAAAAGGTGACAACTATGAAAGGTGCTCTCTTTACCTCTCTATGTTTTCTTCTCTCTAATCTCTTTTACATGTGTAGCTAACTTTTCTCTCATGGCAACTAACTACTAACCACCAACTTGCTAACTTCTTATTTGATAATCCACATGAATCTAATAGCCTCGGTTTGGCCTTGCTCTTGCAAGAGCCATTGATGGCTCATGATGATGGATCTAACTCTAACTTCCTAACCACTAACAAGCTAACATTACTTTACTCCATGCTTACTTTTAGTTTTGATGGTCTAAGTGTAGCTTGAACTTGTTTGTTGAGTTGGGTTGTGATGAGTTACATATGGGTCATGCTTTGAATCGCTCTTGAACCAAGGACTAGTGATGGCCAATGATACATGTGAGGCAACTATCACTAAGAGGTTAGCGTGTTGGTGGAGTCATTAGTAGTTAGTAGCCGTGAGTTTTCTTTCTCTTTCACTTATTTTAGAAATATATTCAAAAAAATCACAAACATATTCTTTTCTATGTTTCCCACTTCTTCGTATTTCACCGTACCTCTCTTTTCATTCTTTGTTTTTCTTTCTTTTCATTCTTTAAAACTTTGAATAATCATTAACATACACATGAACATACCGTGTAAGCTTCTATCGCCTCCCGTCCTTGTGGATTCGACTCGTTTTAGCCTCTATGCTATAACGGAAGTATCGAGGAAGCCAAAGCACACACACTTTAAATCTTCATTTCAAAACATACACTTTTTGTGCGCGGTTTTACCCCGATTACTGAACCGTGGCGGCCTTACTGTACCTGATCAATGTGGCGCAGCAGGAGAATGGATTGGCAGTTGTCCATCTGGACTCTCCTTCTTCTAGCCTCTTCTTGATCGGCTCGCGAGATTCTCATCTTACTACTCGTGAGTACTTTCCCGTATTTCATAGTGTACATCCTGCTTTTGTGCTTCTTAGTGATCATATATTCTTGAGATATTATATCATGCCTTGTGATAACTGTGTACTGGTGTTATTATTGCTGGATTGTATATTACCACTGTGTTTCCGTACTCTGATTCTTACCTGTACTGATGCTTAGCGTATATACGTAAGCGTATTTCTGACCTGCGTATATACGTCGCAGTAACGTCTCCGTACCAGCGGGATCGGGGCGTTACACACACACACACACACACACACACACACACACACACTCTCTCTCTCTCTATATATATATATATATAACACAACTTCTAGGTTTTGTTTCTTTTTTTTAGCCCCCTTCTTCTCAGGAACATAAGCTGCAAGCCTATATTTCAGCTGAATTAACATAAACACATCAAAGGAATTAAATCAAACATACAGAGTCAGTTGCCTCATCAACCCAGAACACGAGGGAAATGATTCAATTCAAGATGCAAGTATACTAGCTCAGCCATTTTGCCAGAGCATAATCTACATTATAATCAACTTAAGAGAATTTGATATAAATATTACTGCGAAAAACACACAGGTAAGCAAATAATGAAAGGGATCAGGAGATAATAATTTTAAAAGAGAGATTGGAAAGAAAAATGGAAACAACAACATTTAACAGGCTTATAAGTTCAAAATACCAGATGAAAACTTGCATCAACTCCAATTGGCACAAAGAAACAGGTGGTGAATGTCATCACTGAAAAAACTGAGTTCCACACAATAGCTAGAAAGAACCAGGCCTGAAAACACAGTAAGGCATAACAGATCAGCAAGCCTCTGGTAGAAACCGCTCTGGGTTCTATACCCTCCCCTTTAGGAGTTCTTTGCGCTTACAGACTGAGCTTCAGACTCTATATATTTCACCACATCAGCACAGTAGGTAACTTTATCAGCCTTGTCATCAGGAATTTCGATGGAAAACTCCTGTTCAAAAGCCATAACAAGTTCCACTCTATCCAAGCTGTCAAGGCTCAGATCCTTCTGGAAATCAGCAGTCTCCGTCACCTGCCTATATATGCAAGAAAATGGATCCTTGTCAGTGATCGAGCCAAACCTGCACAGAAAAATAAAGAATTTTAGGAACAGTGCTAGGTCCTCAATTCTATCGTGTAGCCTAGGGCTAACGGGTCATGATCTACAGGGAGGGACAGAGATGGAAGCGTTATGTAAGTTTTTTTCTTTTAATTTATAAAAACTAGTTAATACTTATCTTCTCAGTTTATAAAAAAAAATAAAAATATTAAGTTAAGTTAAGAAGAAGATGGTAAAAGAAGAGATGGTGGTGTTGTTTTATTTTAATTATAAAAGAAAAAGAAACAAAAAGAGATAAAGAAAAGTGTTGATACAAAAATCAAAAATAAAAAGAAATAAAATAAGAATATTTATCTCTGCTGTTGAACCATAATGAAATCTATCTTAGCATGGAGTAAAGCAAAGTAATAGAAAGAAAAAAGGAAAGCAAGACTTCGGCGAGATCGAGCACAATGAAGAAAAGTAGGAAACCTCCATTGATTGTCACCTTCAATATAAGCTTCTTGAAGAAAAGATTATAATAGTGTTACTCTACAATAACTCTTCCTCTCTTTTCTCATGTAACTCTCTCTAATCTAAATGAAAATAAAAAATAAACATTACATTGAAGAAGAAAAGAAAAATCTAAAGTAAAGCTCTCTCTGAAGTGGTGCCTCTCTGCCTTCGAGGTATGAGGGTATTTATAGGAGAAAATCAGAGAGATAAAAAGCATATGAAGATAGGAAGAGCTAAATATTTCTAAATTTGAATTCTTTCCTTATCTCCAAACTTGATTTGATTTATCCAGAAATTCAATTCTGATCTGTAACTTGTTATCGTATTAGTCACTGAATATGGCTTAACAGACGGCTGAATTAGAATGTGTGATCAACATAGGAGTTGTAGTCCTTCAAGTTTTCTTTCTAGAGCATCTTGAATCATCAAATTTAAGTTTCAATAGAGAAAGTTATGATTGAAATACTAAAGAGTGTCCAGTCTGAATCCGAATTAAATTCAGATTTTCTCTCCTTTATCTTCATCTTGTGGTGCAAGCAATCTGGTTCAAATAGAAGTTCATCTCTATCTTTAATTAGGATGATGCTTCATCTTATTCTATCTTTCTCCTCCTCTAGATTTGAGTAGCAATTAGGAGTCCTACTTTATCCTTCCTCCTCCTCCCCTAGATTTTAAATTAATAATTTAAAATCAAAGTTTATATTAGGTTAGATAAGATAGAAGTTTCTAAATTACTAAAATAAATCATGCATGTAGGCTTGTAGGTTTTTGGGCTTCATTTATTTATTCTTTAATTACTCAAGGCCTGTACAATACTAAACAATAAAACATTACATAGCAGTGCTTTAAAAATAATAAGTAGGAAAATATGATGATAAATATAATGATAAATATGCACTTTTGACTACCTATCACACTCTCACACTTATCTTTTTGCTCGTCCTCGAGTAAAAATTAAAAATAAAAAGGAAAAGAAAATAAAAACTAACATATCCTAACTCACTTTCGTAGGAATCACGGTTACATTTAGCACGTGCAACAACCCGTTAAACCTCTAGGTTACCCCTAGAGGACGAGTGTTGTCTCGTGAGGGTTTTCAGTGGATTGCACCCACAAAATCCATGAAGAAAAAGAAATGAATTGTTAGTATATTTTTGAAAACACATTTTGAAGGAAAAAAATATTTGAAGTATTAATGTAAAATTTCAAGTAATCTATAAGTTATAGGATTATCAAAACTTAGTCATTCCTAAACTTAGTCTTTATTTAAAAACTTGTTTTCAATTAAGGTAAGGATTAAAATTGTATTTCTCATCTAGTCTATTATTTTACCCTAAGTCATATGCACCTTGTGACCGTTCGTGTCTCTTCAGCAAAGTGAGAGCTGCGTCTATTTAACAAAGTAAGAGCTGCGTCTTCACTACAAAGACCGCGTCCCCACTTCGAAGGCCGTGTCCTCTTTAGTAAAGTAAGAGATGTGTCTCCACTTCAAATGAGGTATGTGTTTCTAAGGCAACATGACCTCTGCGTCTACAAGACTTGCATTCAGTCTTTGCTTCTGCAATCAGTTCAATAGTACACTGACACAAGCAGACGACTGTTTACCTCCGGTTTAATAATACACCAACAACCATCTCAGAGCACCGAGGAGGTCTGGACTGTGTATTTAAATACTCACGACGATCATCTCTGGTGGCTTCAAAGGATTTTACAGTACACTCACGAAGACCACATTTCAGACAGGATCAAGCTCAAAGCATTTCAAATTATTGTCAGTCCAATCATGAGAAGTATGAATTCAACTAAAATCCAAAGTATTTCGAAATCCGTCCCAGTCAACCACGAAATATCAAAAACTTAAGAGGGGATTCTGTAGACTATCCAAAAATCACTGAGGACAAGTTATCAGAAAGCAAAGTCCAAACTCCAGACGCAAGGCTAATCATAGCCACTGGCGCAGCACCAAGACGCGAGGATTGAAACCCGCGTCTCAACATCACTACAATGACCAAGACGCAAAGCTTGAGAGCTGCGCCTCAGTATCACTGCAATACCAAGACGCAAGGGTCAAAACCCGCGTCTTTGCATCACTTCAATGACCAAGACGTAGAGCTTGAGAGCCGCGCCTCAGCATCACTACAGTACCAAGACGCAAGGGTCGAAACCCGCATCTCTGCTTCACTGCAATGGCCAAGACGTAGATCTTGAAACTTGTGTCTCAGTCATCTATGCAATACCCAGACGCAGAGCCCAAAAGCCACGTCTCACATAAAGCTTGATGCAGAACTTGAAGCTCGCGTTTCAACCAACGTGAAGCTTAAGCGTTACCTCAACGGCTAAATGCGAGGCTCGAAGCCCGCGTTTCAACTACAAAGGAACCCTACGTCTCGGTTATAACTACCCTCATTACTGGATCAATTACTGCCCACGTAATGACGAAGTTAACCCCATTATGAAGTATTTTAGGGGACAATTTTACCCCCAAAACCCTTATAAATAGCTCAGCTTGCTACTGAAGAAAGGAGAGAACTTCTTGGTCAAGGATTGGTCGTCGGAGGCTTTGGTCAAAAATCAGAATCTTTAGCTGAGGAATACAAAAGAGTTCAACTCTTCCAACAACTTGCTGAGTTCAAGTTTGTCCTTGCCTAAAGTTTCTTTGAGATTTTGTTGGATAGGAGCTGTGTTATTTTGTCCACCGTCCAGAGAGAAGATTCCCAGAAGATCGTGACATTCACCCGGTTAACGGAAAATAAGATTCACTTTCCATCGCTACATCAAGAACCCAGCACTAAATAAAGGGAAGATTTGGACTTGATATCTTCTCGCTCTTGTAATCGGATTATTGATCCGCTGTAACTTTCTTTACAGTCAAATAAAGATTTTACACGCCCTCAATTTTTCCATCAAACAGCGTCCAGCGCGAGACCCGCGTTTCTATTGTAAGTGATCCCATTATTAGGTCAATTAACTCCCCACGTAATGTGAGAGTTAATTTAATCCCTACTATTGAGGAATTTTAGGGGATGATAATACCCCTATGACTCCCTATAAATAGCCTGAGGAGCAATGAGAAAAACAACAAGAACAAGAGGTTTTTCTAAGATTGAGAGCTGAGAATTCTCAAGTTAAAGGCTTCTTGCTTTATGGAGAGAAGGAAAAAAGGAGTAATCAGTGGACTCTAAACACCCAGTTTGTTAAAAACAGAGCTCCCTCCTGATTGATCCTCGAAAGCATCTTGAAGAGAAGCTGGACAGTCGGCCGGTCAACGGAGAACAAGAATCACTCTCTATCGCCACACGAAGAACCCAACCCTAAACAAAGGAGAGAATCATATCTTCTCCCCTCTTTGGTAATCAGGATTGTTCCGTTGTAATCTTTCAGCCACTCAAAGAAATTTTACTTCGACCAAGCTTTTTCGACCAAATAGGGTAGGACTTCTTCTAGTAGATGTTCCCTTGTAGATGTGTCCTCTGAGTTTGGAGGTGATGCAGAGCTGGTGGGATGGAGGGATCAGATCGTCTGGATTCAGATCTTCTGTATTTATTTTCCAAGATGTAAACACAGATTTGTAAAGAAATTTTTTGTATTACCCTTGTTAGATGTAACACAATAAATATAATGAATATAACAGAATAAAAATGGTTTATGTTTGGACCTTGCCTGGTTTGCATTTTCCATAGGTTTTCAGAACAATATGATCATGCCTCTTTAGAGCGTTAATCTCTATCTCCGATAGGAGCATGGTTTTAAATATCAGATATCGGGATCGGATCGGATGGGGGTTTTTCATATCGGATATCGGATATCGGGGGAGATATTGAGGATACGCGCGCATATCGGGCGTTCATGTCAGACACTATATATAATGAAATATTAATAACTAAAAGTTGGTATAGTGTCATAGATATCTACCTAATAAAAATGATGTAATATGGAAGTAAAGACAGTAAAAAACAATGTACATTTGCACCCAGTCGTGCAATAAATAAGTTATTTCATATCGGGCGATATATCGGACGAATTATCGGCCGATATCGGGCGGCTTATCGGCCGATATTTCAAATATCGGCCATTTTTTGCTGCAAATGATATGGTGAACGATTTCCCCATAGCGTATCAGCAGCAGGCAAAAAAGGAGATATCGAACGATATCTCGGCCGACTCAGCCGATATTTAAAACAGGGGATAGGAATAGGATCGGTTGAAAACACAGTGTTTTGGTGAATTTGTGTTGTTGATTCCGAGTGGGGTGATCTCATTAGTGGTGTTAGGTTCACATTCATCTCCGAGTGAGGGTGAGACCCATCAGCGGAGCAATAAACTTTAGACTCCGAGTAGGCGACAATCCCAACAACAGACCTGGTCCACAGTCGTCTCCGAGTGGGGGTGAGACCCGTCAACGGAGCGACGAACTTGGACTCCGAGTGGGGGACAATCTGAGCAGCGGATTGGGTCCGCATTCATCTCCGAGTGGGGGATCTCACGAATTCTGTAGAACTCTAAGTGGGGTTGAGACTCATTAGTAGAGTGGGTCTATAGTCGTCTCCGAGTAGGGGTGAGACTCATCAGCAGAGCGGTTACAAAACTCTTAGTGGGGGTGAGACCCACTCTGCAGTCGTCTTCAAGTGGGGTGAGACCCATCAGCAGAGCGACAAACTCTACAAAACTTTGAGTGGGGGTGAAACCCATCAGCAGAGTGGGTTTCGATCGTCTTCGAGTGGGGATGAGACCCATTAGCAGAGCAGCGAACTCTGCAAGATGCTGAGTGTGGACGAGATCCATCAGCTTAGTGGGTTCGCAGTCATCTTCGAGTAGGGGTGAGACCCATCAGCGAAGCGACGAACTTGGGACTCCGACTGGGGGATAATCCCAACAGCGAAGTGTGTTTGTAATTATCTCTGAGTGGGGGTGAGACCAACCAGCGGAGTGAGGGATTATACAGGACTCTGAGTGAAGGTGAGACCCATCAACAGAGTGGGTCTACAGTCATCCCTGAGTGGGAGTAAGAACAATCAGCGGAGCAACAGACCCTACAGGACTCTGAATATGAGTGAGACCCATCAGCAAAGTGGGTTCACAATCGTCTCCAAGTGGGGGTGAGACCTATCAGCGGAGCGACGAACTTGAGATTCCGAGTGGGGGACAATCCCAGCAACACAGTGGGTTTGCTGTTGCCTCCAAGTGGGGGTGAGACCTGTCAGTGAAGCGGCGGATTTTGCAGGACTCTGAATGGGGGTAAGACCTATCAGTAGAGTGGGTCCACAGTCATCTCCGAGTGGAGGTAAGACGCATCAGCGGAGCGGCGATCTCTGCAAGACTCTAAGTAGAGATGAGACCCACCAACAGAGTGGGTTCACAGTCGTCTCTGAGTGGGGGTAAGACCCATCAGTAGAGCGGTGAACTTTTGGCTCTGAGTAGGGGGAGACCCATCAGCAGAGTGGCACTGGCAAAGGAAATTGCAATGGTTCATCTACCTGTGGGTCAGATGAGGGGAACCTGTAAGCTGATGTTTGCGTTATTTTATCTTTAAGTGGGGATAAGACTCATCAACGAAACAAACAAACATTAATGGCTCTGAGAGGGGGTGTGGACCAACAACAACGTAGGGACTCTAAGCGGGGGACAATCTCACGACGGAGGGTTTCGACTACCCGTAGACTAAGCGAGAAGGAGCCCGTAGGTGGGTGCTCGTGATGTCATCTCCAAGTAGGGGTAAGACTCATTAGCGAAGCATGCAAGCATTAGACTCCGAGTGGGGGTGAGACCTATCAATGGAGTTGGGCTCACAGTTGTCTCCGAGCAGGATAAGACCCATCACCAAAGCGACGAACTTGGTGGGACTCTGAGAGGGGGTAATCCTATCAGCAGAGTGAGCTGAAACGGTTAGGAGCAAAAGAATAATTTTATTTGATTGTTAAGATAAAATACATGAAATTTAATTAAAATACAGGGAGTGTTATTGGTGAAGGTACTGCCATATCTTCATTAGAGGGATCAGAACACTCAATGGTCTTATACTGGGTGATCATGTGTTAATGTTAGGTAGGAGGCGGAGCGCTCGAGTGTCCTGCACCAGAGGCTGCCCCAGGGGTAAGAACCTACTCCTTAATGAAGCCTTGGTACCAGTTCTTTCAAGTACTTCCGGAGGCTTCTGTAGTGGATGGTCCGATGCCCCTTACTGTCATGGGAAGAACATTATTCTTCTGCTATGGGGAGTGTGGAGTCGTATTGGATCAACTTCGACTGCTTTACGCACGGCTGGTCTTTGATAACATTGAATACTTCGTTGATAGGGGCTTCAGCGGAGTGAAGTGTTGTTCCATCTTGAAGGCTTGGAGTAGATTTAGTGAGAGGATCCAGAACGCCTGTCATTTGTAGGTGGGTTGCCCCGATTCAGGTTACCAACATTGGTTGAAGCCCCGCACTGTGACTTCAACTTCTCTCTGTCATTGCCGCATTTGAGAGACTAGTTGGGGAGCTCTTTATCAATGTTTAAAATAACAATAACGTAACAAAAACGTTTTTCTTCTATTATATTAATATATATTATAACATAACGCATAACGTAAGTTACGCGATTTAATATTTATTTAATAAAAATAAATATATAGACTATATTTAAGAATTTTTATAAATAGAAAAATAATTTAAAAAATCTAAAAAAATATTAAAACAATATAAACACATTTAGCAAGTATCACAATAATTTTTAGCAAGTATCACAATAATTTTTCACATTCACAAGTTATAATTTATAATTTCATCTACACAAACAACAATATGATCATGCTATTCATTATAATTCATAATTCAATCTATAATATGCTATTTAATTATACCCCCCGTGTCATTCTCTCTCTCTAATATTTTACTCCCGATCTCTTTCTGCTCTCTCCCCTCACTCTCTTTGCTCTCTTCCCCTCCTGATCTCTCTCGGCTTTCTCTCTTGTTCTCTCTCTGCTCTCCATCCCCCTCGGGAGAGAGTAGAGAGGGATCGAGAGAGAAAGCAGAGAGAGCACTCCCGAGGGAGAGAGAGTAAAGAAAGATCGGGAGGGAGAGAGATCCGGGGGAGACTGAAAAGAGAAAGAAGAGAGAGATCGGGGGGAGAAAGATTACATGTGCTTAGAGACGGGAGAACTATCACTCGGAGACGACGCCGGTAAGAACCACCAAAGATAGTTCTTCCTCTTTTGCTGTCAATCAGAGAGAGGTATGTCTTCTTCTTTCTTCTCAGCGCTGAACGAGGAGACGAGGTTGCAGAGAGGACGACGAGCCAGTGACTTGGGAGGGTTTTTTTTGCCATAGACGGGAGAATATGGGGGGTTTATAAAAAGTCAACTTGCATCATAACGTAGGTTACGGTGCATTGCGTTAATAACGTAACATAACGTAAGTTACGGGCAAAATATTCATAGTTATCAAACATTGCATTTTTTAGATATGTTACATAATGATTGATCAGCATTACGTTATATAACGAGTTATATAACAGATTTTTTAAAACACTGTTCTTTATTCCTTCCTCCCACTGGACGTACGGCTGGGCTCAGTATAGGACGTCACTCATTCGAGTAACGCTATGCTTTAGTAGGTGCTTGTATAATGGGTGAGAAACCTGCAGGTCGCTGATGAACGCTAGTGGAGACATCTTCACTGTAGTTGAAAATCTTGACGGGCTGGTTTTTGAAGTAGCTGATGTACAACTTGAGGCTGTTGATGTGTCTCATTTTGATGATGAAAAAGTGGTGGTTGTTCTTCTTGGCCTCTCAGCGGGAGGCGATTGGGTGAGAAATACTTCAATTAGCTCCTTGAAATTGTGGAGTGAACGCAAAACCAATCCGAGTCCGAGGTCACACCTTTCAGACTGGATGGAAAGGTCAGGCAACAGAGCGGGTCATTGCGTGAGTAGGTTATCATCTTGTCTCAAAAATGCCTGATGTGCTAGATTGGGTCGCTGACTTCGTAGTAGTAGTCGAAGTCAGAGTTATGAATTTTTCTCAAAAATTCACACTCCAGAATCGCTTCGGAGAGAGGAAAATCAGAGACTTTGGCAATGGCCTGCTTCGGTCCACTATGGAGTTGCAGCTTCGCCTCCTCGATCTGCCTTTGTAGCTTATCGAGGGTTCAGATGTCAGGGAACTCCTCTATCCTTCTTCGGGATCTGGCGGTGCTGAACTATCGTTTGAAAATTAGGTGAATTAGCCTCGTTGTCAGAGCAATCTTCGTGCACGGGAGAAGTCAGTCTGGATTGCCTCAAGTTCGTGTGGACCTGTTGACATGAGTTTCCCTGGTCCCAAGTTCGTCATATGGTTGTGTCTGAACCTGGGTTCTTTGGAGGGCAACGATCTGCACCTAGAGTTGGTCGTTGCGTCGTTCCAATGCTTCTTGCCCAAAAGCGGCATTATCATAGTCGAGAGCTGCTTGCTTCAGATCGCGATCTGATCGGGCTTGCTGCTCCTTCATTTATTCCTTCATGTCGACAAGCATCTGGAAGATCTGGCGTTCGTATAGTGGCGACACTAGGGCACTGGTGGCTGCCTTCTGAGATGAAGAGTAGCCAGTGTCCTCTGTGACATGCTCGCAGTCGACGACGCATGGGGGACCATGCCCCGGCGGTGGTATTGGTCCTGCCTTTGGATGGGTGGCGTTATGGACGATCATTTGTTTCTTCGGGATCATCAACGCTAGAGAAGAGCCTTTTAAAGGAAGGACAGGGGTTTAAGCTAGATGAGAGGAAGATCTTGAGTGTAGACTCAAGCTCGCAATGAAACCACCAATTCGTGGTGGATACAACTCCACCACAAGCGAATGAATGTCCCCGCTCGAATCTGTCAGAGCACACAGAGAAAGAAGACGCCTTTCAGGTTAGGAGCACAGGTGTGGTGGCCTAAGAACCTCGGGCGTGAGAATCAGTAGGTGGTAAGAATGGAGAACCAGGAACAGGAAAATTGTCGGTGTATTGTGGTGATGGGCTAGCAGAAGGAAGCAGCTAGTGTGGTGTGGTATGTACTCTGAAAATTAGAGAAGCGACATCCTTCTCGTTAGAGAATGAGGTGTATTTGTATCTGATAGAATCACTGGAGTAGATGTCGATAGATGCGGATCTTCAACCGTTCAGCTTGAATCCGCCGATCCTTATAACCTCCTGGATTAAGTCTTGATAGTTGGGATTGACATGTTAGAGGATTATCCATCATTATCCCAACTACTTGATAAGTTGTAGGATCGTTATAGAGTCCTTGACAAGTAGAGAGAAAAGAGTGCTTAACCGCCTTAGTGATCTGAGAGATCTATCTCGATCTGCCGCTGATTGGAGAGAGTTGTTGCCATGTGGCGAGACTCTTAGATTGAAGTTGGAGCGCCTCTGGGAAGCACTATGGCATTGGATCTGTGGCTGAAGGATATCTTTGGATAGGAAGTGGTAGAGGCTTCGGGATGGGTTCCCGAGAGTCGGTTTATGTTCTTATCACTGGACACGTGTCGTGATCCTGACACGGGTCAAATTTTGACCACTACATGATGGAAAATACATAGGTAACATTGTTCCCCTGAACTAATAGCAGCTCCATAGATGCGTATCAGACACGAGATTTTCTATAAGACCAATGTACATGTGAGAAAATTAAGAAATTATACAACTATAGACACAACCAAATTATACTAAGAAATGCATGGAATTCAATGGTCAAAAAAACTAAAGACTTTCTTACACACCAGCAACAAATCCTTTAGTTATCTGCTAGAATAAGCTTAATAATAATCAAGTCAAGATTGTGAGTGATTTCAATCCCCATCTATTAACAAAATTTCAGCTCAAGTCAAACCCAACACTAGATTTTATTTCAAAAATACATAATGTGCATTGAATACATAAGCTTGAATTAAAGAAGACTAATAAATATAAATACAAGAAAGCCCGTCAGATCTATAACTACCATAAAGATTTAGATTTTTCTGGGTCCATATGGGTTACAGAGACTAATGATGACAGAGAGATAACTAGAATAATTAACTGCTCACACGAATGAATGAATCAATAACTCTTAAAAAGCCCAAAAATTACAAACCCTTAAAACAAAACCCTAGCCGCCCCAAGGTACGAAGAAATAGAAACCAAAACCTCAAATTTTAAAGAAATCAAGTGGATTGCGGTGGAAATACTTGCCTTTTACGCTGGAGATGGGGGGAGGGAGGGGGGAGGGGGGGGGGAGAGAGAGAGAGAGAGAGAGAGAGAGAGAGAGACTGCGAGGGGAAAAAGGGCGTCTTCCTCCTTCTCCTCCTCCCCTCTCTTTTTCTCTATTTAAAAATAAGTAATAATAGTAATATCTCAAGGACGGCCGCCGCTAAAAAAAAATCACATAATAATAGAGGGTATGGGTGGAATGTGCCGGGCCCGATAACCCGATTGTCCCAGTTTTACTCTGGTGCTTTCTGTTTTTTACATTGAAAGAGTAAGCACCGATTAAGTTAATTGGGATAAGATTTTATTTCAAATGCTGAGATTTTTCCACGTTTCAGTAGTAAGATTCAATTTGATTATGTGTCTGATTTTATATTCTGCGACTGTTTGTTTATCAGAAAATAAAATGTAAAATTGTTATTTTCTCTGAATTTATGGACCCCATGATTTTCCCATCATAATATGTTTGTTTTGCAGAAAATCAGCTGTGCTAATTTTTTTCTCTTGACTATGACAGTTTTTCTTTCCAAATGAAAAGAAAAGCGCTCAGAAATCTGACAGTCTCAGACCCAGCTTTTTCTTTGAGGATTTCTAATTCTAAATGCATTTTGGACTTTTCTTGTCAAATATGATTAGAAATATTTAACCTAATTAACCCGAAGCTACTTTGTTATCTTCTTCTTCACATCCATTGGATTCACATGTGCTCGTACTCTAATTTTCAAGAACAAACCTAATAAGTCTTTGAATTTGTGAATTTTTGGTTATTTAATTTCACCAATTGAAAAATAATTAATAATAAAATAAATGAATAAAGTAATTCGAAATGAATAATTTCAATAAAATAATTTCCTTCTAAAAATGATTAGTTATATATCAAATTAATTTTTGGAGCCTTCCTCCACATCTAACTCACCGATTTTTTTCCCCATTTAACTAACATTTCAGTTTTAATACGTCTAGCATTAATCTTTAGCAGGGATATAATCTAAATTTGAAGATTATTCTCTCTAATAATTCATTTTTAAGAGACTGACCCTGATTTTTCATATATCTTTTAATCATGTAGGTTTGTTTCAGTTTTTTTTTGGTCACTTTTAGCTTTATTTTAATAATGAGAACAAATATGAAAAGTTCAATTCTTTCGTGAACACATTCCATTTGGATCTTCATAGAGTATAAACATTTCTTATCCAAACTATGTAATTTGAAATAAAATATAATCCATCAAACAATTGGTATGGTGTCAGACCTTTTTGAAGAAATATTTTATTATTAATAATTGTATAAAGAGAAATATTTTTTTATGAATATTATTAGCATGTTTGATGGATATATGTGAACTCATAATGGAAGCCACAAGTAAAATCCCAAACACCTAATAAATTGTTAGAATCTCAAGACATTGTAGCCTCCTTCTTACACTTAAGAGAGGGAGATATAATGCCATGATCTCATAAGCAATTTAAACAAAGTTGTACTAGGTAGCAACTATCACCAAACTATAAAACTTTGACCTAGTGTACCATGGGCATGAAACTTGATAAAACTTAGAAGGTGCCAATGGGGCAATATATCGTTAACTTGATAGTAGATAAAGACTCTCCTACTACCGAACAACGGAGCGATGGAAGGATAATAAACAAATCATTGGTCTACCAACCACTAGCCAAGTATCACTACTTTTTTCCATGAGAGGGAGGCTAATAGTTTTCTCTCTCTATACACATCTTTTTCAATTACCCCTTAGCCCTTACAAATGTAGACTAAGGGGTATTTACCCATATAATTACTCTTCAACTCAAAGTAAATACATTATTGTCCAGAAAATACTAACATAGAAACATGTATGAAGAAACCCACAGGGGTTCATCATATCTGTAAATTTTATCTTTTATTTTTTTTACATTTCCACTTCTAAAAGTTGTGTACACTTATTTACACATACAAAAACCTAGCTAGTGTGAATACATACTCCAAAGAATACTTCTAGTATGCGGGATGATACCTATTCCACAAAATTATAATAAAATATGTTTGTGATGTTTTCTTAGGGTAAAAGGTACGAATGAATGAAACAATAACTTTTAAAATGCCCAAAATTGCAAACCCTTGAAACAAAACCCTAGCCGCCACAAGCTAGGGAAAAAAACCAAAACCTCATTTAAAGAAATAAAGTGGAGTGTGGTGGAAATACCTGTTATTATCGCTGGATAAAGAGAAACTTTGCGAGGAAAAAATGCTTTTTTTTCCTTATTTTCTCTCCTCTTTTTCTCTATATATAAATAAGCAAATAATAGTAAGATCCTGAGGACTGCTGACACTACAGTCACATCACATCATAATAGAGGATGCGGGTGGAATAGGCGGGGCCCGATAACCCGATTGTTTAAGTTTACTTTGGTGCTTTCTATTTTTACATTAAAAGAGTAAGCACCCGATTAAGTTAATTGGGATAAGATTTTATTTCAAATGCTGAGATTTTGCCACGTTTCAGTGGTAAGTTTCAAATCGATTACGTGTCTGATTTTATATTCTGGCACTGTTTGTTTATCAAAAAATAATCTGAAAAGTTGCTATTTTTACGTTTCAGTGGTAAGTTTCAAATCGATTACGTGTCTGATTTTATATTCTGGCACTCTTTGTTTATCAGAAAATAAGCTGAAAAGTTGCTATTTTTCTAATTTGTGAACTCCACGACATTTTCTCATCATAATGTGTTTGTTTTGCAGAGAATCAACTGTTCTAATTTTTTTTCTCTTGGCTGTGTTCTTTCCAAATGAAAAGAAAAACGCTCATAAATCTGATAGTGTCAGACTCAACTTTTTCTTTGAGGATTTCCAATTCTAAATGCATTTTGGACTTTTCTTGTTAAATACGATTAGAATCATTTAACCTAATTAACTCGAAGCTACTTTGTTATCTTCTTCTTCACCACGCATTGGATTCATATAAACTCGTACTCTAATTTTCAGGAACAAACTTAATAAGTCTTTGAATTTGAGAATTTTTGGTTATTTAATTTCACCAATTGAAAAATAATTAATAAATAAATGAATAAAGTGATTCAAAATGAACAATTTCAATAAAATAATTTTCTTCTAAAAATGATTAGTTATGTATCAAATTAATTTTAGGAGCCTTCCTCCGCATCTAAATCACCAATTTTTTTCATTTAACTAACATTTCAGTTTAAATACGTTTAGCATTAATCTTTAGCAGGGATAGAATCTAAATTTGAAGATTATTCTCTCTAATAATTCATTTTTTGGAGACTGACCCTGATTTTTCATATATCTTTTAATCATGTAGGTGTGTTTTAGTTTTTTTTGGGGTCATTTTTAGCTTTATTTTAATAATGAGAACAAAATATCAAAAGATCAATTCTTTCATGAACACTTTCCATTTGGATCTTAATGGAGTATAAACATTTCTTATCCAAACTATGTAATTTGAAATAAAATATAATCAATCAAACAATTAGTATGGTGTCAGACATTTTTGAAGAAATATTTTATTATTAATAATTGTTTAAAGAGAAATACCTTTTATGAATATTAGTGGCATGTTTGATGGATCCATATGAACTCATAATGGAAGCCACAAGTAGAATCCCAAACACCTAATAAATTGTTAGAATCTCAAGACCCTTCTTACACTTAAGAGAGGGAGATACAATTTCATGATCTCATAAGAAATTTAAACAAAGTTGTACTAGGAAGCAACTATCACCAAACTATGAAACTTTGACCTAGTGTATCATGAGCCTGAAACTTGATAAAACTTAGAAGGTGCCAATGGGGCCCGATATCTCGTTAACTTGATAGTAGATAAAAGACTCTCCTACTACCGAACAACGGAGCGATGGAAGGATAATAAACAAATCATTGTTCTACCAGCCACTAGCCTAAGTATCGCTACTCTTTTCCATGAGAGGGAGGCTAATAGTTTTCTCTCTCTATACACATCTTTTTCATTTACCCCTTGGCCCTTACAAATGTAGACTAAGGGGTATTTACCCATATAATTACTCTTCAACTCAAAGTAAATACATTATTGTACAGAAAATACTAACATAAAAACATGTATGAAGAAACCCACAGGGGTTCATCATATCTGTAAATTTTATCTTTTAATTTTTTTTACATTTCCACTTCTAAAATTTATATGTTTCACTTTGAGTACACATATATTTACACATACAAAAACCTAGCTAGTGTGAATACATACTCCAAAGAATACTTTTAGTACGAGGGATGATACCTACTCCACAAAATTCTAACAAAAGATGTCCGTGATGCTTTCTCAGGGTAAAAGGTACGATGTCCTTCTGAGTGAAAGAAAACAATGAAACTGCAAAAGTTATAAAAAAGAATACCACACAACACATATCCTCTAAATTGGACTCTCTCTCAAGATTGAACATTGTGGATGCACTTCCTGAAGCTTCTATATGCATAGAATGAACTAGACCACCTAATAAAAATGCACATATTATTGAACAGCTACCATCACTGCTTGCACTAGCTGAGCCATACATTACTTCTTGTTGAGTCATGCCATTTTCCCTATATATTTCTCCAAGTCGCGCAATCCATTATATCTCTAGTTGTAGTTCCAACTTGAAGTAGCACTCCAAGGAAACAAGTTAATGGCTCTGAGACGGCTCTTTCAGGCGATCACCGCTGGAATTATCGAAGGCGATATGCGCTTCTGACAAAATTAGAGAAGGGTCATATGAGGATGGTTCATATAAGGAGGATTACCATAGGATGGAGAAGTGGAAGCTGGATTTTCTTCTGAAGGAGTATGGATTGTCTTGTGATGGATCTCTTGAGGAGAAGGGGCTTATGCTATGGGGGCATTTCTATGGCCTGATCAGCTCTAAAGGATATGATTTGTAGTCATATGTTATGTGCCTATGTATTCTCACTAACTAAGATCTTGTTAGTGATAAGTATCTAATTGTACTTTTTACATTTTTTTTAATGGAACACGGGGGAGCTTAAACTTCTAAGATGGCTTATGTATGAGAGAACCAACGATTTTTCAAGATAAGTCATCATCCACCAATGAGCTTAGAGGTCAAATCTAAACATTAACCTCCCTCTTCATAGAAGCCACACAAGCCTCCATAGTTTATTGTTGTTTCTTCAAAACCTCAAATCCCCCACTGTGTACCTCTCTGTACTTTATTCTTTTAATAATAATAATAATATTATGAGGTTAAGCCCCCATCTTTCTCTTAGAAAAATTTGTCTAATTCAACACTCAGCTTTCATTACATAGATATGGAAAGCATAATATCTAATAAAACTAATTATCGCTTTGATATATGGACACATATGTTGCATTCAGCTAGTTCTTGACTTGACCTGACAGAACAAAACAAGATTTGCATTCAAATTAGCCAAGTCCATTTTGTAGATCACTGTATTTGGCATAGTGGCAAATTGAAATTAGACTTAGGTACAGAAATATTTAACTAGGTTCAGTTAATTTTAATTTGTTGAGACTAATTTTTAAAGGTGTAAGGACTTGGGGCACCATCTCAAAAGACTAGCCTTCTAGATGGAGTTTTGTCCAAATTCTTATATACCTAAGACTATCCCCATGTCTAGCCGATGTGGGACTATTTTGTTTGACATCTAACTCAACAATCTCCCTCTCGAATAAAGAGTCTCCCTGTAAGCTTATCTTTCTTCACATCTTGAAGTTCTTCACATTTGGAAGACCATATGCTCCATCGAGATCATAACTATTTACTTTGTTAGGTCAGACGCCTTACGTGAAGCACAACTTGTAACCTATTACTCTTATTCACTACATGAAAGACCTTACATGAAGCAGGCCTCTACTACCAACCTCGAGAGTCCAATTACCTTCACAGAGACCTTATTGTGTCGTTTGCGCCCTGGGCGGATCAAACACTACCCCACACCCACGGCTAAGTTCGGGGCATGACTTTGATACCAATTGTAATGACTTAAGGCACCATACCAAAAGATTAACCTTCTAAGTGGAGATGCCCAAATCCCCGGCAACGGCGCCAAAAATTGATCGGAGGTAAACCGTGCGCAAAATGTATCATTTTAAAATCAGAAATTAAAGTATGTGTGCTTTAGCTTTCTCGATACTTCCGTTATAGCACAGAGGCTAAACGGGTCGAATCCACAAAGACGAGAGGCGATAGAAGCATTAACAACATGTTTATGTGTGTGTGTTAACGGTTCTTCTTTGTTTCAATGAATCAAAAGAAAAGAAAATAAAGAATGCAAAGAGAAGAGTATAGTGAAAACAAAAGTAGAAACATTGAAGAGAAGGTATTTGTGATTTTGAGATTATTTCTAAAATAAAGTAAAAATGGAAGACAACTCATGGCTGCTAACTACTAATGGCTCTACTAAAATGCTAACCGCTTAGTGATAGTAGACTCACATGTATCCTTAGCCATCACTAGTCCTTGGTTTCAAGAGCTTTACAAAACATGACCAATAAGATCACTCACCACATCCAAACTCAAATAAACAAGTGCAAGTTATATTTAAAGCATCAAAACTGCACTAGAGTAAGCATGAAATAAAGTGATATTAGCTTGTTAGAGAGTTAGATGTTAGAGTGTTAGAATTCATCATCATGAGCCATAAATGGCTCTTACAAAAATAAGGCCAAGTAGAGGCTAATAGATTCATGTGGATTATCAAGTAAGGAGTTAGCAAGTTAGTAGTTAGTAGTTAGATGCCATGAGAGAAAATAAGCTAAGCATGTAAAAGATTAGAGAGAAGAAAATAAATAGAGATAAAGAGAGAACGTTTCATAGAGTATCACCCTTCATCACAAGAACCCTAACTTTCATCCTAAGAATCACTCTCTTCACTTTTACAAGATCTATAAGAAAGAAAAAATATGAAAGAAAAAGAAGAAGGAGAACTAAACTACTAAAGAGAAATCTACCCTAAAACCTTCCTCCTCTCCTATCTTCTACTCAGCAAGGGGTATTTTTAGTAAAAGAGGCCTCTGGGGATCAAGACGGGGCCATACGTCTAAACTCGACACGTGGCTCCACAGTACAGCCGCAGAAACGCGGCCCAGGCTGCGTTTTTGCGGCTGTACTGGCGCCGCGTACGCAACGCCGAAGTGTGCAGCCTTTGGCTGAACACTTGCCTATGTACATGTTGTTGATTTGTTGATATCTGCTCCCAGAATTGGCAGATATGGTTTCATGCCATGGACCTAGAAACACGGAAGAAAGTTTAGGGCTACTCCTAGGCTTTAAAAATCCCTAAATAAATGAGAGTTTAGGGCTTTTTCTTCATTTCATGTCATGGACCTAGAAACACACAAGAAAGTCATTATTAACTGAATTTTATTCAGAATAAATGTGAAGATATGATATGAAATATGCATATTTGGAGACTAATCATACCCCACACTTATCTTTTACTCATCCCGAGCAAAACAGAAAAACTGATGAATTTATTACACTACTTTCGCAAGTGATGCGATTGCACTGAGCGAGTGCAACAAGCTATTAAACCTCTAGGTTTCTCCTAGAGGAGAAGTTTTATCTCCTGAGAGTTTTCAACAAATTACACCTACAAAATTCATAAAGAAAGAAATCAAATGTTAGTATTTTGAAAACTTATTTTGAAATAGAGAAAAGTGTTGAAATATTTCTACAAAAATTTTAAGTGATCATAGGTCATAGGTTAATTAAAAATTATTCTTTCTTAAACTAAGTCTAGATGCAAGTTCTTGTTATGAATTAAAGGTAAAGATTTTAAAATCGAGTTGATTCTTTGATCTTTTATAAAACTCTTAGATAGTATGCACTTTGTGAGTAATGAAGATTTTTGGGATATTAATTCTAATTTTCATGCCATTTATTTTGATCGATCGCTGATATTGTAGAATTATTATCATATTCTCGTACTTATTATATAATAAACTCTACTTTTAATCCTAATTATTGTTTAATTTATATGCAGGCCCATGGCTAAAGGAAAGGAAAGAGAAACGAGTCCAAAGCCCATCAAAATTCTGATTTAATTCAGAAATAATTCGAACTCAGAAAATCAGGGCAGATCAGGGCAAATTAGAGAAGTTTAAAACTGGTTAAAACAAATCTTCCAAAATCAATCAGTTAAGCCCAAGATCAAATGCCGTTTCGTCAAATCCAGGAGCTGTAACAGAAAATCCAGAACCAGATAAAGCAAAAGCATCAAAATCAGGACGTGCGCCCCCGGGTGTGGCCACCTGGCCACCCAGGCCACGGAAACACGGCCATAGCCACGTTTTCGCAGCTTTGTAAGAGAGTTAGGGGGAGCGTTTGCTCCCCTTATCTACTTACATCTCTCCCTGTTGGATTCTGCCTATAAATACAAGGTTTTCCAGAGACTAGAGGGGACGATTGATCGGTCGCCAATATTACATATTTATTATTATATTCTCATACTTATTATAGAATAAATACTGCTTTTTTTGAATTATTTTTTAATTTATTTGCAAGCCTATTAATAAAGGAGAGGGAAGAGAAACGAGCCCAAAGGCCCATCAAATTTTGATTTAAATCAGAATTAATTCGAAATCAATAAATCAGGGCAGATCAGGTCAGTTCAGATCGGTTGAAAATCAGTTAAAAATATATCTCTTCAAATTAATCGGTTAAAACCAACGATCAAAGGCCGTTTCGTCAAATCCAGGAGCTAAAACGAGAAATCTAGAACCATATAAAATAATCTCTCGAAACCAGGGACCCCCACCATTTGGGTGTGGCCACCTGGCCACACCCAGGCCACAAAAACGCAGCCAAAGCTGCGTTTTCGCGGCTTTGTTGTAACAGTTAGGGGAGCGTTTACTCTCCTTATCTTCGTACGCCCCTCCCTATTGGGTTTTGCCTATAAATACTGGGATTTTCAGAGTGTACAGAGGACGACCAAGTAGAGAGTAGAATTTAGGCTATACTGTAGTTTGTAACTTTATTTTTTTAGTTTTCTTTTATGTAATTTTTTATTTTCTTTATGTAACTGAGAGGAGAGGAGACTTTCACGGAGGAATGAGAACAAACTTGTACTGAGGGTGACACCGGTGTAAGTAAGTCTTTTCTTTCATTGTTATTTGAATCAAATCGATGTTTTTTTTCTTTTTTACTCTTATTTTCGTTTACTTTCCTCTGATGTGTTGCAATCCAAGTGAATTCGATAGCCTCGAGACTGCTTCACCATTACAAGTGCCCTTGATGGCCTATGGTGATGAACAACCATTCTTTTGTTAGTTTAGCTTGCCCTTTTATTCGTAGTGTAGATCGAAAATAGGGAGGATCCTACACACCATGCTAACCTCAATCAAATTTCGACGCCGTTGCTGGAGAAGGACGGTAAGTTATTCTCTTTTTAGATTTACATTTTTGGTTAACTTTCTTCTTTTTTTTTAGTGTACAAATTTAACAAGGAATTTTTTCTGCAATGGATATATAAGTGGCCCTGGACTCTGCTCAAGAAAGCAGAGCCCAGAGTGTAGGCTGTCTAAAAATCACCAAAACAAGCCACCAAAACACAGAGATCCAAGATCCAGGCGCAAGGCTAAATGTGACAATCAAGACGCAAGAGATAGCCCGCGTCTCAGCATCAAGGCGCGTTGGCTCAACGCCCGCGTCTCAGCATCAAGGCGCGTCAGCCCGAAGCCCGCGTCTCAGCATCAAGACGCGAGAGATAGCCCGCGTCTCAGCATCAAGGCGCGTTGGCTCAACGCCCGCGTCTCAGCATCAAGGCGCGTCAGCCCGAAGCCCGCGTCTCAGCATCAAGGCGCGTTAGCTCAACGCCCGCGTCTCAGCATCAAGGCGCGTCGGCCCGAAGCCCGCGTCTCAGCATCAAGACGCGTCGGCTCGACACCCACGTCTCGGTTGCAACTACCCCGATTATGGCGCCATCCACCGCCCATGTAGCGGGGAAGTTGGCTCTCATCGTGGAGCATTTTTAGGGGGCACGATCACCCCCTAAAAACCCTATAAATAGTCCCGTCACTATTGGGGACGGGCAGACAACAAGGAGAAGAGAGGACGACGACGATTATCGGGCAAGAGAGAGATTCTGAGAAAAAAAAAAGGAGAGATCATCGACAGAGAGAGAGAAAACCCTTCAGCGAGCTTACTGAGTACTAGCCGCTCTTCGCCTACCTCCTCTTCTAGAGTTTTGGTAGACGGAGCTGAGTTACTCCCTCTACCGACCGAAGAGAAGATCCCCGACGGTCCAAACAGTCATCCGGTCAACGGAGAACAAGATTCACTCTCCACCGCCACCCGAAGAACCCAGCCTTAAACAAAGGGGGGATTCAAGATTCAACATCCTCCCTCCCTTGTAACCGGAAGATTAAGCCGGCTGTAATTTTTCCATCTGATTCCAGGAAACGTTACACCAGCCAACCCCTCTCCGTGTCAAACAAGAGATGGCGACTCCGCTGGGGACTACTTTCGTCACTGACGAACAGATCGTGGCGCAGGATGATGTTCTCCGTAAGGGGAAGATGGTCGAAATACTCGTTGTCGAGTTCGACCAGGCGAAGTATGAAGAGTTCCTCTCTTCTGGCTCCAAGAGCCCAAAGACCCGCGTCTGCCGCAGGGTCTCAACTGAAAAGCTACCCGAAGCCCAATCTGAGGCTCTGCCGGGTGCCGATGCCCACTGTGCTAAGACAAGTTCACGCGCCAACGCCTCCCAGAAGGCCCGCGTGACCTCAGGCACTGCTGTTGCGATCAACCGCGTCGCACAGAACACACGCGCCAACGCCTCCCAGAAGGCCCGCGTGGTCCCAGGCACCACTGCTGCTGCGATCAACTGCGTCGCGCAGAATACCCGCGTCAACGTCTCTCAGGAGACCCGCGTGGTGAACACTCTTGGTTCTATAAACCAGGATGTTGTTGGTTTCTCTCCACCTCCTCGACGCAACCGGAATTCTGAGCGTCGACAGAGGAGACGCGCGCGTCAACTCCAAGTCGGAACCGTTGGTTGTCTGACTGGGGGTGGACGCGGCGTACAATCTGATGCCTTGCCCGCACCTCGTCCAGTGCGTGAGATCCGCGTTTGGCGACCCAAACGCGAGACCCCTCAAGTTGAGTCCTCTGAGGACCAACTCATCAAACGCCAGGGTGAAACCTCCGCGTCTTTTCAAACGCAGGAAGTACGCACTCATGGGCGTGGGGCCTAGCAGCCCACTCTCTCTCAAGCAACTCTGCCTAAACGCATCAGGCAGCAACGCGAGACTCGCGTGCGCGTCATACAGCCGCGTCATGAGAGCCGCGTCCCTGAAGTCTGCGTCCAGGCTGAACAGCACATGACTGTCTCCCGTCTTCGACGTTGCGAGACCAGTCTCTTTAATCCCCCTCCCACGGATTTGAGGGATTATTTGACAAGGAAAAGAAGTGCCAATCAAGCCACTTCGTCATGCTGCTGTCAACAACTCATCCATATGCTCTCTGGATGCCATTATGGATCAGGCGTGCACCAGCAGTCCTTAATCAGACAGCTGACCCTGATTCCCCCGTCAGCCAAAAGAAGACGCTCCCACAGGAGGAGAACCTTCTCAGATGTTGAATACCCGGAGCTTACTGCAAATATGACTAGCAGAAGTAAGGGAAAACAACCAATGGTCAACTCAGAGGAATCTGACTCTGAGCCGGAGGGGGTGTATCAACACACTCGCACCCGGACAGGGGCCATTCCCCCAATTGACTATAATGCCTTAGCCCGCGGCATTAGAAAGGGTGATTCTCACTCCGCTATAGTGGAGTCGCAGGCTTCAAACTCTTCCGTCGAGAAGGAGGCTTCCGCCTACATGGCAGACACTCCTGAGGAGACGGCCAGGCGTTTAGAACAGACGCAGAAGCACCAGATGGATATAATCGCCTCTCAACAGAGATCCATTGACTCCCTCAAGCATATGCTTGAGAAATTGCTTGAAGAAAGAGCGAGATCTCCTCCTAGACGGCCGAAGGGGAAAGGGAGAAAGGGAGGAAGCCCACCCTCCGAACCTTCCGACGAGACACGACGATCTACCTCGGATGTGTCCAAGCCCTCGTCGCAGGCAAGAAGCGACCAAGACCAGGAGAAGGCTCATGCTAAGAGGATGAGTCAATTGGAACGACGCCTCGAGGCCCTTGCCAATCGCAAGGACCTCCAAGAAGCTGGAGTGGTCCGGCCCTATCCGGCTGAGTGGGACTTAGTTCCATACCCTCCTAAGTTCAAGGCTCCAACCCTCCAAGCATTCGACGGGAAGGGGTCACCCAACCAGCACATCTACTACTTCAAATCCCAGACCGGGAATGTAGTAGATAATGACGCCATCCTGGCGCGACTGTTCATCGGCACCCTGAAAGGGTTGGCTTTTGAGTGGTTTATGAAGCTCCCGGAGGGTTCTATCAAGAACTGGGGGGATCTAGAGAAGCTGTTCTTGACACGCTTCTTCGAAGATGACTCCGAAGTCACAATGCCCACCCTTTTAGCTACCAAACAGCGGAGAGGGGAGTCCGTCAAATCTTTCGTAGAAAGATTTCGGAACACGGCACTCAGGTGCCCAAGCGGCATGACCCAGGCCACCCTGGTGGAAACATGCCGCCACAATCTCCAAACCTCACTCCTTGCTCAAATAGGAGTTGCTGAAAGCCGCACCTGGAAGCAGTTAGTCCAACAGGGTGAACAGGCTGAGGAGATTGTTGCCCGTGTCAAGGCAGAGGAAGGCAAGCTGCGGCCGGAAAGGTCGACAAGGCGTGCACCGGCACCAGACACCTCCCTCCAGACGAAGCGGAAGGATAATTTGGCGACGGAGACCAAATCTCCCACCAAACCTCAAACAGGCAGGGCAAGTGGCTCTTCAAGCCAGCCACGCCCCAACAAGCAGTATTCCTTCAAGGAGGAACACGTCGATTCGCTCTTCAAGCTGCTCAACAAGAGCAATCGACTGAAGCTCCCTGAAATTAGACGCCCGGAGGAAGTCGGCAAGACCGACAATCCCAACTACTGCATGTACCACAGGATGTTGGGACATCCTACCAAAAGCTGCTACGTCTTCAAAGACATCCTTCAGGCTTTGATTGACGCGGAGGTGCTCAAGCTCCGACCAGAGCAGAAGAAGGTCACGGCCAATGTAACGTCGGTTCTCCAGTTCGGGAGACAACCTCCAACGCCTGCGGGGGTAACTCCTATTCCAAGAGGAGAATTAAGAGTGGTCAACACAGACCCTCACCAGCAGCAGGAGAAGGGCTTGGTAGCCGTCCCTACACCTCAGGGGGAAACCATGTGGGTCCACCCTGACCTCGTCGATGAACAACAATGGACTACTGTAACCAACAGGAAGTCCAAAGGCAAGGCAAAAGCTTCGTCCTGCCATGTGGTATGTGCTTCCTCCCGAGAAGCAGAGGATGATGTTCCCTCGCTGACTGATTCAGAAGAGGAAACAATAGTCCTGGCCGCAGAGCCCAGCCAACCGATGGCGGGGACCCGTTCAGGACAGGCATACTTGAAGCAGTACGGCGAGACGGCAGCGGCTTCTCCGCAACCAGCCGTAGAATCAGCCAAGCCCTCCACGAAGCCACCTGTGGCGAAGCAGAAGGAGACTCGATTCTCTCGAGCCCTTCCAAAAGGTGCAGCGGAAGGATCCTCGACACCTTACCACTTCGATGTCTTGGCTCAACTAGCCAACATCCCGGCACGCATCACCTTGTATGAACTCCTGAGGCTATCAAAGTCAACCAGAGAGGCTCTGCAAGAAGCTCTGGCAAATGCTGAGGCCTTCGTGACCCAGGTGCCGAAGGAGGAAGATGTAGAGGACTGCCTCCACACTTCCCAGAATGCCCCCTGCATCACCTTCACGGTAGATGATATGCAGGTGAAAGGGAAACATGATCGACCCCTGTACTTCACAGGTTACATCGGATCATCTGAGGTGAACCGCATTCAGGTAGATCCAGGGTCCGCATTGAGCATTATGCCCCGCCGAGTCATGCAACACCTCGGCATCCCTACCCACCGTCTGAGCCCTACACAGACGACCATCTACGGGTTCAATGCCAACGGCACCCGTCCAATGGGGAAGATCAAGCTCAAGTGCCAGATTGGGAGCCTCAAGTCGGAGGTGACATGCTATGTCATCGACGCCGACACTTCCTACAATCTGCTGCTAGGACGACCATGGATCCACCGCAACTCCATCGTTCCCTCCACTCTTCACCAAGTCATGAAATACATTGACGCGAGTGGGAAGGTGCAAACGTTGGTTGCCGAAAGGTATCCGTTCAAGGGAGTCGAGAATTATTTCACGGATTCCCTTTTATATCAGGATCCGGTGGATGAAACCCCGCAACTGGAGGCGCCAGACTCTGGTAATGAGGCCGACATTGAGCCTGAGAACGAAGAGTGCCTGTGGGAGTTGGAACCCCTTGTAAAGAGCACTAATAAGCTCGATGTTGATAATACCACCGACGATGCAGGCGGTTGGTATATTAATGAGAATCTAGACTTTGAATATTTTTCTGCGTGTGCATCCGATTCAATACCGTCGGATACTACTATCGACGTAGACGATGACATCTGGTCGGCAATGGATGCTTTGACATCATTGCATGTACCAGTAAAATCATCTTTCGGGACATACCAGGATAATGGCGATGCGCAGGAATCTATATTCTTGGTTCCGGCAAGACGAAAAGGCCAAAGACCAATACTTTTTGGGCGAATCTCGTCTGAACCAATGCCCCGCGAAGAATCGGAAAGCGAGGAGGAATCCCCTCAGCTCGACCATTATGAATCGAAAGCACTCAGAATGATGAATCAAATGGGGTACGATATAACCAACAAGCCCGGGTTGAACTTCGGCAAAGGAAGGAGGACGCTACTTCGATCCTTTGTACCAAAAGGGAAGGCCCCCGATTATTATCATCGGACGCGCAGGGGGTTGGGCTATGTATCAACTCCGGTCCCATCAGCCTCTGATTCTCAAGAATCGTCGAGCAACGATTGCTCTTCAGACACGTCATCATGGGAGTCAGATGTCAGTGTCGGCAACATCTTCAAAGGGCTTTCAGTAAACATGGTTTCAACAGGCCATCTGGAAGATGGAGTTGAAGAAATGATCCAACCTGATACAGATCCTTGGATCAAACATTTGAATGCTCTTTGGGATATCCGCTTTGAACAGCGTGAGCCACCCACAGATGACAAGGTTGTTCAGATCAACCTAGGAGATGAGACCAACCCCAAGCCCATCTTCATAAGTGACGGCCTGTCGCCTCCAGAGAAGAAGGATCTAATATCTCTTGTACAAGAGTATATAGATGTCTTCGCCTGGAATTATGAGGACATGCCTGGACTTGATCCTCAAGTGGCTATGCATCGCCTCAACATCAATCCGGACATGAAGCCTGTTAAACAACAGCAGCGACGGTTCCGTCCAGAGATAATGGAGGCAATTCAATCAGAAGTCAGAAAGCTCATCGATTCTGGCTTCATCCGAGAAGAACAACATCCCGACTGGGTAGCCAACATCGTCCCCGTCGCCAAGAAGAATGGGAAGATCCGGATCTGCATCGACTTCCGTGATCTAAACGAGGCCTGCCCCAAAGACGAATTCCCATTGCCAATCACAGATGTCATGATTGACAATACTTGTGGATTCGAGCGAATGTCCTTTATGGACGGGTTCTCAGGATACAATCAAATCAAGATGTATCCCGATGACGAAAAGCATACCTCCTTCAGGACTCCTCTAGGGGTATATTGTTACACCGTCATGCCCTTCGGACTGAAAAATGCAGGGGCAACATACCAAAGGGCCATGAACGCCATTTTCCATCAGGAAATGCGGAAAACGGTGGAATGCTATGTCAATGACATCGCGGTGAAGAGTCGCACTAAAGGTGATACATAGCAGACCTGAAGGTGGTCTTCGACATCATGCGGGCTCATCAATTGAAGATGAACCCCACCAAATCCTTCCTGGGGGTAGCCAGTGGCAAATTCCTAGGATTTGTTGTGACTTCCACAGGAATCTATTTGGATCCAGAGAAAGTCCGCGCTATCCAAGAGATGCAACCCCCCAGAAGCCTCAAGGAGCTCAGGGGATTACAAGGACGATTGGCGTACATCCGCAGGTTCATATCAAACCTTTCCGGGAGATGCCAACCCTTCGCCAAGCTGATGAAAAAGGGTGTTTCATTCATTTGGGACGACGCTTGTCAAAAAGCATTTGAGGAGATCAAACACTACCTCACCCAACCACCAGTCCTTGCAGCTCCGGTGTCCGGAAAGCCTTTCCTGGTGTACGTCCGAGCAATGGATCATTCCCTGGGAGCTCTACTAGCTCAGAATGATGAACAAGGACGAGAACAGGCAATCTACTATCTGAGTAGAACAATGATCGGAGCCGAACATCGGTACAACCCGATCGAGAAGGAATGTTTGGCACTAGTGTTCGCCATTCAGAAAATGCGACACTATCTGGTAGGCCAGACTATAAATGTCATATCAAAAGTCAACCCTCTGAGGTTACTTATGACAAAGCCTTCTTCACTAAATGGCCGGCTGGCAAAATGGGCCATATTGCTATCACAATATGAGATGCATTTTCTGCCACAAAAGGCTATTAAGGGGCAAGCGGTGGCAGACTTCCTAGCTGAACACCCAGATCCGAGGGCAGCCAAACTCTATGAGGATCTCCCAGACGAGGCCGCCGAAGTCTGCCTGACTCAGACGTTGTTCGAAAGTCAAGTATGGCAACTTTTCTTCGACGGTGCATCAAGGACAAGCCCAAAGGGACACGTAGTGGCGGGGGTAGGAGTAGTACTTGTCTCCCCACAAAATTATATGATCCCCCGAGCTGTCTCGCTAACGGAGCCTTGTTCCAACAATGTGGCGGAATACAACGCTCTTTTGATTGGGATGCAATTCGCCGATGAGATTGGCGTTAAAAATCTCGAGGCTTACGGTGACTCTAAACTCATCGTCAGCCAAGTTCGCGGAGAGTACGAGGCCAGACATGAAGATCTAGTACCCTACTACAACGCGACAATTCACGTGGCCGAAAGGTTTTCAAACTTCTACATCGACCATGTACCGCGCAGGCAAAATGCACATGCGGATGCACTCGCATCCCTCGCTGCTTCCTTAGCTCTTCCAGCTGGAGCAATGGAGAAAGTATTCGTCTATAGCCACGACCTATACTGTCCAAAAATTCCCCTCGGAGACTACCCAGGGTCAGCGGGAGATCGTCGCGGTAAAGAAACACTTGAAGTGTCGACCGCTTCAGGGCTTAAAGACTGGCGATTCCCCTACATTGATTTTGTCTTATACGGCATTCTGCCCGAAGACACCAAGGAGGCGGCCGCCATTCGGAGGAAAGCCCCCAAATTCTACTATAATGCGATTTCGCGAACATTGTATCGTCGATCGCATGACGGGATCCTGCTCCGATGCCTCTCATCGAAAGAAGCCCAAGGAGTATTGAAAGAAGCCCACGATGGTACTTGTGGAGCTCATCAACCTGGCCCGAAATTGGCACATCGACTCCAAAGGATGGGTTACTATTGGCCCAAGATGATCGCCGATGCTGTCACTTATGCTAAGAGATGTCACGCCTGCCAAATACACGGCGATTTCATCCATCAAGCACCAGGGTACCTCCACTCTACGACCTCTACTTGGCCGTTTGAAATGTGGGGGATGGACGTGGTTGGCCCTATCAGCCCACCATCATCGAAAGGACATCGGTTCATTCTAGCGATAACCGATTACTTCTCAAAGTGGGCCGAAGCTATCCCTTTGAAAGAGGTAAAATCTTCTAACGTGATCAAGTTCGTGAAACATCACGTTATTTACCGCTTCGGTGTGCCTCGGCGTATCATCCATGACAATGGACCCCAGTTCATCAGCCAGGCTTTCCAGAGATTCTGCGCGAAGTTCAGAATCCAGAGTGTGTCCTCAACGGCATACTATCCTGCTGCTAACGGTCTTGCAGAAGCCTTCAACAAGACTATTGGCAAGCTTCTCAAAAAGTTCGTCTCGAAAAGTCAACGAGACTGGGACGACAAGCTGGGTGAATGCTTATGGGCCTACCGCACAACGGTGCGAACCCCAACTAAAGCCACGCCATTTTCCTTGGTATACGGATGCGAAGCCGTCCTTCCATTGGAAATACAAATTCCCTCACTACGCGTCGCCTTGACAGCGGAAATGACAACTGAGGAGAAGCATCAGCAGCGACTCCAGGAGTTGGAAGCCTTAGACGACAAGCGTTTGCAGGCCCAACAACAAATCGAGCTTTACCAAGCTCGTATCACCAGAGCCTTCAACAAGAAAGTCAAAGCGCGAACTTTCAAGAAAGGCGACCTTGTCTTAGCTGTCCGAAGACCCATGGTCATGACGCACAAGACAAAAGGAAAATTTCAGCCCAAATGGGAGGGACCATTTGTAGTAGAGTCAGTCTACTCAAATGGATCATATCGCCTCATAACTTCAAATGGTGATACACTCATGATGCCGATCAATGGCAAATTCTTGAAGAAGTACTATCCTTAATAGTACTCTTCTTCCGATCAAGTTAAAAGTACACCTCTGATCAAACATCCGACGCCCTCGACGGCTAAGGATAGAGGGAAATGTTGGCCTTTAAGCCCAACATAAGTCCTCGACAACTCACCATGCTGAGGGGAATAGCATGGCTAGCCCAACTCAAACGGTAGTTGGTAAAGGCATGTCAAACCCGTTGACAGCTGAGGATTTGCTAAAAATCCTAAGGGACACGTTCCCATTTGATCCGACGCCCTCGACGGCTAAGGATAGAGGAAAATGTTGGCCTTTAAGCCCAACATAAGTCCTCGACAACTCATCATGCTGAGGGGAATAGCATGGCTAGCCCAACTCAAACGGTAGTTGGTAAAGGCATGTCAAATCCGTTGATAGCTGAGGGTTTGCTAAAAATCCTAAGTGGACTCGAGTCCACTCTTTCCTCAAAATCCCTTACCAATTCTCATCCATAGAATGGTAGGACCACAAAGTGCAATCATTACTACGTTAACACTATACCTCTGGTAATGAATACCCTTTGTCGGGTATAAACTTTGCTTGTTAACTCTGCATAGAGTAACAAACTCTCAAATTTGCCAAGTTAACACTATACCTCTGGCATTTCAAATTCCACTTGTCAATTCTCATCAATAGAATGACAGGTCCTCAAATTGCTCTTATCACGAGCCAATTCTGTCAAGTTAACATTACATCTCTGACAAACTACTGTTTAAGTTAACATTACACCTCTAAGCAGTACATCGAGTGCCTGTCAAGTTAATATCACACCTCTGATAGTCACCTTTCTTCAGACTTCCGTATCGAAGCTGAAATGGACGATGCCAAGTTAACACTACACTTCTAGCATCCGAGTCATCGCTAAGTTCAACAATACACCTATGGCCATGACCGTTCCTCGACTTCCTCGTCTAAGTCGAGATGACCAATGCTGAGTTCAACATCACACCTCTAGCATTACCTCACTGTTAAGTTAAACATTACACCTATGACAGTGACATTCTGAGTTAAGTTAATATCACACCTCTGACTCACATCCTTGTCGAGTTAACACTACACTTCTGACAAGACTATCTCCAACCCGTTAAGTTAATATCACACCTCTAACGGTAAAAGCTTTACTAGATTCCTCGCGGGTCTAGTTTCACTTGTTATTCTCTTCAAAAGAATAACAGGTCCACCTAAAGACATTGTTAGGTTAACATTACACCGCTGACAATGTTTTATCGAATTCCCCAGCTGACCTTGAATCAAGTCAATCCTAGACACTTGACAAAAGTTCACCTTCTCTGGGAGTACGCATTCCCCCTGTCACTTTCTTTTATAAAGTGGCGGGTCCACCAAAATCATTCTTTTGCTTCTAAAACAAAACATTCAAGACAACAGAAAGAGGCAAAAAGAAAAGTGTCACTTTTATTCATATCCAAACACATGAAAGTGATACAAAACGCTCTCTTATACAATAAGATTGAGTGTTACAATTAAGGAGTACAAAGAAGTCCCTCTCTCTCTCTGAGGCTGTACTCACTCCTTGAAGCCGCATCTGATCCTAAGTGCATGATGTCTGGAGAAGTGCCAAATTGTGGCGACTGTTGGAACCGATTGCACTTTGATGCACGACGCCAACTTCGAAAGCGCCCTAGCTGACTAAGCCAGGAGCAATGGTGTTCTTGAGGTCCGGTGGCAACAGAAGAGCCTGCAACCCTTCGTTCAAGAGTTGATCTTTCCCCCGCAGGCCATCCAAAGGACATGGACTGTCCTTGATGTTACTTCTGGGATGGGAGAGGAAGAGGATCCTCTCCGCCACCGCAACCGCCGGAACCTCCTCGCCGTCATACTTGACCTGACCATCTCTTGCCATCAGGCAAGAGTGGTGCAGGAGATCTGAAGAGACCTTGGCGAGATTTGGGTCCTCGTCAGAGATATAATTTACTCTCTTACAAACGACGAGGACCATAATTTACTCTCTTACAAACGAACATTGAGCAAGCTCGCCGGTTGAAGCACTCTTCCAGGAGACCAGCGAACCTGCAAAGAACAAATAAGAGAATCAGAAAATCTGGAACTTAGTATACTTTAACAAAAGAAAACTAAGTAACAGACGCGGCAGTCATTGAAGACTTCAGACGCGGAAATGATCTGCACAGTCAAACCACCGCGTCAGCAGAAACAGACGCGAGTCAAAACTGTGCCACTCCCAGGATTCAAACGCGGTCTCAGTTTGCACCCGCGTCTAATGTACTAGACGCGAAAAACTTCAAACGCCGAAAATTGCCATCTCTCTGTTGGGTGAACAGGAGTTGCAAGATTCAGGTCTGAAACGCGCCAAGGCAATAGCCATGAGCAAAGCCAGCGTCAAGAGCCCGCGTTCAGAAAAGTTCAAGTCACCAGCACAAATTCCAGAATAGGAATGCACCAGAATTTCATTCAGATGCCTATGCCGAAATACAGGCTATGGACATCATCGGGGTGACATACCAGCAGAAACCTCTGTCCAGAGTAGACCTCTCTGCATCCAAACGCGGGTGCGCAAGATGACATGAGAGAGGATTCCTTCTGAAGAGACCAAACAGAGGCATGAGAGCTCTGGGTCATCTTCATCCACGGGGTCACCTTCACCCATGAAGACGGTTCTCTGAAAGATAATTCAAGGCGAGACTTCTCTCGGAGCAAAACAAATGAAAACAGTCTAAGTTGGATTGTTGAAGAGGGAGAGGGTGCACTCTATTTATAGGCAGTCCCTAATAACTGTCATTAATGGGGCATCAATCGGAACCGTCGCGCACAACTGTCAAAGCCCAATCAAAAACGGACGCGTGGAACGCTGCTTTGGAAACCGTCGAAGTACGCCGGTTTTTCAACCGCCAGCGTCGGTTCTGCATGCAAGAGCATTAACGCCTGAACCCAATAAGAGGCTGACGAGTGGATAACTGTCTTGGGAAGCAACGGATGACCCGGAACCCCAATCGACAGTGAAGACTTGACGTTCAAAGATCTCCTAAAAATCTTTTAAGTCATGCTGCATTGAACGCAGATGGGAAAGTCGCTCGAGGCTGCGTATCCCGTGTCTGATCGATCCGCGTCTTTCTTAGCAAGACAGATTCGCGTCATTCAGACCGCGTTTCACTCTGTGATTGACGCTGCGTCTCACTCCATGGACTGACGACCGCGTCTCACTTTATGGATCAACGCTGCGTCTCACTCCATGGACTGACGACCGCGTCTCACTTTATGGATCAATGCTGCGTCTCATCAAAAGGACTTAGTAAATCTAAGTTCCTGTGGACTGACGACCGCGTCTCACTTTATGGATCAATGTCGCGTCTCATTAAGAAGACTCAGAGTCAAGGCCGCGTTTCATTAACAGAACTTAGTCTTACCTAAGTGCCAGTTACCAAGGAGTTGGATTCGCCTACAGCTGAGCAAAGAAGATGGAGTAAAATTTTTCAAACTTTTATTATAAACAGTAAAAGTGGATACAAACACTCTAAACAGAGTGTCCTCTTCTTTACAAAAAAGGGGAAAAGAAAAGAAGGCTAAATGTCCTGGTTCGCCAAGGTACGGATTTGTTCCCTAAGGCGGTGAATCTCGTGTTGGCGCGTCCTTTCAGCTTCCATAATAGCCCGGTCCCGCAGCTCCTCTTCGGATAAGAAATTTCTTGCGGCCAGCTGCGTTCGCAGAGATTCCACCCTGGAAGAATGTAGAGACAGACTCTCTTCAGCTCGCGCCCTAGCAGCTTGTTGCTCCTCTAGCTGCTTTTTGATGGTAGCAAGCTTTTCCTCATTGAGCGCAAGCACAACTTCTGCCTTGGCAATGGTGTCCCGGGCCCTGATGATGACTTGCTCTGTGCTCTGCATGACAAGCTCGGATTCCCTTGAATCGCCAGCTAGTTTCTGACATTCAGCCTGGGAATATTCGAGATTGCGGATCTCTGCAGCGATTTGTGCCTCCGCTTCCTGTCGCTCTCGTTCTTGAGCAGCTAGGAGCCTAGTCAGGGTGGCCTGGGCCTCACTAAAAGAGCCAGCATCTTCCAAAGACTCCAGCTCCTGCAGGTAGTCTCCCAGTTGCTCTACCACCCGTAGACACGCCTTGGCAAGTGAAGGGCCTCCGGTTAATTCGACGTTCACGGCCAGATTTTTAAGAAGCGTCTGGGCAAATTGGAACGAGCTGTTTCCACGTAAGATGAGATCAATACATGATCTCATCGAAGCGAAGAATTGCTGCACCATCTGACGTGCCAGTTCCCCCATGTCTTCACCACCTAGGAAGCTTCCCGACCCCTTTTCTGTCACAGGATAGGGGATATAAGGCGGATCTTCTCGCACAAGAGTCGTGCTGGCCGTCGAGACAGCAAGAGCTGGACCGGCCGCTGACGCTTCCGGAGGTACTACCTCTGCAGGAGCCTCCACGACCAATGAGGGAGTAGCAAGCACGACCTCCTCAGAAACCTCCACCGAGACCTGAGCTGTATGGCCTTCTGGAAGGGTGCCAACCATCGGACTCTCCACCTGAGCCCCCTCGGTCCTCTCTGCAAGTTATCGCGATGTTAGCCACAATGATAGAAGAGCTAAACATTTAAAGCATCAGAGCTGCCTTACCAGGTTGGAGGTCCGGAGACGTCAAATCCTGCGGAGCGGAAGTCTCCTCGGCTTCAGCAGTAACCTCCTCGCCTGGCAGAGTGAGAGCCTCCTCAGCCTCAGTGGTTGTTTCCTCTTCTGGCAGAGTGGAAGGCTCCCCAGTTTCAACAGCTGCCCCCTTTGAGGGTATCTCAGCAGCCGAGACCTCAATCCCCTCGGGCTGGGTCAACTCTTTCACCATCTCCTCGATACGCGAGGAGGTTGTAGCCTCAGCATCTTCGGTTGGCCCTGCAGCATAAAAGAAGAATGTTAGAACATCCTCTTCAATATGCAAAGAGAAAATTAGACAGAAGATGGAAAGAATACCTTCAGTAGGGATAATCGCCAGCGATGGTGCAGTCGATGGCTCACCCTCATGTATTTCCTCCTCCGAGATGTGGAAGAATTTGCTCTGATCAGGAAGAGCGGGTTCATCGCCATAGTCGGTCTCGTCTTCGAAGTCGCTTTCCCCCGATAACGAAGAAGACGACAGCGCAACGCGAGGAAGCTCCGCAACAGGAGCCTTACCTCCAATTACCCCAGTGGTAGGACTAGGGTCGACTGCCCTAAGACTGGAAATGAAGATGCTAGGAGACCCCGGCTGCTGTGCCTCGTCTCTCCCATCATGAGCAAAAGAAGGCTCGGGTTGAACTGAGAGGCCTGCAATCTCAACATCCCCTCCAGTCATTATGTCAACCTCCAGTGACTCGTCGTCTTCGGCGGCGGTGGACTCTTCAACAAGCTCCCCTTCCTCCACGGTCTTGCTGCGCGACCTAGGAGCACGGACTAGGGTGGGGAAATCTTCATCTTCCGACGGTTCCTCAACCCTAACAGGGACGTCTTCAGGAGGAGCCTCAACTCCGGCAGAGATGTCTCCGGATTGAGAGACTTCAGCCGTTAAGTCCCTCCGAGCCTTCTTTGGGGCAGGCTCAGCGATAGAAGCAGAGCGTCGATGACGCTTGCTCGCCAACTGCTTAGACCTCCTGGCCCGCGGCTCCTCCCTCGTGGCTGGTGGCTCCACCCTTGTCGCTGGTGGCTCTGCCCTTGCCGGTCGCGGCTCCGCCCTCACTGCTGGGGGCTCCCTCCTCGATCTTCGCCCGACCTCCTTTTGGGCCTTCAGGTACTGTTCTACGAGTTTCGTCGGTTTACTAGAATCAGTCCTGGCCTCGAGACTTGCATTGATGCTCTCAATGCATGAAGACGCCGGAAAAAAGTCTGGCGTTTGGATGGCTTGGGAGTACCAAGTACAGAAGCTGAAACTCGTACGGCACTTGGGCCCCTCGAGAGGTAGACGGAAAGATACTCCCGTCCCTCCAGCCACACTATAGTACCAGGCCCGAGCACCCTCGAACAGGTTCCCTTCGAAGGCGAGTCTAGCATTGGGGTTCCCGACATAGAGCTGATCATAGCCGAACTGTCGAGCGAAGCGACTCGGCATGTACGGCTCAATGGTACATGACGTCCCTTGCCGGAAAAGCACATATCCGGGCCGGATATTTAGCAACCACCAGAAGGCCCCCGCGGATAACCTCGTGAAGTCATCTGGGCCAACAGAATCAACAAGTAGATCCCCGAAAGATGCATCAGGGATCTGGAGGAAGCAGCGATTGAGCTGGTAGTTTGCAGGGTCTGAAAGGCACTTCCGGACGTAATATATATAAGGGTCACGCCATTTTGAACCCTCCAACCGCTGTACGAAAGGGACAGAATTCTCCCTCCAACGCGCTGCCGTCATCAAAGAAGGGCAATGCATCACGTACCAAGCAATAAGGTACGTGTAAGGCAGCTCGACACGAGGGTTGGGACGCTTCACCGTCGGACTCCCCTCTGAGTCAACATACGGCTTTCCCTCGGAGTCTGCAGTTTTTGGTGGCTCGCAGAAACTCTTAGTGAGCGCCTGCAGCCCGCTCTGAATACCAGCCGCCACGGCAGGGAGAAGGGCTATGGGGTTCCCATGAGCCAGGAGCACCGCCGGGTACACCACGTCAGCAACAATGACTTCATGCGGCAGTGTGGGCACCACACAGCGCTTCAGCCACAGCATCAGAAAGCCCGCCAACAGCGCCCGATCGGAGATAGGGGTCCGGGCTTGATGGTGAAAGCTTTCAAAAACCAAGTCAGGGTCGAAACCGTCCTCGTTCGACTCCGTGGTGTAGAAGCTGTTCGGAGCCTGGTCGATCCTGTCTTCAATCTCCCTGTCAGAGCTGGGATCCAATCGGGTTATCCGATGGTCTTTGGTGTTGACATTATTGAACAAGTAACTGGCCCAAGACAGTTGCTTGACTCCCTGCGACCGCCATTTGGTTATCTGGCCGCAAATGTGGAAGTGACATAGCACTTCCCAGTAGGTCTCATATATGAGGGGAAACTCCTCCTTCACATAGCGAAGCTCCACAGCGGTCGGGACATATTCCTCATAGGGAATATCCCCTGTCGACAGCCCCGAGACCTCGTGCAGCTCGTGCAGAGCAAGGCCCATCTCTCCGACCGGAGTGAAGAACGTCCCCGTCGAAGGATTATAACGCTCTAGAATCCCGAAGAAGTTCTGAGAGCTTTGAGGGATCCCCCACTGCACGGCCCTGACTGCCGAGTACAGTCCCACGCGCTTTAGCAGGCCCCCGAGCTCGGTAAGGACAAAGCCGACCATCCTGCCCCACCAATAGTTCTCCGTGGAACGGACCCACCCCGGCGCACGGAACCCAACCGGGTAGTCACCCTCCGCCTCCATGAAGGCGTTGAGGAAGGTAGTGCCAAGTTGTGATATCTCCCCAGCTGGAACCTCAGTCCTGCGCGACCCAGGGAAAAGGCCGATAACTGACCTGTCATGGCTATCATGACGGTATACTTTGTGGGAGCCCAAATCACCGAGAGTGACCTCGGGAACATATTGAGCAAGGTCCCATTCCATCTTCCGAGGGACGGACATATGCTGGAAGTAGGACAGCGGGAACATCCTCTCCATGTCTGGAAGAAAGAATCTTCCACCCTTTATTTGACGGAGCCATTTGTAAGTTCCGTCATACACGCTATGGCCGCCCTCGTGGATACGATCTCCGAAGAAGAAGGCAGACTTCTCCAGCTTGATGCCAGCATCTGTTGCGAATGCTGCATCAGTCATAAACACCCGAAGAGTTCTCATGTCAACATTTGAGAGCCTCTCTCTGCGATCCGGTGATTTGTCAGCAGTCACAGGAACAGTCCTTTGTAATATAAAAGTCAAATCCCGGTCAGCACCACCTACATGACCAAAGTGGCACTTCTTGGCGAGTGAAGTAGCAGGGCGTGGCGCTGCAAAAAGAAAAGGACACTTAGTTAGATACTCTATCAAAAGCATAGAAAAAAATGCTAAGTGTTCATAATCCGAACGCAGAAGAGACATTGGACGCAGGAATTATCAAATCCGCGTCCAGACCTGCGCATCCACGCAGAAGAGACACTGGACGCAGGAGTTATAAAATCCGCGTCCAGACCTGCGCATCCACGCAGAAGAGGCACTGGACGCAGGAATTATCAAATCCGCGTCCAGACCTATGGGATCGGCGTCTCCACAACATTCTCCTTGATGTCACTTCTGGGGTGCGAAAAGAAGGGAGTTATCCACCTTAACCTTTCCACTACCATAATCGCCAGAAGTTAAGGAGGGTAACCCCCTTCCTTTCACATCCCCAGATGTCGAAGTACTTGGACTCGGGTGCCAGATTCATCAAAATCAGCAGCTGATGAAACAGAACGCAAGGATCAAATCCGCGTTCTGTAAACTAAGTCCGCGTCTGAATCCTTCACAAATAGAAAATATTCTAAGTGAAGAATCTGAAGCGCAGGACTCAAGGGCGCGAGGGTCCAAACCCGCGCCTCGGTTATCATCCCAAAGACTGCGTCTGGGAATCAAACACGATTTGAAAATCACGTGTTAAGGGTTCTTAAAAGTTCTTTGAACTTTCTTTAATGGCGAAACTTCCGCCTAAGAGGCCTTTACCTTGGAGACCTGGGAGAACGACGTCCTGTGCAGAGGAGGAGCCGCCCCTCTGGGCCTCGGCGACGGTCGCCTTTGAGGACGATGCAGTTGGTTTAGTCTTGGGTGCCATTGATGTTCAAAAATCCGAGCAAGGAGATGAACAAGTTCGAAGATGAACAGAGAAGGAAATTCTTTTTCTCAGCGAGTGCGTTCGGAGAAGAAGATGCATCTCTCCAACTGTTGCCTTTTATAGGCACAGGGATTCGCGAAGATACGCGGCGTCTGGCCCGGTAGACGCTGCAGCGAGTCGCCGCTTGACGCGTGTAACCAAATCGTTTCTGAACGGAGAAGATCATGCGTCGCAACCCCGCCACGAGTCAGCAGTCGACACGTGGAGCAGTTCATTTAATGAACCAGGAAATCCGCGCGCCAAAAGGCGAAATTTCGCCGGTTCCCTAGGCCAGCTGGCGGCGTAATCATGACATGGCACAGAATTCGCGCCCAAAGAATGCACCTCCTCGATGGACATGCCACGTCAGCCTCTCCATGAATGCATTCGGAAGGTCGCGTCTCTCTAAGAAATTCGCGTCCTTCCAGTCTGGCCAAATATCGCGTCTGCCTTATGAAGATCAGTCGCGTCTCCATTGCCAAAGGACGCACATCGCGCCTTTACAGCAGTACCATCTCTGCTTTTTGAAAAAGAACCTGCGTTTGGCCTCCTGCTTCTGCAAAATCAGTTCAACAGTACACTGACGCAAGCAGACGACCAACCACTCCTGGCTTAAAGCGCGCCAGTGACAGACTAAAAGCAATCGGGGAGGTTTAGACTGTGCATCTAAACACTCAACATGATCAACTCTGGGGGCTTCAAAGAGTTCAACAGTACACTCACGAAGACCAACTCCAGATAAGATTAAACCCGGAGCATCAACAGTCTAGTCATGAAGGCGAACTCAGCTAGAGTCCAAAGTATTTCGAAATCCGTCCCAGTTAACTGCGGAATGTCGAAAACTTTGGAGGGGGTTCTGTAGGCTGTCTAAAAATCACCAAAACAAGCCACCAAAACACAGAGATCCAAGATCCAGGCGCAAGGCTAAATGTGACAATCAAGACGCGAGAGATAGCCCGCGTCTCAGCATCAAGGCGCGTTGGCTTAACGCCCGCGTCTCAGCATCAAGGCGCGTCAGCCCGAAGCCCGCGTCTCAGCATCAAGGCGCGTTGGCTCAACGCCCGCGTCTCAGCATCAAGACGCGAGAGATAGCCCGCGTCTCAGCATCAAGGCGCGTTGCCTCAACGCCCGCGTCTCAGCATCAAGGCGCGTCAGCCCGAAGCCCGCGTCTCAGCATCAAGGCGCGTTAGCTCAACGCCCGCGTCTCAGCATCAAGGCGCGTCGGCCCGAAGCCCGCGTCTCAGCATCAAGACGCGTCGGCTCGACACCCACGTCTCGGTTGCAACTACCCCGATTATGGCGCCATCCACCGCCCATGTAGCGGGGAAGTTGGCCCTCATCGTGGAGCATTTTTAGGGGGCACGATCACCCCCTAAAAACCCTATAAATAGTCCCGTCACTATTGGGGACGGGCAGACAACAAGGAGAAGAGAGGACGACGATGATTATCGGGCAAGAGAGAGATTCTGAGAAAAAAAAAGGAGAGATCATCGACAGAGAGAGAGAAAACCCTTCAGCGAGCTTACTGAGTACTAGCCGCTCTTCGCCTACCTCCTCTTCTAGAGTTTTGGTAGACGGAGCTGAGTTACTCCCTCTACCGACCGAAGAGAAGATCCCCGACGGTCCAAACAGTCATCCGGTCAACGGAGAACAAGATTCACTCTCCACCGCCACTCGAAGAACCCAGCCTTAAACAAAGGGGGGATTCAAGATTCAACATCCTCCCTCCCTTGTAACCGGAAGATTAAGCCGGCTGTAATTTTTCCATCTGATTCCAGGAAACGTTACACCAGCCAACCCCTCTCCGTGTCAAACACAGAGGCCCTCAGATTTGCTACATTCCTGTGACAATCTGAGTGAACTACTAACCTGAATTTTCTGCAGGTTGGATGAATTGCATAGTTTAATTTTTGTAGCATTTATTTCCTAGTTTGTCTCACTGTATATATTTTCTAACCTCAACAGTAAAATGATGTTTGTTAAATGCTAAAAACGGTTTAGACTTTGCATTTAGGTACGTGTCTATTTCATTACATTTTCTATTTACTGTTGAAGAGCGCTAAAGCTAAGGTATATGTACATAGCATTTAGTATAAGGTTCATTTTTGTATGAAATATTGCTTGAGTGTTACTTTTTTCTATATACTTGTACATTGCACTAAATTGATTTAAGGGCTTGTCTTATAAACAAGACAAAGTGGGAAAGTCATTACCCTCCCTTAGCCCATAAACAATCTCCTCACTCACTAACCCAAGCCTAATTAAAACTGAGTAGATGTTGGCCCTAGGAACATCTCAGACTCAAATAGGAGACTGACCTAAGGGGGAGTTGATTTGAATCTGACTCTTACCAAATCGGTGATGAAGGTTGGGGATTAAGGGGCAAAACCCCGAAATGTGGTGGTTTGGCTTAATTAGTCCCGTCGCTTTTGCGCGGATACCTCCCACCAATCTTGCCCCTACATGGCCGATTAACTTGTGGTCAGATTCAGCAATATACCCCCCATGGATAGTCTAACCAGTTAAAAGTCGTCTAGGTCTAAGGTTTACCCTAACTTAGGTTAGATTATTTTTCTTTTTATTTATTTGCTTATTTGTTTGTTTTTCTTTATTTGTGTTTGACATTTCTTGTGTGATATGACTTATAACAACAATTTTTTCAATTTTAATGGTAATTCATATTACACCCTAACTTCTTTTTCAGATATTACCAACCCGGCATATCATTATTTTAACCAACCTAGTGTGCCGGATTGGTCTTATCCGAATCGATATAACCCATTGCTCCCAATCTTATGACCATAATTTCTAAAATAATTTCAACTCTTCACAGAGTCAATGGGGATTCACCTCCCTCGAGTCCAATTTTCAACCAACTTTTTCTCCTTATCCACCTTATCCATAATATTTTCAAGATTCATACTCAGTTCCACTAGTTCAAAATAGAAAATCATCAATCTTGGAAATGAATATGCGTGAGTCCAAGCAACAATCACAAAATCTGACGGACTCACAATTTCACCACAACTTCTAAACAAAACTTCATTTTTTCAAGTCCACTCGCAACAAACCTATGAACCAATTGACTATGAAAAGATGCTTGAAGCCATAACTCAGGCTTAAATCGCTCGTAATCATGACATAGATCTAATGGTCCAAACTCTCCATTCTTACCATTTGACCATTTCTGATGTCGCTAACCATTCTGTTAGAGCCAAAGAATCATGTTGTTTTAGAAAACAAGATCCTATTTTAGCACATCCATTTGAACTTGCCCAAACTCCAAATTTTAAAAATGACATTGACAGTTTGGCAAGTTATCCCTTTCCTGAAATTGAACTTGAGAATGAATATGATCCTGAACCTCAACTTGGTGATTCAATTCTACTTCTTGATTCAATAATGACTCCTGTGTTTTCATCTGGTTTCAATATTTCTCCCGAGTCAACATTGGATCCTGTGCCAATTCATCATGAAATTGAATCGCCAATCTTTTATGATCATCATATTAAACTTGACCAATTTCATACTTTTGAAAGTCCCATTGAAAAATTGGCAAGTTCTCATTTTTATAAAATTGAACTCAATGAGAAATGTGACTTAGATTCTCAAATTTGTGATCCAGTTCAAATTCTTGAATTAATATTGACTCCTGCTTTGTTACCCGACTTGGGTAATATTTTAGAGTCAGTTTTGATTCCCACACCGGTCATTCTTGAACTAGAATCACCAATATTAAGTCACATTCTATTGTGGGGAAATGAATGTGGACTTGAGTTTCAACTTCTTGATTTGGACCCACTTCCTGAACCAATCTCGACTCCTGAACCTTTACTTGACTTAAGTCACTTTCTTGAGTTAGTATTAGTTCCCGTACTTCCTAAGTCCAAGTCAATCATTCCATCTTTTCACACTCTATTTTGGGATAAGGGTGTTGATAAAATTGACTCTGAAATTAATTATGAAATTTGAAAATTAGATGGGGTAAAATACTTAATAAAAATCATTCATGTATGTTTTTCATTGATTTTGCAAAGGGGAAAACTTACAAAAAGGGGTCGAGGAGCTAAATTACAAGTAATTTTTTGGAGTAAAAAGATTACAAGTAGATCTCCTCTGAGATTCTGGAGAAGTGTCCCAGTAGGAGTCTGGTCAGCGCGCGACCATTTTATCCCTTTGACGATGCGATCGATCAAACAATCGGACTGTTGCCTGATGGGATTCCCTTCTCGCCTGGTTCGGGGAATCGGAGAACAGAAGGTTGGTAGAACCCTCTTATTACTTCTCAAACTGCCTCCACTTAAAAATTTCTTCTCGCCTGGTTCCGGAGATTTCTTGAGAGGGAGGAAGATCTTAGGGTATCAGCACCCTGATTAGAGAAGTAGTTCTCTGAATTCTTGGAAGCAAGAGAATAGATCTCTATTTTTCAGCCTCTCTTTCTGTGTGTATGTCTCTATGCGCGCTTGTCTCTCTCCTCTTGTACCTCTGGTGGGCTATTTATAGGGAGAGCAGGGGTAAAATTGCCCTTTTTAAAATCTGGAAACAGATTGAGTCAATCTGTTTAAATCTAAAAAGTAGCCTTGCCGCAAGGCTAGATTAGCTTCTGCGAAGCTAGGAATAGCAGGTAGCATCGATCGCCTGATCTGTTTTGATTCTTTCCAAATAACTGAAAGATCTCTCCTGTTCTTCTTACTTGTTTTAGGAGAGTCAAGAGATTATGGTAAACAACTGTCAAATTTGATCTCAGATTTGATCTTTATTAGATTTGATCTTGAATAGATTTGATCTCATCTGGAGATTTAATTGGTCAAAGGTTACCATGAAAGACCCGCAGCGGATCTGCCGCGTCGAGCTCACAGCGGAGTTAGAAGAAGCATCTGGCGAAGTCAGAAGAAAGCTCTTCAGCGGAGCTGGATAAACATCTGTGGCGAAGCTACCGAACATCCTTCTGCATGGTTGCGTTTGGCTTCAAGTGAAGCTAACTCTCTGCGGAGTTAACTGAGCACTTCAGGCGAAGCTGTAAGTTAGCTCTCCAATAGATCTTTGAACAGTTCCAAGGCGAAGTTGGACAAACTTAGCCTCTCAGGTGAGGCTATCCCCTCGGGCTCATGCGATGTTAAGTGTTGAGCTAACCTAGCATCTTAGACCTGCTTAGGTTTCTTCAAAGACAATCTGGGCTCACTGTCTGCTTCACTGGATCAGTAGAGTCCAAGTCGCTGATTTGTCCCTCGGAGATGGGTAAAAACTGGTCGTCAGCTTGTCTACTACTTGTCTTTTGTAAATGTCAATAAGTTTAGACATTGTTCAGGCCAGTCAGGAATCTTGTCTTTTTTAGAGTGTCAACAATGTATACATCATTTTAGTGGGTTATATTAGAGAGATTTCTGGTGGGTTCCTCCGAACTCCACGCAAATTAGATTGGGCCGCATTTTGTGGACCAATCAGACCACCACCGGAACCACTACCTTAAGGTAATATTTTCCTTCCCTTTCTTCTTTTTCATGCATCTATGCATTAATTCAACATTGAGGACAATGCATGAGATAGGTGTGGGGGAGGGTTCTAACATAACTTAGGTTTTTCTTTTTATTTAAAAAAAGAAAAAAATTAACATTTTCTTTACATTTAAAAACTTTTTGAAAATAGAAATAATATTTTGACATATTTTTTTGTAAGAAATTAAGTCAATTTTAAGGAATAGGAAAATCAAAATTAGGATTTCTTATACTTGGTCAAAATAAGATTATTTATTTGATTTTTAGGGTTAGGAAGATAATTTGTCAAAATAATTTAGTCTTGATCTTTGTCTTGATGAAATATGCGCACTTTATACACTTACACACTTAGGGTTCAAAAACAAAAATTCTTATGCCTTATTAATATATATATATATATATATATATATATATATATATATATATATGTATGTATGTATGTATGTATGTATGTATATCTATGAAAAGTAAACAAATCTAATTATTGATTAGCTAAGTGCTTTGGCCTAAGTAAGCCTTGGCATTTATGTAAAAGATGATTAGATAAGTTTGAAAAAAAAAGAAAAAAGAAAAAAAATATATATATAAAAATCCTCTATTTAAGCTGGGTATTTGTGCCTTATAAAGCATAAGTATTCACGCCTAAAAGCGGTTCATATAATAAAATCATTAGTTTTGTGGCCTTATTTGCTCGAGTCCTTTAGTCCTTGGGGTGATTTCTCACCCGGTGCCCTAAGATCGTTTGGTTTGGGAGTCACCGATTAAAGGCTTGTTACATGGTCATATTAGAAAGCCTAATAGAACTAAGAAATAAATCACAATAAATAAATAAATAAATAAAGCATAAGAGTTAGAGTTAAAGAACCCTTAGTCAAAATTTCACGGTCAGAAAGGGGCATATGACTTAGGGTAAAGTAATAGACTAGATGAGAAGTACAATTTGACTCCTTACTTTGATTGATAACAAATTTTTGAATAGAGAGTAAGTTTAGGAATGAAAAATTCGGTTTTCCTATAACTTATAGATTACTTAAATCTTACAATAATATTTCAAATATTTTTTTTTCAAAATATATTTTCAAAATACTAACATTTTTCACTTTCTTTACGGATTTTGTGGGTGTAATCCACTGAAAACCCTCACGAGACAAAACTCGTCCTCTAGGGGAAACCTAGAAGTTTACCGGCTTGTTGCACATGCTCAGTGCAATCGCGTGACCTGCGAAAGTGGTCTAATAATTTTTGTTTAGTTATTTTGCTCGAGGACGAGCAAAAGATACATATGGGGGTGTGATCGGTTGCCAATATTGCACATTCATTATCATATTCTCACACTCATTATAGAATAAACTCTGCTTTTTCCTAATTTTTGTTTAATTTATTTGTAGGCCCATTACTAAAGGAGAGGGAAGAGAAACGAGCCCAAAAGCCCATCAAATTCTGATTTAAATCAGAATTATTTGAAGTCAGTAAATCAGGGCAAATCAGGTCAGTTTAGATCGGTTGAAAATCAGTTAAAAATATATCTCTTCAAATCAATCGGTTAAAACCAATTATCAAAGGCCGTTTCGTCAAATTCAGGAGCTGAAATGAGAAATCTAGAACCGGATAAAATAATCTCTCAAAATCAGGGACCCCCACCATTTGGGTGTGGCCACCCGGCCACACCCAGGCCGCGAAAACGCAGCCAAAGCTGCGTTTTCGCGACTTCGTTGCAACAGTTGGGGGAGCGTTTGCTCCCCTATCTTTGTACGCCCCTCCCCGTTGGGTTTTACCTATAAATACTGAGATTTTCAGAGCGTACGAAGGACGACCAAGTAGAGAGTAGAATTTAGGCTATACTATAGTTTGTAACTTAGGTTTTTTTAGTTTTCTTTTATGTAATTTTTATTTTCTTTATGTAACTGAGAGGAGAGGAGACTTTCACGGAGGAATGAGAACAAGCTTGTACTGAGGGTGACACCAGTGTAAGTGATCTTTTCTTTCATTGTTATTTGAATCAAATCAAAGTTTCCTTTCTTTTCTATTCTTATTTTCGTTTGCTTCCCTCTTCTGTATTTGTGGATCCAAATGAATCCGATAGCCTCGAAGTAGCCTTGCCCTTGCAAGTGCCCTTGATGGCTTATGGTAATGTATATCCATTTCTATGGTAGTATAACTCGCCCCTTTATTTCATAGTGTAAATCAGGAATGGGGAAGATCCTATTTGTCATACTTCGCTCGTCTTCAAATAAAGGTACATCGTCGATACGGGTCAAAGGTAAGAAGGCGTCGAAGAGGTAAGTAATTTTTTTTAGGTTTTAGTTTTCTTTCTTTAATTTTTTAGTGTAAATCACCAACACTAAAATCTTCCAAATCTTTTTCACTTTTTTCCAATTTTTTGTATATATCCATTTCAATTTTCTCCATCTTTTCAATCTACCGCTTGCTTCCTAACTTAACTGTAACTCCATTTTTCTCTTTTCTTTAAGAAGATAAAGAAGAATTTTAACCATTAATTGTAGCATAAAAGAGAACTTACTAAAAAAGCTTCCATCGCTAGTCCCTCCTTATGGATCACGACTCGCATAGCCACTTGCTATAGCGGTAGAGTTAAGCACCTTACACTATTATCATAAAAGTTCTAAAATTCTGTATTTTTGTGCAGATAATACCTCAATCAACGATGATGCAGAAATAGAATTTAGTCCACTTTTTCATTCTTTTTAGTGTAGGTTTTAATTTTTCTTTTTATGTAATTTTCAGTTTTCATTTATGTAATTCAGAGGAGATCAGAGTTTCATAGGAGAATGAGAATGAAGCTTGTACTGAGAGTGATACCGGTGTAAGTTGTTCTTCTTTTCTCTTATTGTTATAAAATCAAATCTATAGTTACCTTTTTTATGTACTTTATTTTGGCTTCTTCTTCTTCTTTTCTACTTTTCTCTTTCTTGTACCAATTGCTATCCAAGTGAGTCTTATAGCATCGAAAGAGCCTTGCCTTAGCGACTGCCGCCGATAGCTAATAACGATGAATTTTTGTCTCAGTCTGTATCATTTCATGCTTGTTTTGTCTTAATGATGTAATGTGGAAGAAACGAGAATGAACTCTTATAGGCTATGTGCTGATTGCCTCCACTTTAAGGTAACATCGTCGCTAAAGATTCAAGGTAAGCTTTTAGTCAAAGGAGGTAAGCAATTATTTTTAATTTCTTTCTTTTAACTTTTAGTGTAAATTATCAACACCAAAATCTTCCAAATCTCTTTCACTCTTTTTAAATTTCTTTGTATATATCACTTCTATTTTCTCCACCTTCTCATTCTACCACTTTCTTCCTAACTTGACTTTAACTCCATTTTCTCTTTTCTTTTTAAGAACTAAAAGAAGAATTTTAACTATTAATTGTAGCATAAAAGAGAACTTGCTTAAAAAGCTTCCATCGCTAGTCCCTCATTGTGAATCACGACTCGCATAGCCACTTGCTATCGTAGTAGAATTAAGTACTTGCATTCTATTCTTAAAATTCTAAAATTCTATATTCTTGTGTGCAGGTAGAACCTCAATCAAATTTTTGGCGCCGTTGCCGGGGAGGGACGGTAAGTTATTCTCTTTTTAGATTTACATTTTTGGTTAATTTTCTTCTTTATTTTTGGTGTACAGATTTAACGAAAAAGAATTTTTGCTGCAGTGGACATATAAGTGGCCCTGGACTCTGCTCAAGATAGCAGAGCCCAGAAGCCATTTGATTTGCTACATTCATGTGGCAATCTGAGTGAACTACTAACCTGTATTTTCTGCAGGTTGGCTGAATTGCATAGTTTAATATTTGTAGCATTTATTTCCTTGTTTGACTCACTGTATATACATTTCTAACACAACAGTAAAAAGTTGATTGTAAATGCTAAAAATGATTTAGACTTTGCATTTAGGCACGTGTCTATTTCATTACATTTTCTATTTACTGCTGAACAGTGCTGAGCCAAGGTATGGTGCATAGCATTTAATATAAGGTTCATTATTGTATGAAATATTGCTTGAGTGTTACTTTTTTCTATATACTTGTACACTGCACTAAATTGATTTAAGGGATTGTCCTATAAACAAGATAAGGTGGGGAAGTCATTACCTTCCCTTAGCCCACAAACAATCTCCTCACTCACTAACCCAAAGCCTAACTAAAACTGAGTAGACGTTGGCCCTAGGGACATCTCAGACTCAAATAGGAGAATGACCTACGGGAGAAGTTATTTGAATTTGACTCTTGCCAAATCAGTGTCTGAGGTTGGGGATTGAGGGGCGAAACCCCGAAGGCTGGTGGTTTGGCTTAATTAGGCCCGTCGCTTCTGCGCGGATACCTCTCACCAATCTTGCCCCTTCTGGCCGATTAACTTGTGGTCAGATTCAGCAATATACCTCCCGTGGACAGTCTAGCCAGTTAGGAGTCGTCTAGGTCTAAGGTCTACCCTAACTTAGGTTAAATTTTTTTCTTTTTATTTGTTTGCTTATTTGTTTGTTTTCTTTGTTTGTGTTTAACATCTCCTGTGTGATATAGCTTATAACAATAATTTTTCCAATTTTAATGGTAATCTATATTACACCCCCACTTCTTTTTCAGATATTACCAACCTGGCATATCATAACTTTAACCAAGCTAGTGTGCCGGATAGGTCATATCTAAATCAATATAACCCATGCCCACAATCTTATGACCATAATTTTTAAAGTAATTTTAACTCTTCACAGAGTCAATGGGGATTCACCTCCTCCGAGTCCAATTTTCAACCAACTTGTTCTCCTTATCCACCTTGTCCACAATATTTTCAAGATTCATACTCAGTTTCACTAGTTCAAAATAGAAAATCATCAATCTTAGAAATGAGTATGCGTGAGTCCAAGTAACAATCACAAAATACGACAGACTCATAATTTCACCACAAATTTCAAAATAAAACTTCATCTTTTCAAGTCCACTCGCAACAAAACGATGAACCAATCGATTATGAAAAGATGCTTGAAGCCATGACTCAGGCTCAAATCGCTCGTAATCATAACATAGATCTAATGGTCCAAACTCTCCATTCTCACCGTTTAACTATTTTTGATGTCGCTAACCATTCTGTTAGAGCCAAAGAATCATGTTGTTTTGAAAAATAAGATTCTATTTCAGCACACCGATTTAAACTTGCCTAAAATTCAAATTTTGAAAATGATATTGACAGTTTGGCAAGTTATCCCTTTCCTGAAATTGAACTTGAGAATAAATATGATCCTGAACCTCAACTTGGTGATTCAATTCTACTTTCTGTTTCAATAATGACTCCGGTGTCTTCACCTGATTTTAATCTTTTCTCGAGTCAACATTGGATCTTGTGCCAATTCATCATGAAATTGAATCGCCAATCTTTTATGATCATCATATTGAACTTGACCAATTTCATACTTTTGAAACTCTCATTGACAAATTGGCAAGTTCTCATTTTTATGAAATTGAACTCAATAAGAAATGCGACCTAGATTCTCAAATTTGTGATCCAGTTCAAATTCCTGACTCAATATTGACTCCTGTTTTGTTACCCGACTTGAGTAATATTTTAGAGTCAGTTTTGATTTTCGCACCTATCATTCTTGAACTTGAATCACCAATATTAAGTCACATTCCATTGTGGGAAAATGAATGTGCACTTGAGTTTTAACGTCTTGATTTGGACCCACTTCCTGAACCAATCTCTACTCTTGAACCTTTACTTGACTTAAATCACTTTCGTGAGTCGGTATTATTACCCGTACTTTCTAAGTCCAAGTCAAACATTCCATCTTTTCACACTCCATTTTGGGACAAGGGTGTTGATAAAATTGATTCTGAAATTAATTATGAAATTTGAAAATTAGATGGGGTAAAATATTTAAAAAAATCATTCATATATACATCATTTTAGTGGGTTATATTAGAGAGATTTCTGGTGGGTTCCTCCAAGCTCCACAAAATTAGATTGGCCCGCATTTCGTGGACCAATCAGATCACTACCGGAACCACCACCGTAAGGTAATATTTTCCTTCCCTTTCTTCTTTTTCATGCATCTATGCATTAATTCATATCCTTACTCTTTAACATACTAATTCTTACTAGGGTCTAGGAGACAATAAGATCTTCAATCGGGCTTTTTTATTTATATCGTTGAGTTACTTGAATTCTTGATCCCGTATTTGAGTCATCTTGAGTTAGCACAACCTTCCTTTAGGGGAAGAAACATCATGAATCTTTAGAATCCTGAAATAATCTTAAACACTTAAACTTGATTAGTACAAAATAACTATATATATTTTGTGATCATCAAAACACTAAAACCGGGTGATTGTAATCTTGGGCCAACAATCTCCCCTTTTTGATGATGATAAAACATACGAGTTATGATTAATTAAAAAATGGAAAAGGAGCTTGGAAAAGCTCCCCCTCAAACGATGCTATCTATCAAGTATATATAAAAAGAATATTAGGCATGAAAAAGAATAGGCATGAAAAAGAAATAATAACTCAAAAGTATTTCTCCCTTTTTTTGTCATGCATCAAAAAGGGTCTTGGGAACAAAACATGTTTGAAGAGTGTATGCAAAAAGAATTTATCAATCCATAATGCAAACATTTAATTCACTACAAATAAATGAAAATAAATTATAATCGAGGGGTTTAGTAAAAAATATCCGCAAGTTGAAAATCGGTGGAAATATAATCAATTTCAATATCACCTTTCTCATAATGATCTTTAAGAAAGTGATATCGAATGTCAATGTGCTTTGTCTTACTATGTTGATTTACATTTTTAGTCATATGAATAGTACTAGTATTATCACAAAATATTTTAATATGGTCATAATGCAAATCATAGTCAAGGAGAGTATATTTCATCTAAAGGACTTGTGCACAACAAGCCCCGGCCGCAACATACTCCAACTCGGCGGTTGAGAGGGCTACAGAATTTTGCTTCTTAGAAGACCATGAAACCAGGCATTTTCCTAAAAAAGTACAGGTTCCACTTGTACTCTTCCTATCCACTCTACAGCCGGCATAGTCGGCATCCAAAAAACTCATCATTGAAAATTGTCCGGTCTTCGGACATCACAAACCCATTTCAATAGTGCCCTGAAGGTATCAAATAATGCGTTTGACCGCAATCAAATGGGACTCTTTAGGACACGATTGAAATCGAGCACAAAGAGAAATACTAAATATAATATCCGGCCTACTAGCCGTTAAATATAATAAACTACCAATCAGCTACAATAGAGTTTATTGTCTACATTTATACCTTGCTCATCTTTATCAAGTTTTGTTATGGTAGCCATAGGAGTTTTGCTTGTTTTAGCCCGTTCAAGCCCAAATTTCTTGATGAGTTCCTTCGTGTACTTGGCTTGATTTATAAAAATCCCATCACACCTTTGCTTGATTTGGAGACCAAGGAAATAGTTAAGCTCGCCCATCATAGACATCTCAAATTCCTCCTTCATACATGATTCAAAATCTTTTCAAAGTTTTTCATTAGTAGAACCAAAAATAATATCATTGACATATATTTGAACAATAAGAATATCATTTTCAATATGTTTAGTAAACAAAGTGGCATCTATTGTTCCTTTAGCAAAACCATTTGAAATAAGAAATGATGAAAGTCTTTCATACCAAGCTCTAGGAGCTTGTTTTAAACCATATAAAGCTTTGTCTAGTTTGAAAATGAAATCTGGATGTGTAGGATCAACAAACCCGGGGGATTGTTCAACATACACCTCCTCTTCAATAAACCCATTTAAAAATGTACTTTTTACATCCATTTGAAAAAGTTTAAAATTTTTATAGGAAGCAAAAGCAAGTGTTATCCGTATGGTTTCAAGCCATGCTACGGGTGCAAAGGTTTTCTCAAAATCGATTGCTTCGATTTGGGTGTAACCTTGGGCCACTAACTTAGCTTTATTCCTAACAACATTGCCTGACTCATCCATCTTGTTTCTAAAAATCTATTTAGTGCCAATTGTTGGTCTATCATGGGTTCTAGGGACAAGATGCCAAACTTAGTTACGCTCAAATTAATTAAGTTCCTCTTGCATGGCAAGCAACCAATATGAGTCGCCCTCGGCTTTGAGGATGTTCTTTGGTTCAAAATGAGAAAGGAAAGTATAATGGCCACAAAGATCATGGAGTTTAGAACGAGTAGTTACCCCTTTTGATACATCACCTATAATTAGATCCTTGGGATGATGTGGAGTGAATCTCCAATCTTTTGAAAGTGGTTGTGTTGGCTCTACTTCTACTTCTTGAATTTCACTTTGCACATCAATTTTTGGCTTGTCTTCTTGTATAGGTGAGTCCTTGAAGGTAATCCTCTCTATGTCTTTACCTAAGGAATCTATTTCTACAACATTCTCAACAAAACTATTAGATTCCTCAAACTTTACATGTATATATTCTTCAATAGTCAATGTAGATTTATTAAAGACTCTATAAGCTTTACTAGTGTTAGAGTAACTGATCAGTCACATATTTTTACATATACACTGTCACCTTATCATACTTTTTAGCTAATAAATCCTACTAATAAGTCTTCTTCTTCTTTATTAAATGTAGGCCCAATTGCTAAAAGAAAGGAAAGAGAAACAAGCCCAAAAGCGCACCAAATTCTGATTTAATTCAGAATAAATTTGAAATCAAGGAATTAGGGCAAAATCTTAACATATCAGAGAGGTTGAAAACCAGTTGAAAAGAATCCTCCCAAATCAAGCGGTTGAAGCCAACAATCAAAGGCTGTTTCGTCAAATCCTGGAGCAAAAACGAGAAAATCAGAAGAAGATACAAGAGAATCACCAAACCTGGACAGCCACCCAACGGCCCTAGCCGCGTTTTCGCGGCTTGGATAAGGTTGTTGGGGGAGCGTTTGCTCCCCCAATCTTCCTAGGATCTTCCCCCCTCTGGTTTTTCCCTATAAATACCAGTTTCAACAGAGCAAAAAGGAGCGAAGACTAGGATTAGAATTATTGTTTATTCTTTAAGGATTTAGGCTCTTTGTTAGATAGTGTAAAAGTTGTATTTTGTTTTGCAATTTGTAGTTCAGTACAAATACTTGTGAGAGAGAGGAATTGAGTGCTTGTAACTTGAAGATTGAAGTGACATCAATACAAGAGTCGAGCTACATTTCTTTTACTCATTTTATGGTATGTTTTACTTTAATTACTTGCATTGTTCCTTGTTTCCCATGAGTAGCTAAATCGGTTTTCTGGGCTCATTATTGTACCTCTCTCCAATTCTTCTTCTTTTCTGATTTTCATGAAAAAGACCCAATGAATCATTTGCATGCCTAACTTAAAGCCTTTCTTCTTGAAAGTGTTCTTGAAGGCACATGAGGATGGGTTTGAATTTTTAAACTCTTACTTCTTTTAAGAACGTTTCTTGAACTGTTTTTATTCCATACTTGCTTCTTCGGCTTGATGATTTAACATTCGATTCAAAACGGTTTCTTAAAGAAAAGAGTTAACTTTTCCAACCATCTTATATGCTTTACTTCAAACTTTCTAAAGTCAACCTTAAGTTTTGCCTATGATCAAGTTGAGGCAAGGATTTCAATAGAAGAATAAATGGTTGAGTAGTGAGATAGTGAGCCTAATTTTCTACTTCACTAAAAAAATAACAAATCACTTTCTAAACTTTATACAAAATTCACCTTTTCCAAAGCCTTCTTCAAAGTTGCAATTTCTCTTTTAATCATCTCCCTTCTTTTCATTCTCTTTTCAATTAAAAAACGAGCACAATTCTTTGTTACTAAACAAAACATCAAAAAACTTTTATTGCATTCCTCCTCGTGGACACGACCCGTTAGCCACAAGCTACACGGTAAATTTCTTAACTCTTTGAATTTTACAATCAAATTTTTGGCGCCGTTGCTGGGGAGGGAATGGTGTGTTGTTTCAGGGACTTGAAGATTTAGATCTAGCATTCAAGTTTTGCAACAGAAGACTTGCAAATTCTGTGCCCCTACTCTCGAAAGTAGGAAACAGAATTTCAAGAAATTGTGTTGCAAAAGTTGAAAAATTCATTGGACTACTAAAACTCTTTTTTACAGGACATATTGCTCGCAAAAAAAAATTAAGTTTTTGTATGTTATATTCTTGCTATATCTGCTATTCACCATCCCTGTTTTAATCCAACAGTAATTTGAGTGATTGTTAATTACTTAAAAAACGTTTAGACTTGCATTCTAGGCATTTGTCTAATTACGTTTATTTTACAATTACTGTTGAAGAGAGCTAGAGACAAGGTACGTATGCATAGCATATAGTTTAGGAAACATTCTTGAGTGATATTTGCTTTTGAATGCTACTTTTCTATATCTTGCACACTTTGCACAATTAACTCTAAGGGCAAAACGCAATTCAAGATAAGGTGGGAAAGTCATTACCCTTCCTTAGCCCACAAACCATCTCCAAGCATGAACAACCTAAGCCTAAGTAAAATCTGATAGACGTTGGCCTTAGGGACATCTCGAACTCACTAGGAGATTATCCTAAGGGGGAAGGTGTTGGAATTTAACTCCTGCCAAATCAGTATCTAGGAAGGGGATTGAGGGCTGAAAGCCCGAAGATTGGTGGTTACTTAATTAAGGAACGTCTTTGACGGATAACCTCCCACCAATCTTGCCCTGACCTGACTGATTAGCTTATGGTCAAAGTCTACATTATATCTCCTGTGGACAATCAACCAGTTAGGAGTTATCTAGGTCAAGGTTACTTTAGACTAGGCTTGGTTGATTACTCTTGTTGACTGTTGGTAAACTTGTTTGTGATTGTGTTTGTGTTTGTGTATGCAAGTGTGGTCAAGAGACCCTAACTCATCTAGATTGACTAGAAACACATCATCACCCAAGTTTGGACCAAGACCTGATCCGGTTATGGCTCAACCAACATCCTTATAGGATAGATTCTATCCCATTTGAACCTCACTTCTATCTTGCATTCTACTCCATCGGTTGGTAAATATAATTTTGAGCTCAAGCCTCAATTCATCAACACACTCCCCAAGTTTCATGGCTTAGAGTCCAAAGATGCTTACTTCTTCATAAGAGAATTTGAGAAAGTATGTCTTATGATGAAAATCTCACGCCTTGTAGACGATGCTATTAGGTTGAGATTTGTCCCTTTCACTCTTAAGGACTTAGCAAAGAAATGGCTTTACAGCTTAGCGGCCGGATCGATCACATCTTGGGATGGTTTCATCAAGGTCTTCTTGAAGAAATTCTATCCAATTCATAAGACCGCTCTCATTAGGAAGACCATCATGCAATTCAAGCAAGAACTGAGTGAACCGTTCTGGAGGTACTTTGAACGCTTTAAAGACCTCCTTGTCCAATGTCCTTATCATGGAATAGAGAAATGGCGACAATGCCAAATTCTTTATGATGGTTTAGACTATTCTACTAAAACCCTCTTAAAAACTATGTGCCAAGGGGGATTCTTGCAAAAGGATGAAAATGAAGGATGGGATTTGTATGAAAACCTAGCTGAAAAAACCATCCAATGGGAACCTACTACTGAAACCTCTAGGAATCCAAACTCCATCTCTTCAAAAGGAGGTCTCCATTCTATCGAATCATCCATAGCTAATGAGGTAAAGTTAGCGAACCTAGCAAGAAGACTGGAAGCTTTAGAAACTAAGGAACCAAGTCCAGTCAATCAAGTCAGCCCAAACCAAATTTTAACTCCGGGCTGTACTTACTGCCAAGCCATGAATCATGTGTTCGAGGAGTACCCTGTATTTCAGGCTCAGCAACAATACCATGAACCGATGAATGCGGCCTTTTCAAGGCCAAACAATAATCCTTACGCACCAACGTACAATCCTGGCTGGAGAAATCACTCTAATTTCTCATGGAGCCAAATTAACAATGACCATTCACGATCAAATCATGCTAGCCACTTCCATCATGCCAATAATTCTTCCAATCATCAACCCAACTTTTTTAATTTCCATAATAATTCTCCTAACCATCCACCTAACTTTTCAAACTATCAACAAAACTTTCCCAACCAAGCTCCACAATCCTCCTTCCAGAATCCTCAATTAGAAAGGAGAATGACTGGCTTTGAGAGAAACATGGAAAGATACATGAAAAATCAAGATTCTCTCATGCAAACTATACAGAGGTTAGAGGTTCAAATGAGTCAACTAGCCACTCCACAGAATGAGAGACAGAAGGGTACCCTGCCTAGTCAGCCAATAACCAATCCCAGGAATTCTCAACAAGCTCATTTGGTTGAGGATCAATCATTAAATCAATGTAATGTTGTTCATACATTGAGGTCAGAAAAGAGAGTTGATAATCAAGTGTCAACGCTAACCAATCCCATTCAGCACAACCACACATCTCATCTAATCTAAATCCTTCCAAATCTGACGAATCTAAAAAAGATAAGTCAACCAGTCAGGTGCACCAGCCTATAGTACCATTTCCTAATAGGCTGAAAAACAACAAGCAAAATCCACACATGGACAAGATAATTGAGATATTTAATCAAGTGAAGATAAATGTGCCACTTCTTTATGCCATCCAACAAGTCCCTTCCTATGCTAAGTTCTTAAGGACATGTGCACCAAGAAGAGAAAGACTAATGTACCAAAAAAGGTCTTCTTAGCCACTAACATTAGTGAGCTCCTATCAGGTCCGATCCTTGTCAAGTACAAGGATCCAGGTAGTCCCACCATTGCCTGCACAATAGGACAAGCCAAGATAAGTCGTGCACTTCTTGACTTGGGGGCAAGTATCAACTTGCTTCCATTCTCAGTTTATCAACAACTCGGGTTGGGCGATCTTAGTCCAACTCGAGTCACTATCCAACTTCCTGACCGTTCAGTAAAAGTTCTAAAAGGGGAGATTAATGATGTCCTGATCCGGGTAGGGGAGTTTATTTACCCTGTCGATTTCATAGTTCTGGAGACACAACCTGTGTCCAACTCCAATCATAGGGCTCAAACTCCTGTTATCCTAGGGCGACCATTCCTTACTACTGCTAATGCCATCATCAATTATAGGAATGGGTCTATGAGGTTAACCTTTGGGGACATGACTAGAGAAGTCAATGTCTTCAATCTAGGAAAACAACCCCGCGATCTTGAGGACCAAACATTTGAAGTCAACCTAATTGAGAACTTAACAAGTGAACATAGGGAAGAATTGGAACTAGAAACTGAGTGTGACTTTGGGTTAGAGTCTGACGACTTTAATCTTGATCAGGTTGTAGATTCTGATGTGAATTGGGCCTCGAACCCTATTTCACCAATAATGGAGCCAACAAATTTGACTAATCCTTCCAACCAGCGTTCCTCTTCCTTAGAATTAAAAACCTTACCTGCGCATCTCAAGTACGTCTATCTAGGCGAACAAGAGACCTTTCCTGTCATCATTGCCTCCCATTTAAATGACGGGGAAGAATAAGATCTTAAAGCAATTCTAAGAAAACATAGGGAAGCCATTGGTTGGACTATGACTGATATAAAGGGATTAAGTCCGACCATCGTTCAACATCGCATTCATTTCAATGAAGATGCCACACCTAAAAGAGACCCGCAGTGTAGGTTAAACCCTATAATACAAGAGGCTGTTCATGCTGAAATTGTAAAACTCTTAGACAATGGGATAATTTATCCCATTTTGGATAGCCAATGGGTCAGTCCTGTTCATGCGGTTCCAAAGAAATTCGGTTTCACCGTAATGGAAAACGAGAACAAAGAGTTGGTCCAAACTCAACTTTCCATGAAGATCCGAGTTTGCATTGACTATAGGAAGCTTAATGCTGCAACTCGTAAGGACAATTTTTCACTTCCCTTCATTGATCAAATTCTTGAACGTTTGGCGGGTCACGAGTATTACTGTTTCTTGGACGGTTACTCGGGGTATAATCAGATCCCTATTGCTCCTGAGGACCAAGAAAAGACTACGTTCACATGTCCATTTGGGACATTTGCTTATCGTCGAATGCCTTTCGGCTTATGCAATGCCCTAGTAACGTTTCAACGGTGCATGTTGAGTCTTTTCTCTGATATGGTAGAACGATTCTTAGAGATCTTTATGGATGATTTCTCCATCTACGGAGATTCATTCACTCAATGTCTCCACCATTTAGAACTTGTCCTCCAACGTTGTGCTGAGAAAAATCTGACACTGAATTGGGAGAAATGCTACTTCTTGGTAAAACATGGAATTGTCTTGGGTCATGAAATCTCCAAGAAAGGAATTGAAGTGGACAGAGCTAAAATTGAGGTTATTGCTAAGCTTCCCATGCCCAAATGCATTAAGGACATTAGATCCTTCTTAGGACATGCTGGTTTTTATCGAAGATTTATCAAGGATTTTAGCAAAATTGCTAGGCCCTTGACTAATCTGTTAGTTAAGGATGTGTCCTTCACTTTCGATACTGAATGCATGAATTCTTGGGAGAAGCTTAAGAGAGATCTTATTTCTGCACCAATCATATCTGCACCGGATTGGTTTAAGCCGTTCGAAATCATGTGCGATGCTTCTGATTTTGTCATAGGCGCTGTCCTAGGACAACGCATTGATAACAAGCAACATGTGATTTACTACTCTAGTAGGACTCTCAACGATGCTCAATTGAACTACACTACGACTGAGAAGGAATTCTTGGCAGTAGTGTTTGCCTTAGAGAAATTTCGTCCCTACCTACTAGGGTTCAAAACCACCATTTTCACCGATCATTCTGTGCTTAGGTACCTCATGATGAAGAAGGATGCCAAGGCCCGACTCATTCGTTGGATCCTCCTTCTTCAAGAATTCAATCTCGAGATTCGAGACAAAAAAGGCGTAAAAAATGTCGTTGCTGACTGATTGGTAGTAAAAAGTGCATTTTTATCATAACATTTACCATCACATTTTCATATTTATTCATTTAATTCTGCACATTTATTAATATTTTGTGATTTATTGTATGCAGGCCTCGAAATAATAAAAAGAAAGAATTAAAGCCTAAAAAGAGCCCAAAAGCCCACATTTGAAGCCCAGGTGCAAAAGTGCAAATATCAATTGTCAAAGTGCAAATTATGCAAGGGCTAAAGTTGCAATTATTAAAGATGAGGGAAGGATAGAATTCTACCCAACCCTAAACTCTTGCAGGATGAGCATAAAAGCCAAAGATAAGAAGGAAATTCGTGGATAAAAGAGTTAGGATATTTGAGATCAAGGTAACTTGATTTCTAAGTTATCTCGAAAATCCAGAATAAAGAGCCAGGATCACACTTCCAGAAGCAAGCGCCCAGATGGACGGACCAGAAGAAGCCACGTGCCAAAGCGCGTGGCCAGATTCCCTAGAAATGCCGCAATTCCACGGCAAAATCCCAGTTTCTGCGGCAAAGTTGATGACATCATGGACCAACTTTCGTGGGCTACTTCATCCGGGACTCTTCGGCCTTCTGCACCTATAAATACCCCCTGCAGTGCAACGTACAGAGTCGTCCAGCGCAGTACAGGGCCAAAATTAGGGTTTCTTCTAGGTTTTCTTCTTTTGTAATTAGGTTTTTCTTTTTATTTTCAAGAGAGAGAGAGGCTTATGTTGAGCGTGACACTGATGTACCTTCCTCTTCTCTGCCATTGTACTGATTAATAAAGGTAATCTTTTCTTTTGTTCATTGTTCTTATGTTTTACTTTTCTTTTTGTTTTCTTTTCTTTTTCTCTTTGATCTATGTTGATTGTATATGAGCATGCAAGTGATTTCTGAAGCACGAGTATAACGAGTCTTAGCGAGAGCCAACGATATTTCATGGAGATGTTCTCCTCCTCAAGGTACGTATCAATTCATGCTTGCCAAGGCTTGATGATCTAATGCGAACAGGGGACTGAGATCAATCCTATGCTTTATGCGTTCATGCCTCCAAAGCAAGGTAGAAAGTGTTAAGATTTCATATTGTCCCTCAACCAAGGTTAGTATTTCTTTTATTTTATTTTCTTTTCTTTTCTTTTCTTTTTGTAGATTAAATCACAACTCTTCTCCCAATTCTTTATTTGCCGACTCATTGTAAAATATCGCCTTCTTCTTAACTTAGCTTAAAAATAAATAATTTTTAGGGTAAAACTTACAAACGCTTCCATCGCTAGTCCCTCCCTGAGGATCACGACCCGCATAGCCCTGCTACCGCGGATTAGTATTGAGCACCTCGCACACCTTTACTTCTCAATCTAAAATTCTCTATTTTGATTGAGATTTCCTGCACACAAAAATAGAGAATTTTAGATTGAGAAGTAAAGGTGTGCGAGGTGCTCAATACTAATCCGCGGTAGCAGGGCTATGCGGGTCGTGATCCTCAGGGAGGGACTAGCGATGGAAGCGTTTGTAAGTTTTACCCTAAAAATTATTTATTTTTAAGCTAAGTTAAGAAGAAGGCGATATTTTACAATGAGTCGGCAAATAAAGAATTGGGAGAAGAGTTGTGATTTAATCTACAAAAAGAAAAGAAAAGAAAAGAAAATAAAATAAAAGAAATACTAACCTTGGTTGAGGGATAATATGAAATCTTAACACTTTCTACCTTACTTTGGAGGCATGAACGCATAAAGCATAGGATTGATCTCAGTCCCCTGTTCACATTAGATCATCAAGCCTTGGCAAGCATGAATTGATACGTACCGTGAGGAGGAGAACATCTCCATGAAATATCGTTGGCTCTCGCTAAGACTCGTTATACTCGTGCTTCAGAAATCACTTGCATGCTCATATACAATCAACATAGATCAAAGAGAAAAAAGAAAAGAAAACAAAAAGAAAAGTAAAACATAAGAACAATGAACAAAAGAAAAGATTACCTTTATTAATCAGTACAATGGCAGAGAAGAGGAAGGTACATCAGTGTCACGCTCAACATAAGCCTCTCTCTCTCTTGAAAATAAAAAGAAAAACCTAATTACAAAAGAAGAAAACCTAGAAGAAACCCTAATTTTGGCCCTGTACTGCACTGAACGACTCTGTACGTTGCACTGTAGGGGGTATTTATAGGTGCAGAAGGCCGAAGAGTCCCGGATGAAGTAGCCCACGAAAGTTGGTCCATGATGTCATCAATTTTGCTGCAGAAACTGGGATTTTGCCGTGGAATTGCGGCATTTCTAGGGAATCTGGCCACGCGCTTTGGCGCGTGGCTTCTTCTGGTCCGTCCATCTGGGCGCTTGCTTCTGGAAGTGTGATCCTGGCTCTTTATTCTGGATTTTCGAGATAACTTAGAAATCAAGTTACCTTGATCTCAAATATCCCAAATCTTTTATCCACGAATTTCCTTCTTATCTTTGGCTTTTATGCTCATCCTGCAAGAGTTTAGGGTTGGGTAGAATTCTATCCTTCCCTCATCTTTAATAATTGCAACTTTAGCCCTTGCATAATTTGCACTTTGACAATTGATATTTGCACTTTTGCACCTGGGCTTCAAATGTGGGCTTTTGGGCTCTTTTTAGGCTTTAATTCTTTCTTTTTATTATTTCGAGGCCTGCATACAATAAATCACAAAATATTAATAAATGTGCAGAATTAAATGAATAAATATGAAAATGTGATGGTAAATGTTATGATAAAAATGCACTTTTTACTACCAATCACTGACCATCTCTCACGAATCCCTAATTCTCCATGCAACAAATTACCCATAAATGAGGATTTTTCTGATGAAAATCTCTTAGCTATCTCTAGGGAACCTTGGTTTGCTGATATAGTGAATTACTTAGTCACAAACCAAACTCCGTCTCATTGGTCCAAAAACAATATATACCGGCTCTTATCCCAAGTCTGGTATTTCTTTTGGGAGGAACCGTATCTTTTTAAGTACTATTCTGACTAAATTATTAGGAGATGCATTCTTGATAAGGAGGTTAAGAGTGTTCTATCCTTTTGTCACGAACTTGCATGCGGTGAACACTTTGGTCCCCGCAAGGCTGCTGAAAAAGTGCTACAAAGTGGGTTTTATTGGCCCACTTTGTTCAAGGATGCTTATGAATTTTGCAAGACGTGCCATAGATGCCAAATGGTTGGAAGGATCTTAAAATGAAATATGATGCCCCTCAACCCAATTCTAGAAATAGAACTTTTTAATGTTTAGGGCATCGACTTTATGGGTCCATTTCCTAATTCATTTGGAAACCAATACATATTGGTTGGTGTGGATTATGTGTCCAAGTGGGTAGAAGCCATTCCTTGTAAAACTAATGATAACAAAGTTGTCATAAAGTTTTTGAAAGAGAACATTTTTTCACGCTTCGGAACCCCTCGTGCTATCATCAGTGATAATGGCACTCACTTTTGCAATAGATCCTTTGAAGCTCTTATGCGAAAGTATGTCATAACTCACAAGTTGTCCATACCTTATCATCCTCAAACCAGTGGGCAGGTTGAGGTTTCCAATAGACAAGTCAAGCTTATCTTGGAGAAAACTGTGAACCAAAACCGAAAAGATTGGTCCATCAAACTTGTAGATGCCCTATGGGCCTACAGGACCGCTTTCAAGACGATTCTAGGAATGTCTCCTTATAGGTTAGTCTATGGTAAAGCTTGTCACTTACCCATTGAGTTAGAGCACCGGGCCTTATAGGCAATCAAGCAGTTAAATTTCGACTTGATTAAGGCCGGTGATCTTCGAAAGTTACAAATTTTCGAATTAGAGGAGTTAAGAAATGAGGCCTATGAGAATGCTAGGATCACTAAAGATAGAGTTAAGATTTTTCATGATAAACACATCATAAGAAAAACCTTTGTCCCTGGATAAAAAGTCTTACTCTATAATTCTAGGCTTCATCTTTTTCCAGGAAAATTAAAATCAAGATGGACTGGGCCATTCGTTGTAAAAATCGTGTTTTCACACGGTGCAGTTGAGATCAGTGACACCAAGAATGGAAATGACTTTAAGGTAAATGGTCAACGCCTTAAACCTTTCTTGGAATCGGTGCCGGTAAATGAAACGGCTATGGGTCTTTTTGACCTAGTGTATCGTAACTTTCCTCTTTTTCATTTTATTTCATGCATATATACATTTCTTTCATACATTAGGGACAATGCATGAGATAAGTGTGGGGGAGGGTTCTAACATGACATATATATAAAAAAAAGAAAAAAAAGAAAAAAATATATATATTAAAAAAACTTTTTGAAAGGATAGAACAATATTTTGATATATTTTTTGTAAGAAATTAAGTCAATTTTAAGGAATAGGAAAATCATAATTAGGATTTCTTATACTTGGTCAAAGTCAGATGACTTGTTTGATTTTTAGGGTTAGGAAGAAAATTTGTGAAAGTAATTTAGTCTTGATATTTACCTTGATGAAATATGCACACTAAATACACTTACACACTTAGGGTTTAAAAACAAAGACTCTTATGTCTTATAAAAAAATATATGTAAAAAAACAAATCTAATTATTGATTAGCTAGGTGCTTTGGCCTAAGCAAGCCTTGGTATTTATGCAAAAGATAATTAGATAAGTTTGAAAAAAAATATATAAATCCTCTGATTAAGCTGGATATTTGTGCCTCATGAAGCATACGTATTCACGCCTAAAAGGGGCACATTTTATAAATAAAAACCTTGGTTTCATGGCCTTGTCTGCTTGAGTGTTTAAGTCCTTAGAGGTGTTTTCTCACCTGGTGCCCTAAAACTGTCCAGTTTGGGTGTCATCGACTAAAGGCTCGTTACATGGGTAGATTAGAAAGCCTAATGAAATTGAGGAATAAATTCCACCAAAAAGAAATCTAAATAAGGCATAGGAGTTAATTTTAAAGAACTCTTAGTCAACTTCACAGTCACGATGGTGCATACGACTCAGGGTAAATTAATAGACTAGATGAGAAGTACAATTTGACTGCTTATTTTGATTGATGACATGTTTTAGAATAGAGACTATGTTTCGGAATGAAAAATTTGATATTCCTATAACTTATAGATTACTTAAAGCCTTACAAATATACTTCAAATATTTTCTCCTTTAAAATTGCTTTTCGACAATACTAACATTTTTTATGGATTTTGTGGGTACAATCCACTGAAAACCCTCACGAGACAAAACCCGTCCTCTAGGGGTAACCTAGAGGTTTAACGGCTTGCTGCACATACTCAGTGCAATCGAGTAACCTGCGAAAGTGGTCTAATAGTTGATTAGAATTAGTCTGATGTTTTGCTCGAGGGTGAGCAAAAGATAAGTGTGGGGGTGTGATCAGTCACATATTTTTGCATATAGATTGTCACCTTACCATACTTTTTAGCTAATAAATCCTATTAATAAGTCTTCTTCTTCTTTGTTAAATGTAGGCCCAATTGCTAAAAGAAAGGAAAGAGAAACAAGCCCAAAAGCCCACCAAATTCTGCTTTAATTCAGAATAAATTCGAAATCAAGGAATCAGGGCAAAATCTTGGCATATCAGAGAGGTTGAAAACCGGTTGAAAAGAATCCTCCCAAATCAAGCGGTTGATGCCAATAATCAAAGGCTGTTTCATTAAACCTGGAACAGAAATGAGAAAACCAGAAGAAGATATAAGAGAATCACCAAACCTGGAGAGCCACCCAATTGGGTATGGCCAACTGGCCACACCAGGGCCGCGGAAACGCGGCCCTAGCCGCGTTTCCGCGGCTTGGGTAAGGTTGTTGGGCGAGCGTTTGCTCCCCCAATCTTCCTAGGATCTTCCCCCTCTGATTTTTTCCTATAAATACCAGTTTCAATAGAGCAAAAAGGAGCGAAGACTAGGATTAGAATTATTGTTTATTCTTTAAGGATTTAGGCTCTTTGTTAGATAGTGTAAAAGTTGTATTTTGTTTTGCAATTTGTAGTTCAGTACAAATACTTGTGAGAGAGAGGAATTGAGTGCATGTAACTTGAAGATTGAAGTGACATCAATACATGAGTCGAGCTACATTTTCTTCTACTCATTTTACGGTATGTTTCTTTAATTACTTGCATTGCTCCTTGTTTCCCATGAGTAGCTAAATCAGTTTTCTGGGCTCACTATTGTACCTCTATCCAATTCTTCTTCTTTTCTGATTTTCATGAAAAAGACCCAATGAATCATTTGCATGCCTAACTTAAAGCCTTTCTTCTTGAAAGTATTTTTAAAGGCACATGAGGATGAGTTTGGATTTTTAAACTCTTACTTCTTTTAAGAACGTTTCTTGAACTATTTTTATTCCATACTTGCTTCTTCGCGCTTGATGATTTAACATTCGATTCAAAATGGTTTCTTAAAGAAAAGAGTTAACTTTTCCAACCATCTTATATGCTTTACTTCAAACTTTCTAAAGTCAACCTTAAGTTTTGCCTATGATCAAGTTGAGGCACTAAGGATTTCAATAGAAGAATAAACGGTTGAGTAGTGAGATAGTGAGCCCAGATTTTCTTCTTCATTAAAAAAATAACAAATCACTTTCTAAACTTTATACAAAATTCACCTTTTCCAAAGCCTTTTTCAAAGTTGCAATTTCTCTTTTAATCATCTCCCTTCTTTCCATTCTCTTTTCAATTAAAAGACGAGCACAATTCTTTGTTACTAAACAAAATACCGAAAAGCTTTCATCGCATTCCTCCTTGTGGACATGACCTGTTAGCCACAAGCTACACGGTAAATTTCTTAACTCTTTGAATTTTACAATCAGTAACCTACAAAAATAGCTTCATCAGATTTTGCATCAAACTTACCTAAATTATCTTTAATGTTTAAAACAAAACATTTACAACCAAAAACTCTAAAATAAGAAACATTTGGTTTTCTTGAATGGTAAATTTTGAAAGAGGTTTTAGAACTATTTTTGGAAAAGAAAACGCTATTTGATATATAACAAGATGTGCTTACGGCCTCGGCCCTTAGGTATTGAGGAAGACCATATTCATTTATCATAGTCCTAGCCATCTCTTGTAGTGTTCGATTTTTTCTCTTAACTACTCTATTTTGTTGTGGAGTTCTAGGACAAGATAATTGATGTTTAATTTCATGTTCTTCACAGTAAGTAATAAAGGATTGGTTATTGAATTCACCACCTCTATCACTCCTTATTCGTAAAATCAAAGAATCTTTTTCTTTTTCTACTCTTTTCCTAAATATTTGAAAATGTGAAAAGTCTTGATTTTTATGTTCTAAAAAGAAAACCCAAGTAAAACGAAAAATATCATCAACCAATACAAAAGCAAAATGATTCCCACTTAGACTCTAGGTTTTAGTAGGACCAAATAAATCCATATGAATTAACTCCAAGGGTCATGATGTGATGATAACCTTGATGGATTTAAAAGAGGACTTGGTTTGTTTTTCAAGTTGGCACGCATCGCAAATGCGGTCCTTTTCAAATTTTAAGTAAGGAATACCTTTCACTGCTTCCTTATTGTTTATTCTAGATAGTTGGTCAAAAGAAATATAGCCTCCTATGCCACAACCAAAGTCATCATTGAAGGCATTCAAACAAGTAGCATTGCATTGCATATTATACATGTCAATCATGTATACATTGTTTTCACGAAATTCGAAAACTATACATGCATTTGTTTGTCTATCAAAAACATTACAAGCTAAGTCATCAAAAATCACATTAAAACCTTTATCACAAAGTTGACTAACACTCAAGAGATTATGCTTGAGGCCATCAACTAAAATAACATTTTCAATCATAGGAGATGAACCAAGTTTAATGTTACCTATACTGATAATTTTTCCTTTGGATTCATCCCTGAAGGTGACGGTGTCACCTTCATGGTATCTTGATAGGGTTGCAAAGTTGTTGATATCTCATGTCATGTGCCTTGAGCAACCACTATCAAGATACCACCACTCCCTACGTCTTTGAGTTTTGGAGTGTACCTACATCATTTAACATAGTTGTTGACTTTGGTACCCAAGTTTTCTTGGGTCCTTTAATGTTAGCATTACGAAACCAAACATGATTATTTGAAGCATTTATTCTATCAAAATAAAATTTAGCCAAATGACCTTTTTGGCCACAATAAGTGCATGCATAAATTTTACCATACATGAAAGCATGATGAGTGTGTGGAGTGTGAATGTTTGGTTTGTGAACATGTTTTGCATGATGTGAGTGCATATGTTGTGACTTGTGAGCATGGGTGTGTGTAGCATGAGTTTGTTTCTTTGGGATAGTTTCTTAGGAAACATAGCCTCCAATCTTGCTTTATCAAATTCACATTTCTTTAAAACTTCTCCCAAAGAGTTTATATTATTCTTTAGCATGGAAATTTCATTTTTATCTATCAAAAGAAATTTAGCTTTACAAGAAATCTTATAGGTATCAAAGTCTTTTTGAGTAGAAGTGAGAGTTGAAAACAAATCATCCTTTTCTTTTGTGAGCATGAAAACTTTGTGGTTGAGAGATTCATTTTCCTTTTTCATTTTCAAATATTTCTTTTTAAGAAAATCATAATTATGAGATAAATCTTCAAAAGCTTCTCCTAATTCATCCATAGATAATTCACAATCATCAATAGATGATTCGGGGGTTACCCTATTTGTGTTATCATTTGCCATGAAACACATGTGAGCCGTGTCAACTTCTTCTTTGGGCAAACACCATGTAGCCTTCAAAGCCTTCTTCTTGTATGGCTTCTTGGAAGTGGAGGGTTTGCTCTTATTTTCTGGACACTCCGCAATGATGTGCCCCGGCTTTTGGCAATTGAAGCAAATAATGTTCTTTTCATCCTTTCCTTGTCATCTTCTTCTATTTTGAAATTTTGCTTTGTTGTGCATTCTCCGAATATTCTTCACAAGAAGAGATCTTCCTCACTTTTTGATCGTTGTCAATGCCATCACCTAAAGAAGCAAGGTCGTTAGTTATTTCAGTAAACTTTGTAACCATATCATTAATAGATTCATTTTCTTGCATAGTGAAGTTTTCATATTGAGAACGCAAGAGATCAATTTTAGCCCTCTTGACTTGTGATGTTCCCTCATGAATGACCACTAGGTGAGACCAAATCTCATAGGCAGGTTTGTAGTGAATAACCCTAGCTATGTCATCATCATTCAAGGCTTGAAGCAATGCATAGTATGCATTTGCATCAAATTTCTTAGTGGCAATATCGGACCAAGTGTCTTCATCACCACTGGGTATGCTAAATGGTTTAGTCACCACCTTTGCAACCCGGCTTCCTAGGAATTGCAAAAATATGGTCATCTTAACCTTCCATATAGGAAAGTTAAACTTGGGAAGGGTCTTAATGCCATCAGCCATCTTTACTAAGGTGAATGAGAATAAAGTATGAGAAAAGATGATTAGTAAACAAGGATCTCTCTAAGGTTGTTAAGTTAAGAAACTAGAGACCAAAGCTCTGATACCAATTGAAAAACACCTAGAGAGGGGGTGAATAGGTGTTAATGCTAATCAAGTGATCTTTTAAAAACTAGTTATGATGTATGATGCAAGCGGTCACTCAAAACAAGAAATTGAAGCCGAATTTCCCGTGAAGGGCTTTAGAACTTCTCCTCTTTGATTCCTCTAGATTATGAGTTGAGGTGCTTAATTGCTTCCTTGTTGATATGAGTATAGACCGAAAAATACAAAAGAATGAAATGAATGCACTATTGACAAACAAGGCAAGTAGTATGACAAGTATAAGAATGTAAAGCAATAAAGAGCAAGAAGAATCAATTGCAAACACAAGAGGATTTGTTTTGAGGTTCGAGCCACTGCTCTACGTCCCCGCCTTCACCACTATGAAGGATTTTTACTAAATCCACAAAGAAAACTTCCACACAGGAGCCTTACACCCAAGGGATTACAACTTGGTCTACACAAGACCGAAGTACCCAACTCCAACAATCTATCCTCTACACAAGAGGAACCACAACTCAAATGAATACAAATCATTTGGTGATTTAGGAAGATCACAAACACTCTCTTACAACTTCTTATAGAGTGGAGCATGATTTTTGGCTCAAGAAGTAAAGTGAGAGAAAAATTTCAATAGCAAAAGATTTTAAAGACTTAAAACCAACAGAAAAATTTTGCAATAGAAAGAGCTTTGAAAATTGAAAGCAAAGAAACACTTCTTCTCTTAAAAAACACTTGAAACTTGGATATTTTTCTTGTTAAAACTCAAAGGACCCATGACCTCTATTTATAGGCAAAAGATAAATACCATTCATTAGTGATACCGAGTCATTAGGGTGAGTTTAGCCACTTGGAAACAAGAAATAGCCGTTGGAACCCATAAAAAAATAAAACAGATCAAAATAGAGCCGTTGGTGTCAGTCTGGACAGCTAAAGGTCGGTCGGCCGGTCGACCCGCGGTCGACCGCCAGGCAAAACAAAAAGAAAATTTTGAACTGCCGGTCGATCGGGCCGGTCGACCGACACAAACAGAACGTGAGGCCCATGTAGTCGGTCGACCGGTCGGTCGACCGCAGGGTTGACGGTCGACCGACCCGGTCAATTGACAAACGTGCACAGCGTGCATGCCCACGGCTACAAGGCCCGGTCGACCGGGCGGTCGACCGTTTCGGCCTAAAACAGGGACAACTTAAAACAAATTTTTGATCTTTGAAAATATTTTTAAAATAATTTGAAATAGTTTGAGGGTAGTGTAGCATAGTATAGGAGATAATATGCATGTTCTAAACTTGATATAAAAATTTGAAGAATTTATGAAACATGTATTAATATCAAAAATCAATACTACCCAAAATTTGTATTTTTGAAAAGTGTATTTTTATGTGTGTAACTTCTTGAGCACTACTATCATATCCTTACTCTTTAACATACTAATTCTTATTAGGGTCTAGGAGACAACAAGATCTTCAATCGGGCTTTTTGATTTGCATCGTTGAGTTACTTGAATTCTTGATCCTGTATTTAAGTCATCTTGAATCAACACCACCTTCTTTTAGGGGAAGAAACATCATGAATCCTTAGAACCCTGAAATAATCTTAAACACTTAAACTTGATTAGTACAAAATAACTATATATATTTTGTGATCATCAAAACACTAAAACTAGGTGATTGTAAACTTAGGCCAACATATATATATATATATATATATATATATATATATATATATATATATATATATATATATATATATATATATATATATATATATATATATATATATATATATGAAAAATAAACAAATCTAATTATTGATTAGCTAGGTGCTTTGGCCTAAGCAGGTCTTGGTATTTTTGCAAAAGATGATTAGATAAGTTTGCAAAAAAAGAAAAAGGAAAAAAATATATATAAAATTCCTCTGATTAAGCTGGGTATTTGTGCCTCATAAAGCATAAGTATTCACACCTAAAAGTGGTTCATATAATAAAATTCTTAGTTTTGTGGCCTTGTTTGCTCGAGTCTGTAAGTCCTTTCGGTGTTTTCTCTCCCGGTGTCCTAAGACCGTTTGGTTAAAAGTCACCGATTAAAGACTTGTTACATGGGCATATTAGAAAGCCTAATAGAACTAAGGAATAATACCACCAAAAATAAAAAAATAAAAAAAATAAATAAGGCATAAGAGTTAGAGTTAAAGAACCCTTAGTCAAAATTTTCACGGTCACAAGGTGCATATGACTTAAGGTAAAGTAATAGACTAGATAAAAGTACAATTTGACTCCTTACTTTGATTGATAACAAATTTTGTAATAGAGACTAAGTTTAGGAATGAAAAATTCGGTTTTCTTATAACTTATAGATTACTTAAATCTTATAATAATATTTCAAATATTTTTCTTTCAAAATGTGTTTTCAAAATACTAACATTTTTCTCTTTCTTTACGGATTTTGTGGGTGTACTCCACTGAAAACCCTCACGAGACAAAACTCGTCCTCTAGGGGAAACCTAGAGGTTTAACGGCTTGTTGCACATTCTCAGTGCAATCGCGTAACCTGCGAAAGTGGTCTAATAATTTTTTGTTTAGTTATTTTGCTCAAGGACGTGCAAAAGATAGGTATGGGGTGTGATCGGTCGCTGATATTGCATAATTATTATCATATTCTCAGACTTATTATATAATAAACTCTGCTTTTAATTCTAATTATTGTTTAATTTATATGCAGGCCCATGGCTAAAGGAAAGGAAAGAGAAACGAGCCCAAAGCCCATCAAAATTCTGATTTAATTTAGAAATAATTCGAACTCAGAAAATCAGGGCAGATCAGGGAAAATCAGAGAAGTTGAAAACCGGTTAAAATAAATCTTTCAAAATCAATCGGTTAAGTCCAAGATCAAACACTGTTTCGTCAAATTCAGGAGCTGCAACGGGAAATCCAGAACCAGATATAGCAAAATTATCAATATCAGGACGTGTGCTCCCCGGGTGAGGCCACCTGGCCACACCCAGGCCACGAAAACGCGACCATAGCTGCGTTTCTGCGGCTTTGTTAGAGAGTTAGGGGGAGCGTTTGCTCCCCCTATCTTCTTACATCTCTCCCCGTTGGGTTTTTCCTATAAATATAGGGTTTTCCAGAGACCAGAGGGGACGATGATGTAGAAATAGAATTTATTCCACTTTTTCATTCTTTTTAGTGTAGGTTTTTGTTTTTCTTTTTATGTAATTTTCAGTTTTCATTTATGTAATTCTGAGGAGATCAGAGTTTCATAGGAGAATGAGAATGAAGCTTGTACTGAGAGTGACACCGGTGTAAGTTGTTCTTCTTTTCTCTTATTGTTATAAAATTAAATCTATAGTTACCTTTTTTATGTACTTTATTTTTGTGTTCTTCTTCTTCTTTTCTACTTCTCTCTTTCTTATACAATTGCTATCTAAGTGAGTCTTATAGCATCGAAAGAGCCTTGCCTTTGCGAGTGCCACCGATAGCTCATGATGATGGATTTTTGTCTCAGTCTGTATTATTTCATGCTTGTTTTGTCTTGATGATGTAATGTGAAAGAAACGAGAATCAACTCTTATGGGCTATGACCTGATTGCCTCCACTTCAAGGTAACATCGTCGCCAAAGATTCAAGGTAAGCTTTTGGTCAAAAGAGGTAAGTAATTATTTTTGATTTCTTTCTTTTAACTTTTAGTGTAAGTTACCAACACCAAAATCTTCCAAATTCTTTCACTCTTTTAAATTTCTTGGTACATATCACTTCTATTTTGTCCATCTTCTCATTCTACCACTTTCTTCCTAACTTGACTTTAACTCCATTTTTATCTTTTCTTTTTAAGAATTAAAAGAAGAATTTTAACCATTAATTGTAGCATAAAAGAGAACTTACTTAAAAAGCTCCATCGCTAGTCCCTCCTTGTGGATCACGACCCAAATAGCCACTTGCTATCACAGTAGAATTGAGTACTTGCATTCTATTCTTAAAGTTTTGAAATTCTGTATTCTTGTGTTCAGGTAGAACCTCAATAATATTTGTATATATATAATTTTTTTTCTTTCCTTAGTTTTTTTAGGCTTTCTAGTTTACCCGGATAGTGAGTCTTTAACCGGTGACTCTCAAACTAGATAGTTTTTAGGCACCAGATGAGAAAGCATCTCTCAGGCTTAAGGACTCGCGCAAATAAGGCCACAAAATTAAGGGGTATTATTTTATTTTTTGTCCACCATTTTAGGCGTGAATAATCATGCTTCCTGAGGCATAATTACCCAGCTTCAATAAGTAGTTTTTATTTATTTTATTTTTATTATGGCATTTTCCATATTTATTTCAATCCCAAAAATTGTGTAAGAGTGAAATGCATATATCTAAGGCAAAAAATTTAAGATCAAATTATCTTTCCAATCTTATTTTTTTATCGTAAAATTTAAACATGATCTATTATTTTGACTCAGTTTTAAGAAATCATAATTTTAGGTCTTCTTAATTCCTAAAAAACTATTTCTCTTATTTCAAAAAGTTTTGTAAAAAGAAAAGAAAAGGATTTCTGTATAAAAGAAAAATCTAAAAATTTCCTAAAAAGAAGTGTAAAAGAAAGAAAATTTAAAACAAACTACGTTAGTAAATCCTCCTCCATACTTATCTCATGCATTGTCCTCAATGTATCTTGAATGTGTATATATATGAAACAAATAGTGAGGAACGAAAAAAGTATGTCAAGGTGATAGTTTTGGTGGTGGTCTGATTGGTTTACGAATTGGGGCCCAATTAAAGATTGTGGAATTCACAGGAGCCCACAGTTGACCTCTCTAATACAACCCATTAAAAGAATGATTGAGTAAATGGTCTTATTTAAAAAATTATCCCCATCTAATTTTCAATTTTTAAAAATAATTCTTGAGTCATTTTGTTCAATACCTTTGTCCGGCAATAGTGTGTGATTATTGAAGATAATTGATTTGGGCTCAAACAGAATAGGAACAAATATCGTCTCGGGAATTTGACTTAGATCAAGTCGAGTTTCAAAAGTGAGAGTCAAAATTGGCTCAAAAATGGGATCCAAAGAAAAAAATTGATTTGCACACACTTTTCTCATTAATGAAATGCGATCATTAAATATTGGTAATTCAATTTTATGGTGAATTGATATAGGATTCAATGTTGACTTCAAAATATAAAAATAATCTAGTAAAGATACCAGAGTTATTATTGAATCAAAAAGTGAAATGGAATTACCAACTAGGGGATTAGGATCACATTCATGCTCAAGTTCAATTTCGAAAAAAGGATAACTTGCCAAAAAGTCAAGGTGGTTTTCAAAATTATAGGCAAGTTCAAATGGATGAGATGGAATTAAATCTTGAATTCCAAAACAATATGATTCTTGGGTCACATCAATAGGGTAAGAGATATCAAAATCGGTCAATGATGGATAAGGCAGAATTACCTCCCTATATGCAATTGTGTTGGCCAATTTACTCTTTTGTGCGTGGATGGACTGGGTGACCATATTTTGAGTCTGAATCATGTCTTTCGTACTCTGTGAAATCGGATTTTTTTGAGAAGGTAAGTATGGAGTTTGGTTTTGAAAATTGTGGTGCAATTGTGAGTTTATCAAATTTTGAGTTGTCGCTCAGACTCACCAGGACTTCCATACTTAATTTCAGGACTGATGGTTGTTCTTTTGAATCAGTGAGACTGAAAAAGTTGAGTATGACTTTTCAAAATTTAGTTAAAATGATAAGTCCAACATGTTTTGAAATTGTTGCTCAGTTTCACGAAAAACTACCATACACTTTTCTAAATCAGATTTTTCTTCAATTGAATATTCTAGAAAAGGAGTGTATGAAGTTTGATATGGGAAGGTTTGTAAATTGAGCAAGTTTTGAATTTGTTGTTGGGACTCAAGCATGACTTCTATACTCTTTTTCAAATCAGATTTTTCTTCAGTTGGTGGAACAGAAAAATGAGTATATGAATCAAAGTTGGGGAAAGAATTTTGCGGATAAAGTGTTTGAAAATTTGTCTCGAGGGAGGTGAATCCCCATGGACTCTGTGAATAGTGAAATTTTTTTTGAAAATTATGATCATAAGATTGGGGGTATGGGTCATATTGAGTCGGATGAACCCAATCCAGCCTATATGGTTGATTCATGTTGTACATAGCCGGATTGGAGTTATCCGTGTCAAATGAGGTCAGGGTGAAAAATTGATTCATTTGGTTGGAAAATTTTTGGCTATATTCCATTTTATCACAACAATTGTAAAAAAAAAAACAAATAAACAAACCAACAAAGAAAAAGAAAACTTTAAAAACAAGCCTATACTAGGGTTGACCTAGACTTAGATGACTCCTAACTAGTTTGACTGTTCATGGGGGGTACATTGTAGCAATCTGACCATAAGTTAATAGGCCAGGTAGGGGTAAGACTTATGGGAGGTATCCGCGCTTGAGCAACGAGCCTAATTATGCCAAACCACTGTTCTTCGAGGTTTCACCTCTTAATCCCTAACCTTTGACACCGATTTGATAATAGTCAAACTCTAACAACTTCCCTCTTAGGTCAATCTCTTAAATGAGTTTGAGATGTCTCTAGGGGCCAACGTCTAGCAAGTTTTACTTAGACTTGGGTTATGTGAATGGGAAGGTAATTTTTGGGATAAGAGAGTGTAATGACTTCCCCATCTTATATTGTATCAGGATATGTCCTTAAGTTCAATTTGTGCAAATGTGCAATATAGACATGAATGAACACAAAAATGAGTAAATCAACCACATGTTTGTCCTAATTATATGCAATGCGATATGCACACCTCAGTTCAGATCACAATAACAGAAGAACAAAATATAATATATTAGAATTGAAATCGACACGTGCCTAGATGCAAATGTCTAAACCGTTTTAAAATCTAATTATTATATTTTAGTTCTTAATTATTATAGTGCACAGACAATCTAAATATAAAACTAGCAGCAGAATACACAGATATATGTAAATAAAGATACCCCTGCAAAAGATGAAGATCAAAGCCCAGAAAAATGAAGCATTTTCGTGGCCAAAAAGGCCTGGGTGCGGCAAAACAGTGGGCAACAACTCCCTTCTTTCTTGAGCAGAGAGACACAGGGGAGTATGAACTTCTATAGTTGTTAGATTCTGAAAAGTTTTACCTGTACCCCGAAACAGAGAATAAAAGTTAATAAAAATGTGAAATCACACTGTTCCCATCCCCGGCAACGGCACCAACATTTGATCGGAGGTAAACCGTGCACAAAATGTGTCATTTTGAAATCAAAAATTAAAGTGTGTGCGCTTTAGCTTCCTCGATACTTCCGTTATAGCATAGAGGCTAAACGGGTCGAATCTACAAGGACGAGAGGCGATAGAAGCATTAACGGTATGTTTACATGGTGTTAACGGTTCTTCTTTGTTTTTATGAATCAAAAGAAAAGAATACAAAGAATGAAAAGATAAGAGTATGGTGAAAACAAAGATAGAAAAATTGAAGAGAAAATATTTGTAATTTTGAAATTATTTCCAAAACAAAGAAATAATGGAAGAAAACTCATGTCTACTAACTACTAATGGATCCACTAAAATATTAAATTCTTAGTGATAGTTGTCTCACATGTATCCTTAGCCATCACTAGTCCTTATTTTTAAGAGCTTTACAAAGCATGAACTATAAGATCACTCATCAGATCCAAACTCAAGTAAATAAGTGCAAGCTATACTTAAACTATCAAAACTGTACTAGAGCAAGTATGGAATAAAGTAATGTTAGCTTGTTAGAGAGTTAGATGTTAGAGTGTTAGAATCCATCATCATGAGTCATCAATGGCTCTTGCAAGAGTAAGGCCAAGTAGAGGCTAATAGATTCATGTGGATTATCAAGTAAGGAGTTAGCAATTTAGGGGTTAGTAGTTAAATGCCATGAGAGAAAATTAACTAAGCATGTAAAAGGTTAGAGACAAGAAAAAATAGAAATAAAGAGAGAATCTTTTATAGAGTGTCACCCTCTATTACAAGAACCCTAACTTTCATCCTAAAAATCTCTCTCTTCACTTTTACAAGACCTAAAAGAGAGAAAAATATAAAAGAAAAAGAAGAAGGAGAACTAAAGAGTTAAAGAGAAGAAACCTACCCTAAAACCTGCCTCCTCTTCTGTCTGCTCAACAAGGGGGATTTATAGCAAAAGAGGCCTCTGGGAGTCAAGATAGGGCAACGCGTTTAAACTCAACGCGTGGCTCCATAGTACAGCTCCGTGAATGTGGCCTAGGTCACATTTTCGCGATCGTACTGGCATCGCGCGTGCAACGCCGAAGTGTGCAGCCTTTGGCTGCACACTTGCCTTCGTAGATGTTGTCAGTTTGTTGATATCTACTTCTAGAATTGGCAGATAGGGCTTCAAAAGTCTTGGGCTACTTCTAGGCTCTAAAAATCCCCAAATAAATGAGAGCTTAGGACTTCTTCTTCACTTCATGCTATAGACCTAGAAACACACAAGAAAGCTATTATTAATAGAATTTAAATCATAATAAATGTGAAGATGTGGTATGAAATATGCATAATTGGAGACTAATCAGAGAACACTACAAGACTTTGGTAATGCGTCTTGGACTCTTAAGTCGAAGTCTTTGAGCCCTACACAACAAAAGAGTTCTGCTAGGTATTAAACATTGCAAACTCAATCTAAGTAAGTTTTGCATTATGGATAGACTGTCGAGAATAACTTTTACTACCTCAGTGCACAAAACTAAGGTCTTGTTAGATCTCGTACACACAGATGTGTGGAAACCTTTGCTAGCTGCATCCATTGAGGATGCATGTTATTATATTACTTTTATAAATGATTTCTCTCAAAAAGTATGAGTGTACTTCTTGAAGTAGAAATCAGAGATATTTCAAAAGTTCAAGGAGTGAAAAGCTAAGATGGAGAATCAGAAAAGGCGAAAGGTAAAGTTTTTAAGGTCAAATAATGCGGATGAGTATACATCCTCAGAATTTAAGGAGTACTTAGCTAGTGAAGGTATTGAATACCAGCTAACTATTTCAGAATAGCCAAAATAAAACGGAGCAGTAAAGCGCATGAGTCAAACACTTATAGAACGAGAACATAGTATGAGATTATAGGCTGACAGTCATGATGTTTATTTAGGCAGATGCAGTAAGTCATGCGAGCTATTTAGTAAACAGATCACCATATATAGCAGTTAGTCTTCAGATCCAAGAAGAGATATGACAAAGAGAGTTAGTTGACTATTTAACTTTACAAATATTTGACTGTCTGACATACAATTTGGTTGATACTCAAAAGAGAAACAAACTGGAGTCCAAGTTAAAAGATGTTATTTCATCGATTTCACTAAGAGAATTAAGGCATATAGGTTTTAGGATCCATTAAAAAAGAGTGTTTTTGTTAGCAGAGATGTGGTCTTTGATGAAGAATGAATGTCGCAAAAGAAGTCAAAAATGGAGGATATAGTACAAGGTGGAGCTTCAAACAGTTCAACAGACTCTCAGAGTAAAGACATTAAGTTTTCAGATGACCCAATAAACTTGTCAGGTCAGATGAAGACTCCTCAGATTCAGATGGAGACAAACAAGAAGCTACTCAGGAGCAGTAAGTGTAACCTAGACCGTTAAGGGGGTGAGATTGAGTTTCAATACCCCCAATCGGAAATAACTGGGAAGAGGATCAAGCTTCTTTTGCATTAATAATGAAAGCTGGAGATTCTAACAGTTATAAGGAGGCAATCAAAGTGGATGACAGTGATAATGGACCATAGCCATGAAACAGGAGATGAAGTCTTTAAAGAGGAATCAAACATGCGATTTGGTAAATCTACCGAATGATTTTAATGTAATACGTTGCAGGTGGGTCTTTCAAAAGAAAGACAATAAGTAATTTAAGGCAAGTCTAGTGCCAAAGGGTGTTCTCAGAAGGAGGGCATTGACTACAATGAGATCTTCTCTACTATAGTCAAACATACATCTATTCAGTTGTTATTGATAATCGTGGCTTAAGGTGATCTCAAGTTGGAGCAGTTGGATGTGTAAACAATATTTCTGCATGGTGAGCTAGAGGAGAGGATATACATGAAGCAACATGAAGGGCTCTTCAAGAAGGTTAGGAAAATAAAGTGTGTCTACTCAAGAAATTTCTTTATAGACTGAAGTAGTCTTCTAGATAGTGATACAAGCAGTTTGACTATTCATGATCAAGGCCAACTGCAGTGAGTGTGACAATTGTGTTTATTTCAGGTAGTGCAATGTTGATCTCACATATTTGCTATTGTACATAGATGATATGCTGATTGCTGCCAGAAATAAGACACATATTCAAAATCTTAAAGCTCAGCGGAAAGAGTTTGACATGAAAGATTTGGAAGAAGATAAGAAGATCTTAAATATAGAGATCAGTCAAGACAGGAGTACACGCAGACTCTAACTATCTAAAGAGAATTATGTTCTCAAGATGTTGAAAAAGTTCAACATGGCTGAAGCAAGACTAGTCACTACTCTTTTGGAAGGTCACTTTAAGTTATCCACCACTTAGTGTTCAAACTCACAAGAAGAGGAGGATGAAATATCTTGAGTATCATATGCTAGTACGTGGGATTACTGATGTATACTATGGTCTGCATTAGGCCTGACATAGCTTATGCGTTAGTATAGTAAATCATTCATGTCAAATCTAGGCAAGCAACATTGAGAAGCAGTAAAGTGGGTGCTACGATTTCTACGAGGGACTGCGAGATTAGGGTCGGTGTTTTAGAGATTGAAAATGGGGAAACCTGGGTGTTACAAGGATATATTGATGCAAATTATGCCGGAGATCTTGATCAGTAAATATCTATGACAGGTTATGTATTCACAGTAGCCGAGTCTTGTTAGTTAGAAGGTAGAGTTGCAAGATACTGTGACAATTTACAACAGAGGTGGAGTACATGGCTGCACTTGAAGTATTTAAGAAAGCCTTGTGGTTGAGAGGATTGGTTAGCACATTTGAAACCATATATGATTCAGATCTACTGTGACAGTCAAAGTGTGATATATCTTACTAAAGATCACATGTATCACAAGTGGACAAGGCACACTGATGTGAGGTATCATAAGATACGTCATTGGGTTGTAGTAGAAAAGGTTACTAACTTGGTGAAGATCAGTACAAAGAAGAATCTTGCAGACATGATGATAAAGAAGACCATTCCGGTAGAGAAGTTCAGAGCATCTCTAAATTTCATTAATGTTCTCCAAAGGTAAGATGGAAAATGAGCTCTTGGGAGGGAGCCGTGTGAAGAAACTGTAACACCCCGTTCCAGAATGCGTACTTAGATACGTATTCTAATTTTTTGATTGTATTCTTTTGATTTTCTCTTGTATTTAATTTTTTATGATTATTTATATAATCATGTGGTATTTGATCCAGATTTCTAGATTCAGAATCAACCTGAGTCTGAACCAAGGACCAGATCCCAATATTTAATTGATTTGACCTTTTTGATAGTCAGATTTGACTAATTTTAGTTTCAAGCATCGTTTTCTAATATTTTAGATTTTTCATGATTTTTTGAAATTTTTTGAATTAAATTTTAAAATCTTCAATACCGGTATTGACTGGTGCTGCTGATTGATTCTCAAAAATTTAATTTGTAAATAGTGTTGAATTTATAGAAACTGCTTTTACAATATTCCTTAAAATCATATTTTTATCTAAATGCAATTTTGGAGATTTTTCTGAATTTATCGAAATTCGACTGAATTTGGTGTCGATCGGTATCGCTGGTTGATTCCATTTTTTTTAATTGAAAATGAGATTGAGTTTTTGAAATCTGATTTCACTATGTATCTTAATATAATATTTACTATTTTTCTGAATTTTTGGGTATCATTCTGAGTTACTTCATTTTTGGGCTTTTCCGGTGTTTCGATATTTTCCCGGATTTTAGAATTTTACCCTGATATTTTCCTTTATTTTTCTCGCTTTTCCAATTTTCCCCCTCTATTCTTTCTTTTCCTTTTCCTTTTCCTTTTATTTTCTTTTCTTTCCTCAAAGTTTGCTCCACCACATAAAAACCCCAAAATATCTTATCTCTCACCTCTCTCTCTCTCTCCCCCCAATCCCAAACCCAGGTTGGGTCAGACCCGAACGTGTTCTCCCCCTGATGCCCAAATTTAGAGGCCATCCCCTTTTCTCCCCCTTTTAATCTCTCTTTAACTCTCTCGCTTTCTTAAATCAATAGCTCTCTTACTCTCAATCTCTCATTATTTTTCTCTAATGTCTCTTCCTCATTACCCTCTTTCTTTCTTCTCTTTCTTTGGCCGATGCCTCCACCATCACCCCCACTCCGACGGACCCCCCGTCGATGGTGGAACCCCTCTTCCCCAAACTCCTCTCCTCCCTTCTTAACTCCAAACACCTACCATCTTCATCTCCTTCTTCTTAAATCACCACCACCACCTTCATCATCCCCCACCAACCTCCTTCGGGTGATCCCCCACGCCGGCGACCTGGTCGGCGCCATAGTCGGCACCCCTATGGCCGACGCATCATCACCACAACCATTACCACCACCTCAATCTCCCTCCACCTTCTCCAATTTTCACAACCTACCACCGTCTCTGTCTTCTTCTTCTTCAAAATCAACCTCCTCCACCACCAAATTAGCTCCTCCCCTTTGTCAATCTCAACCACCTACACCTCCTCCTTTCTCCCACTCTTCAACTTCATCATCTCCTTCCCCAATTTTCACCACCATCACCACCTCCTATCTTCACCACCTAAATAATCTTCCACTTTAACACCTCCACCAAACCACCTCCATCATCCTCATCTCCACCTTTACCTCCTCTTTCCCCTACAAGATTCAGTCGGTCACCTCCCTGTGGGCCGCACATGCGCGATCAGGGGCGACCAGCCCAGGCCGTGGGTCCCCTGGCCATGCGTGACCTGCACCTTCCCTCTCTCTCTCTTTATAAATTCTCTCTCCTCTCTCTAGATATATTTATATAAATATATTATATTATATATTTAATAATATATTTGAATGTGTACCCGCGTTGATACTTGGAGTTTCGAGAATTATGATGTATTCTGAAGATTTTAGGCGAGTGTTCTCGCTTTCTTCCTGTATTTCCCCGCTTCGTTGGGTTAATTTGTATTGTGGGAAATTGTATAATTATCGAGATTGTATTTATGTCGGTGGATTCATATCTGTACAATGCACATGTAAATTTGTATCAGTATTGTGTTTGTATTAGTGTGAGTGTGTGCACATATTCTGTGGACACGTATCTGTATCGGTGTGTATTGCATTTTGTATGGGAAATATTTGTAATAATATAGGAGATATATATGTTTTTGTATATGGTACTAACATTTTATGCAGGTACTTATACAGCCTTCGGGTTTAACTGCTATGTGGCTCTAAATTACAGCCCACCGGATTAACCTCTCTGAGGTTTCTAAAGTCCTCTGGACTGTCGATATGTTACGCCTGGTAGGTGGACCTAGTGTCAACACTTTACCGCTAAATCCTATCGAGCTAGTTATCCTGTGAGCATGGCTGTGTCATTAGTGGTAGTATGGCATTCATACGCATGTTGCGACACGTACGTTTAGCTGTGCTGCAAACGTAATCACGCTGAGCGTGATAGCATCTAGTGTTGTACATTAACTTTGCTCCAGCTTCTTAACTTCGCTTGAATGAACGCTTGCTTGCTTACTCACTTGTCGGTTCTCTTACCTGTTAGCCATAAATGCTTGTGTGATATGTGGTACGAACATCTCCTGTAAGTACATACTCAGTCTACGGGCTTAACCACTCTGAGGTTTATTAAAGTCCTCTAGACTTTCTAACTACGCTTGGAAAGGCAGCTTAGCGCTCAGCGTTTTACCTCTAAACACGCTTAGGCAGAACTCTGCCAGATTTTATACTCACATCTTATGTCGAGTCGTTCCTGAGTTCCACTAGGCGCTTTGGTGATTAAACACTGTTCGCTGACCTTGTCCCATCTTGTTTAGCTTCGCTTGGATGGTCGCTTGCTTGCCTACTCACTTGCCTACTCGATAGTTCAATTAACTTTTTTATTGATGGTTGTGAAGAGTTTGAAATATTTGCTTATACTATTTTTTAAAACTGTATCATTTTTCTATATTTGTACCGATCTCCTGTATCGGTACCATTTTCTTATATTCGTGCCGATCTCCTGTATGGGTACTATTGCATTATGATATTCGATAGTGATATCTATTGTGCTTATCACTTGGCATGCCACTACTCGACACCTAACTCCTGCATGCTATCACCTGTCACCTCTTTGATATCACTTATCACCTGCCACCTGATATATTACTTCTTAACTTGTGATTATCATATTCCTATCCTGCTAATCTATATTATATACAGTGACCTGGTTCTAGTACTTATGTACTCTTGTAACTCCTAAACCTATCATGCTCTTGCTATTCCCGTAACATGACAATTACCTAATAATAAACTATAAAAAGAACAACTTATATCAGGTAAGGGGGAAACTGATGTACTTCAAATGGTGAATATATTTACATTGATATTAGTTATATTATGTAACTAAAACTTTCGGATCTACCTGAGGGCCTCCAGGTGTCCGAGGGGAGCGCTAGCTTCGTACCTCCTATTACATTCCTTAATGGGCATAATATAAGACCCACTTTCTGTAGGCTTGCGGCTAGTTCTATACACCAGCAACGGAACATCATGTGTCGTGGTCCTGAGCATGTACGGGCCCATTATAAACATAACCCATTCGTCTCATCATTGGTTTCCAATAACAACCTCGACTTACTCATATGTGGAGGTATGTGGGATGGAATATACGCCTGTACACATACTTAGATATATGGGTTAGACGAGTAATAATAATAAAGCAATAATTAATAATTCATCATGCTGTTTTGCAATTCGGGTTGTATACACTCAGGATGCGGTGAAGTGAGGCATAAGGTATATAGACGAGGGTTTCCTTATTTTGATTATTCCTTTGACGTACTTGTCTCATGAAGCCGTAATCTGAGCTTGTACGACTGGTTTTGCTTGTATTTGCTATTATTGGTTTCATCAGTTTTATGATATTTTCTCAGTTTAAGAGACAACTCTAGTTACATGAACTCAGAATACAGTGACGTGAGGTATGCAGTATGTGTGTGTGTGTGTATATATATATAAAAGAGGATTTCATTTTTTGGATTATTCCTTTGACGTACTAACCTCGCGGATCGGTAATTTGGCTTATATAACTGATTTATCATATTTACTTTACTTGCTACCTCATTCCCTATTCCTGTGTGTTTGTGCTCATGACATGGTTTTTAATACATACTTTTTGACTCGGATTTATCGATACACATGTGCTTATCTATGCATGCCACTTGGCACTCATCTTGCCACTCGTTGGAGAGTTCTGACTCCCCTGAATCTGTATGTCTAGATCCTAGAGTTTGAAGCTTGTGAGTTCTCCTGGTTGCTGATCAGAGATGCGCAGTGAAAGCATAGATCACTGACAGACCGTCCAGAACTCTTTCCTTCTAGGTCCCCCTGTTAGGCTCTCGAGTTTTCCTTTGATAACTCGTGAGCATCTTTTATACTATTCATAATTGTATATCTCTTTGTATTCTTACATTTATGTCTATCAGTGAAGTAATATTCTTATAAATTATGTCACATCCTACGATAACTTTATAATTATACTCATATGTTGGTATGCATAATGCACCACATCCTTTGTACTCTGATTCTTATCTGTACTGATGCTTAACGTATATATGTAAGGGTTTTCTGACCTGCGTATATATGTCATAGTAACATCTTCGTACCTACGGGATTGGAGCATTACAGGATGGTATCAGAGCCTAGGCTCTCATATCCACAGTACAACCAGTCGACAAATTAATGGTAAAGAAATTTGCAACTAGAATGCACGAGTCCTGATTACACAATCTAACTACAATTGCAGAGTTATTTATTTCTTCTTGATCATCCTTTCTTTGATTCCTAAATTTCTTTCATTTTTCACTATTCCGATTTTCATAATCTTTATATCAACTTAAGATATGAGTAAATTAGTGAAGTAGCGACAGGACAGAGGTGGTTCACTTTCTCCCTATTCTGACATTCTTTGATTCTAGTACACCGAGTTATCTTATATCAGGTAGTTCTTCGGTTCCGCACTCTATTATCTTATATATAGATGGGCATTCTATGGGGATTAGCACAGAAAGTAGGGATCAATATAGAATGTAGGGTAATTATCACTTATATAATTAGACAGATTGTGCCACTACACGAGAGGCGTTAGTATGAAGCGAATTTCTGGAATCAAGACTTTTGTCAGATAACGCTGTGGTATTTTTTATTATATTATATTTCTCCAAGAACGATTATGATCTTTTCTATCAACTTCACGGAGCTCAAGTGTTTTTAGAATTGATCTGCTGTAAAGTTAACATCCATAAGATAGCAATTATTACTCATCTCGGTTATTATGAATTCTTGATCACGTTCTTCGAAGCCACAATGCCCAATAGTCTTTTGATGAACCACGAATCCTTCTAGCCTCGCCAAGTGAGAGTTGTGTTCTAGCCACGCGAGCCCAACTAGGCATGGGCTTTGCTGCACCCTGGCGCTTAGCATTTAGCGCTGTGTTATGCGCTGACTTTGTCGCGTGAATTGCGTTGACTTTGCCACGTGATTTACAGCAAGTGCGAGCATTGAGAGTGTTAGCTCCGCACCCTAGTGCTAAGCGCCTGGCATTGTGTTACACAATGGGCCCTCTTAGGTTTGGCTTTGCTCGTGGTTAGTTCTGTCAGTGTTTAACACTCTAACCTCGTTCCCCAGATTCCTCCCGCCTAATATATTTTCATGGATTTAATAAATCAGTCTTCTCGCCATATCTGAATAAAATTTGTCATAATCTTTACCTTCGATCTATTGGGCCAATCCTGTCAAACTTGAATATTCTCAAAATATTTAATCTACAGTCGGGTTACCATCCCGAAGTCAGTATTCAGAACTTCAATAGTTCTTATATATTCTCGGTTATGCTTTTCAGAGTAGCTAATGTCTAGCATTCAGAACTCGTCATTCTTGATTTCTCTTATTTATTTAATTGCGACCAGTTCTACCAAGTTTTCTTTATCTATGATATTTTGATCTGTTCTCAGACTGACATATAACATGCAGAATATCTAATAATCTGCTTATAGACTCTTTATTAGGAACGAAATCACGTCCAACAGAGTAAATATGAGTTCTGACTAGGTAGTTTTGTATTCTTACGTCTCGTCCTTTTGAAAGAAGTAGTCGCCATTGATTCTAGCAGAATTCGAGCAGTTAAAGTTTAGCCGATTCCTATGTCAACTCACTTTATATTATTCAGAGTAGGTCAGCCTCTAGAAGTTCGACGGTATCCTTTTTAGCAGATATTAGATCAGTAGTCATATGGCACAGTCTGAAGTTTTATACGACAGAAAGAACAGAAGGCATCTAGGTTCCAAGTTATCTATCAGTCGTATTGTGAACATTACCCTTAGTTATTCATATCTTAATTGGTATAATCTTCGTCCCTATCATTTTTGTATTCATCTTCCCCTTATCAAAATTTTGAGGAGGAAATTTTTGTAAGATAGATGGAATGTAACACCCAATTTTGGAATACGTACTTAGATATGTATTTTAATTTTTTGATTGTATTCTTTTATTTTCTCTCATATTTAATTTTGTTTTATGATTATTTATAACATCATTTGGTATTTGGATCCGGATTCCCGGACTTAGAATTAACCCGAGTCTGAACTGGGGACCTGATCCTAGTATATTGATTGATTTGACCTTAGTGAGATTTGGCCAGTTTCAGTTTCAAACATCATTTTCTAATATTTTAGATTTTTCATGATTTTTTGGAATTTTTCTGAATTATTCAAAATCTTTAAAACCGGTATCGACCAGTGTAGTCGATCAATTCTCAAATTTTTAATTTACAAACAAAGTTAAACTTTAATAAACTGCTTTTACATTATTCCTTAGAATCGCATTTTCTATCTAAATACATTTTGGAGATTTTTCTGAATTTATCGGAATTCGACCGGTTTTGGTGTCGACAAGTATCGTTAGTTGATTTCAAGATTTTTAATTTAAAAACAAAATTAAAATTTTGAAATATAATTTCACCATGTACCTTAATATAATATTTACTATTTTTGTGAATTTTTAGAGATCATTCCGAATTACTTCATTTTTCGGGCTTTTCTGGTGTTTTCGGTATTTTCCCAAATTTTAGAATTTTACCCAGGTATTTTCCTTTATTTTTCTCTCTTTTTCAATTTTCTCTTCCACTCATTCTTTTCTTTTTCTTTTCTTTTATTTCCTCAAATGTTTCTCTACTACATAAAAACCCAAAAATATCTTATCTCTCGTCACTCACACCTTTCTCCCCCTCTCTTTCTCTCTCCAATCCCAAATACGTGTTCGGGTCTGGACCCGAACTTGGTTCTCCCTTCTGGCGCCTAAATGCAGGGGTCATCCCCTTTTTTCTCTTTTAATCTCTCTTTAACTCCCTCTCTTTCTTAAATCAATCAATCTCTCATTATTTCTCTCTATTATATCTTCCACTTTCACTCTTTCTTTCTTCTCTCTCCTTGGCCGATGCCTCCACTAGCACCCCCAATCTAGTGCTCTCCTCTGGTGGACCCCCTGGCTGGCGACGGACCCCCAGGCTCTGGCGGCCACCTTCTCCCCCAAACTTCTCTCTTTCTTTCTTAACTCCAAACACCTACCATCTCCATCTCCTTCTTTTTAAATCACCACCACCACCTTCATCATCCTCCACCATCCTCCTCCGGGTGATCCCCCAAGCCGGCGACCTAGTTGGCGTCCCCATGGCTGGCGCATCATCGCTACAACTACCTCAATCTCCCTCCACCTTCTCCAATTTCCACAACCTACCACCACCTCTGTCTTCTTCTTCTTCTTCTTCAAAATCAACCTTCTCCACCACCAAATTAGCTCCTCCCCCTTCTCAATCTCAACCTCCCATACCTCGTCCTCCCTCCAACATTTTCAATTTCATCACCTCCTTGTCCAATTTCCACCATCATCACCACCTTCTATCTCTACCACCAAAATTTTCTTCCACTTCAACACCTCCACCAAACCACCTCCCATCCTCATCTCCACCTTCAGCTCTTCTCTCCCCCACCAGATTCAACCGGCCACCTCCCTATGGGCCACGTACGCGCGGCCAGGGGGCAGCCAGCCCAGGTCGTGGGGCCCCTGGACACGCGTGACTTGCACCCTTCCTCCCTCTCTTTATAAATTCTCTCTCTCCTCTCTCTAAATATATTTATATATATATTACACTATATATTTAATAATATATTTAAATGCAAATTCATCTTGGTACTTAGAGTTTTGAGAATTACGATGTATTTTGAAGATTTTAGGCGAGTGTCCTCGCTGTCATCCTTGGTTTCCCCGCTTCGTCGGGTTGATTTGTATTGTGGAAACTAATGTAATTATCGAGATTGTATTTATATCGGTGGATTTGTATCTGCATAGTGGACATGTAAATTTGTACTGGTATTATGTTTGTATTGGTGTGAGTGTCTACACATATTTTGTGGACACGTATTTGTATCGGTGTGTACTGCATTTTGTATGGGGAATGTTTATAATAATATAGGAGATATATATGTTTTTGTGTATGGTACTAACATTTTATGCAGGTACTTATATAACCTCTGGGCTTAACTGCTATGCGGTTCTACATTACAGCCCATGAGCTTAATCTTTCTGAGGTTTCTAAAGTCCTCTGGATATATATGCTATGCTTGGTAGGCGGACCTAGTGTCAATAGTTTATCGCTAACTCCATTCGAGCGTAGTTACCATGTGAGCACCGTTGTGCCGTGAGCGGTAGCACGACATTCATATGTATGCTGCGACACGTGCATTTAGCTGTGCTATAAGGGGTAACCACGCTGAGCGTGATAGCATCTAGTGTTGTACATTAGCTTCGCTTCAACTTACTCAGCTTCACTTGGATGATCGCTTGCTTTCTTACTCGCTTGTTGGTTCTCTTGCATTCTAGCCATATATGCATGTGTGATATGTGATACTAACATCTCCTGTAGGTGAACACTCAGTCGATGGGCTTAACCTCTCTGAGGTTTAATAAAGTCCTCTGGACTTTCTAGCTATGCCTGGAAAGGCTACTTACCGCTCAGCGTTTTATCGCTAAACACGCTTAGGTGGAGCTCTGCCGGATTTTAGACTCACATCTTAAGTCGAGTCATTCCTGAGTTCCACTAGGCGCTTTGGTGATTAAACATTGTTCGCTGACCTTGTCCCTCTTGTTTAGTTCGCTTGGATGGTTGCTTGCTTGCCTACTGACTTGCCTATATGATAGTCTGCTTAACTCTTTTATTGATGGTTGTGAAGAGTTTGAAATCTTTACTTATACTATTTTTCAAAATTGTATCATTTTTCTGTATTTGTACCGATCCCCTGTATTGGTACTGTTTTCCTGTATTGTGATATTCGATAGTAATATCTATTGTGGTTATCACTTGACATACCATTACTTGACATCTGACTCCTGTATGCTATCATCTGTCACCTGTTTGATTTCACTTATCCCCTGCCACCTAATATATTACTGCTTGACTTTTAATTATCATATTTTAGAAATCTTGTCCTGCTATCCTATATTATATAGTGACATATATTTCTAGTACTTATGTACTCCTATAACTCCTGAACCTGTCCTGCTCTTGCCATTCCTGTAATATGATAATGACCTAATAATAAACTATAAAAAGAACAACTTACATCAGGTAAGAGGGAAACTGATGGACTTCAAGTGGTGAATATATTTACAGTGGTATTAGTTATGTTATGCAACTAAAACTCCAGATCTATCTGAGGGCCTCCAGGTGTCCGAGGGGAGCGCTGGCTCCCTACCTCCTGTTATATTTCTGAAAGGGCATAATATAAGACCAACTTCCTGTAGGCCTTGCGGTTGGTTCCGTACACTAGCAACGGAACACCCTGGGTCGTGGTCCCGGCCATGTAAATGACCCATTGTAAACATAACCCATTGGTCTAATCATTAGTTATTAATAACAACCTCGACTTACTCATATATGAATTTATGTAGGATGGAATGTACGCCTGTACATATACATAGATATATAGGTGGGATGAGTAATAATAATAAAGTACCAATCAATAATTCATCGTGCTGTTTTGCAATTCAGGTTGAATACACTCAGGATATGGTGAAGTGAGGCATAAGGTACATAGAAGAGGGTTTCCTTGTTTGGATTATTCCTTTGACATACTTGTCTCATGAAGCCATAATTTGAGCTTGTATGACTAGTTTTGCTTGTTATTAGTATTATTAGTTTTATCATTTTTTATTGATTTTATGATGTTTTCTTAGTTTAGGAGACAACTCGGGTTATATGAACTCAAGATACAGTGATGTGAGGTATGCAGTATATATATGAGGGTTTCCTTGTTTGGATTATTCCTTCAATGTACTAACCTCACGGATCGGTAATTTAGGCTTATATAACTGGATTTACCATATTCACTTTACTTGCTACCTCATTCCCTGTTCCCGTGTGTTTGTGCTCATGATACGATTTTTAATACATGCTCTTTGACTCAGATTTATTGATACATGTAGTCTTATCTTTACACGCCACCTGACTCTCATCTTGACACTAGTTGGGGAGTTCTGACTCCCCTGGATCTTCATGTCCAGATCTTGGAGCTTAGAGCTTGTGGGTTCTCCCGGTTACTGATCAGAGATGCGCAGTGAAAGCGTGGATCATCGACAGACCATCTAAAGCCCCTTCCTTCTAGGTCCCCCTGTTAGGCTCTCGAGTTTTCCTTTGATAACTCGTGAGCATCTTTTGTATTATTCATAGTTGTATATCTCTTTATATTCTTGCATTTGCGCCTATCGGTGATGTAATATTCTTAGATATTATGTCACATCCTGTTATATACTTTGTAATTTTACTCATATGTTGGAATGTATAATGCATCACGTACTTTTGTGCTCTAATTCTTGCCTGTACTGATACATAGCGTATATATGTGAGGGTATTTTTGACCTGCGTATATACATCGCAGTAGCATCTCCGTACCAGCAGGATCTGGGTATTACAGAAACAAAAGGGGGAGATAAGCTTATTAATGGTATGGAGACCAATTTCCACAAGGGACTCACGGCATGTGAGTCAAGTTGAGATTGTTGGTATTTTTGGGTGCCTCACATCCATTAAAGAAGACTACGCGACAAGGTAAAAGAGATTCGAGAAGATTTAACAACTAAAAACGTGCACAGATGTGCACATGCTCAGGCTGTCAAAAGAGCCCTGAGAAAGCTTTCGATAGCTCTGCTAAAGCTGTCAAAGTAAAGCTGTCAAAAATCTGAGAGAGACAGATCTTTCGAGATAGCACTGTTGATAGCTGCGAGTATTTTCAAAATCCTACTTGATTTCTAATTAGGATTTCGACAAGGTTTTTGAACCTTTCTTTGTAAGGGCTGTTGATTGGATGTTTAGGAAGATTTTGTTGAATATTTAGAAGGTCAGATTTATTCTAGAGGTCTATAAAATCCCAAGGGTTGTGGGTTTAAGTTATTATTGTGCTTGAAAGAGAGATTTTCATCTTGTATTGAGAGTTTGAGAGATCCTAAGGAGAGATCCTTGTAAACTCTTATATTGCCTATCAAGTTAATAAGATTTTCTCCCTCTCCTCTCTCAAATCTTGTGTTTCTTGATTTATGATCTATGTTCTTTCTCTTGTGATGATCAAATTATATTTCTTGCTACAATAGATTTCTTAGGGCTTCCGCAATAACTCTTATTATTTGGTGGAATCCATCCACAACAAAAGGAATAATTATACCATCACGCTTTTATCAGTGATTCAAATCTCATGGCACACTTGGAACAAAAAGGCTAATTGGGAATAAAAAAATATAAAGTGATTTGAAGAAGGGACAATGGTTGGAATCTATATGCTGATGTTACTATTTGGAATGCCTCATATTTATTGGAGAAGAATTCAGGTTTTGGCAGTTTTTTAATACAACTTTGTCCTCATATTCATTGGAGAAGAATTCAGGTTTTGGTGATTTTCTAATACGAATCTGTCTCCTATTTTGATTTGGATACGCGTTTCCTATTTCTCTGAGGAGGTGCTGATTTAAGTTCGTGTTGGAGTAGGATCATTCTAGGTGCCTATATAAACCCCTTGGGGGTGACCTTTCAAAGGTGTGTCAAGAATTTAAGAAAAAATTCTATTTTCCACCATTAAGAGTTGTGTGAGAGAGTTCTCCTTGTAGCTCTTGTATTTTCTTCTCTATTTTCAATAAAGATTTCTCCCCTCCTCCCTGAGGATGTAGGCACATTATCGAACCATGTTAAATCTTCTTGGTTGTTGGTGATTGCTTACTAGTGGTAAATCTCCTACGCTTCCGCTGCTGAGTTTTTAACTCGGTGTTTCTCTATTATTTGATCAATGATAGATCATCAACAATTGGTATCAGAGCGATGACTAGCAATATGACCACGACAACCAAGTTTGAGGTGGAGAAATTTGATGGAAAGTCCAACTTCCTGTTGTGGAAGATGCGAGTAACATCGTTGCTCGTGAAGAAGGGCATACGCAAGGCCCTGCTTGGTATTGAGAAGAAGCCATCAAAGATGGAGGATGATGAGTGGAATGACCTTAATTTCGCGCAAAGGCGACGATCATACTGTGCCTATCAGATGAGGTCCTCTACAACATAATGAACGAGGAGACAACTGCTGGTCTTTGGTATAGGCTAGAGAACTTTTACATGATGAAAAGTTTGTCGAACAAACTCTTCATGAAGAAGCAGTTATATAGCCTTCGAATGAAGGAAGGTACGCCTATCTATAACATCTCAGTGCTTTTAATAAGATTTTAAGCAACTTTTTAGCTCTAGAGGTTAAGTTAGAAGAAGAAGACAAAACTCTTCTGTTACTCTCTTCTCTTTCATCAAGTTATGACCACTTGGCAACCACCATCATGTATGGTAAGAAGACCTTAGAGTTAGAAGATGTCAGGCAGATACTCCAGAATAACAAGTTGATGAAGAAGACAGATTCTACAAAGGAGGCCTCAGGGTTGTTTGACAAGGGCCAGAGGGGAAGATCAAAGAGTAGGGGAACCAAAAGGGATCCAGAAAATTCTAGCAGTTTCTCTTGCTACTTTTGCAAGAACCAGGGCATATCAAGAAAAATTGTATGAAATACAAGGAGATACTGAAAAGGAAAGGCGATAAAAATTCTGATAGGGCTAGTATCAGTAGAAAGTCAGATCAAACCGGGGTTGTCAAAGAAACAGTTGAGGATTCATGTGATGTATTGACGACTGAGTTAGGAAAAGGTAAATACTCAGATGCTTGGTTACTTGACTCAGGGTGCATATGCCACATATGCCCCAAAAAGGAGTGGTTCAGTACTTACAAGCCTTATGATAGAGGTTCTGTTCTGATGGGAATGATGCCGTGTGCAAGACTGTTGGCATCAACAACATCCATATGAGAATGTTTGACGGACAGGTTCGAGCTCTCACGAACATTCAATATATTCTGATTGAAAGAAGAATCTTCTCTGGTTGGGAGGTTTCGAAGATCGAGGGTACAAGTTTTTTGGTGCATATGGAGGATTTAAAGTTACTAAAGGCTCCATGATGATTCTCTAAGGAAAACGGATAGCAAACTTGTATAAGTTGACAGGAAGCATTATTATTGGTGATGCTTCAACAACAACAGAGAAAGAGAATGCTACAAAACTTTGGCACATGCGTCTTGGACACATGAGCGAGCGAAGTCTTCAAGCCCTATACAAAAGGAGTTCTTTACTAGGTATCAAATATTGCATACTTGATCTTTGTAAATTTGTTATGGGTAGTCAATGTAGAGTAGCTTTCTCTACATCTCAGTACAAGACAAAAGGCTTGTTAGATCTCATACACATGGATGTGTGGGAGCCTTCGCCAGTAGCATCCATTGGAGGTGCTAGGTGCTATGTTACTTTCATAGATGATTTTTCAAGGAAAGTTTAGGTATACTTCTTGAAGTAGAAATCAGAAGTATTTTAGAAGTTCAAGGAGTGAAAAAAGTCTTGAGGTCCGACAATGGAGGTGATACACCTCCAAAGAAGTCAAAGACTACTTAGCAAGTAAGGGCATCAAGCACCAGCTAAGTATTTCAGGATGATCAGAATAAAAAGGAGAAGCAGAGCACATGAATCTGACACTTACAGAGCTTGCTCGTAGTATCAGATTACAGGCTGACACGTTAGAGAGATTTTGAGCAGAGGCGGTGAATCATGCGAGTTATCTGGTAAACATATCACCATCAATAACTACTGATCTTTAGATCCCAAAGGAGATATGGCGAGGAGAGCTTGTGGACTATTCAACATTAGGATTTTTGGTTGCCCGACATATAGTTTGGTTCATAGTCAGAAAAGGAACAAACTGGAGTCTAAGTCTAAGAAGTGTATCTTCATCGGGTTTACCAAAGGGGTTAAAGGTTTTAGACTTTGAGATCTCGAGAAAAGAAGTGCCTTTACCAACAAAGATGTGATCTTTGATGAAAAATGAATGTTGCAAGAAAAGTCAGAGACGGAGGATAAAACGCAAGGTGGAGCTTCTGACAGTTCGACAGATACTCAGAAAAAGGAAGTTGAGTTCTTAGAGAGCCCTAAAAGGCCTGAAGGGTCAGAAGAGGACTCTTCAGATTCAGATGGAGACAAACAGGAGGCTACTCAAGAGCAACCTAGACTGGGGCAGTCAGTCAAAGTTATGGTGCCACCAAGAACGTATGGCTGGGATAATGATCATGTCTCTTTCGCATTAGGAACAGAAACAGGAGATCCTAATAGTTACAGGAAAGCAATTGAGGCAGATGACTATGACAAGTGGATTACAATCATGGAGCAAGAGATGGAGTCTTTAGATAGAAACCAAACATGGATATTAGTCGATCTCCCAAAGGACTCCAAAGAAATAGGTTGCAGATGGGTCTTTCGTAAGAAGGACAATGAGCAGTACAAGATAAGGTTAGTTACCAAAGGCTATGCTCATAAGGAGGGTATTGAGTAAATTGAGATCTTCTCTCATGTAGTCAAGCATAAGTTTATTTTGATGTTATTGGCGATTATTGCTCAGTTTGATCTAGAGTTAGAGCAGATGGATGTTAAAATAACGTTTCTACACAGTGAGCTGGAGGAGAAAACATACATGAAATAAGCTGAAGGTTATATTCAGGAAGGTAAAGAAAATAAGGTGTGTCTTCTAAAGAAGTTCCTCTATAGCCTTATGCACTCTCCCATGTAGTGGTAGAAAAGTTCGACTCTTTCATGATCAAGGCTAGATACAATCGATGTGAGTATGATAGTTGTGTCTATTTTAAGCAGAGTGATGATTCGACATATTTGCTGCTATATGTGGATGATATACTGATTGCTGTGAAAAACAAGACACATGTTCAGAAGCTTAAAGCTCAACTCAAGAAGAAATTTGACATGAAGGATTTGGGAGAAGCCAAGAAGATCTTAGATATAAAGATCACTTGAGATAGAAGCTCAGACATACTTTGATTATCCCAGGAGAACTATGTTCTCAAAGTGTTGGAGAGATTCAACTGGCAGAAGTAAGACCAGTCACCACTCTTTTGGCAGGTCACTTCAAATTATTCTCCAAGCAGTGTCCACAATCACTAAAAGAAGAGGAGGAGATATCTCGAGTACTATATGTTAGTGCGGTGGGATTAATTATGTATGCTATGGTCTGTACTAGGGCTGACTTAGCCTATGCAGTTAGTACAGTAAGTCAGTTCATGTCAAATTCAGGAAAGCAACATTGGGAAGCAGTAAAGTGGGTGTTAATATATTTGCGAGGGACTGCAAGACTAGGCTTGGTGTTTTAGAGATAAAAACAGGGAAGTCTAGGTTACTATAAGGCTATATTGATGCAAGAGATCTTGATCAGCGAAGATCTATGATGGGCTATATGTTCACAGTAGCTAAGTGCGTCATTAGTTGGAAAGCAGAGTTGCAAGATACAATTGCTCTTTCAATCATAGAAGCTGAGTACATGGCTGCAGTTGAGACATTAAAGGAAGCTTTGTGATTGAAAGGATTGAATGAGACGTTTAATATCATACAGGATTCAGTTCGGGTTCATTATGACAGCCAAAGTTTGATTCATCTCGCTAAGGATCACAGATATCACAAGCGGACGAAGCATATCGATGTGAGGTATCACAAGATATGTCAGTGGGTCATGAATGATAAGGTGATCAATTTGGTAAAGATAAGCACGAAGAAGAATCCAACATATATGATGATGAAGACCATTCCGGTGGAGAAGTTCAGAACATTTTTGAGCTTCATCAAGATTCTCTAAAGGTAAAGTGGCGAACGGACTCTTGGGAGGGAGCCATGTGAAGTCACAAAAAGGGGAGAAAGGAAGGCGAATGAGGCAAAGGCCAATTTCTACGGAGGGTCTCAATAAACATGAGTCAAGGTAGAGATTGCTAGTATTTGGAGTGTCTCATATTCATTAAAGAAGAGTTCAGGTTCTGACAGTTTTCTAATACATATCTGTCCTCATATTCATTGGAGAAGAATTCAGGTTTTGGTAGTTTTCTAATACGGATCTATCTCCTATTTTGATTTGGATATGAGTTTTCTATTTCTCTGAGAAGGTGCTGATTTGAGTTCGTATTGGACTAAAATCACCCTATGTGCCCATATAAACCCCTTGAGGGTGGCCTTTCAAAGGGTGTGTTAAAAATTCAAGAGAAATTCTATTTTCCACCATTGACAGTTGTAAGAGAGAGATCTTCTTATAACTCTTATATTTTCTTCTTTGTTTTCAATAAAGATTTCTTCTCTCCTTCCCGTGGACGTAGACACAATGTTGAACCACGTTAAATCTTATGTTCCTTGGTTGTGTTGTGATTACTTGCTAGTGGTAGATCTTCTACGCTTTTGCTTCCGCTACTGAGTCTTTAACTCGGTGTTTATTTGTTGTTTGATCAGTGATAGATCATCAACAGCTAATTCTATGGACAATTGACGATTTTAGGAATTCATTTGAAGGTTCATGCATACTAGCATTTTAGTATTATATATGTTGTTGTTTTGATAGTTAAGAGAAAGTTTTAGGTTGAATGCTACAATCATTATTTTTCAAATACAAGCTAGGAAGTGGTTAGCTAAAGGTTATATAAAAAAGCTGGCATATCTGTAAGTAGTTACTGCACACTAGGAGCTATTTGTAGACTTTCCAGATAATTATAATATGCCTTTGTTTTTTTCCAGCAATCTTTGAGTTGTCCTGGCTTAGGATTATGTTCTCTCTGAAAATAAGTTCTAGTATAAGTACTGTTTCACAAGCACAAATACTGTGAGGAAAATATTGATAAGCACATGACATATGAAGGCTACATGAGGTTCAAATCTACATACATCCCAGTGCCATATTTATATTTTTGTTATGAAAGTGGCTATCCACTTCCATCATCTCCAACCCCCAACCACCTCCGTTACTGTCAACCACCAACCACCTCCATCCCATGCATTGTAAATGTGATACTATGCAAATAGTGATTGCATAATAACCCAAAATTTTTGACTATAAATAGGCCACTCATGTATTCTTCTCATACACTTGAAGAAATATACAAGAAGTCTCTCATTTCTTCACCTTCTTTCTCTAAAATTTTCTCATTCTTAAGCTTTGTATTTCTTGATTTTATAACAAATTATCAACACGAGTGTTCTAGTTCTATCACAAGCCTCTACCTCCATTAACTCAAAAAAAAGTTCTATCATGAGCTTCTATCTCAATTAGCTCAAGAAAAAGTCAAGTCACAAGCCTCTACCTCTATTAGCTTAAGGTAAAAATAATATAGATTATTTCACTCATCATATTCCTTTAACACCACTATATATATATATATATATATATATATATATATATATATATATATATAGAGACTATGTATACTATATATATATATAATGAGATGTCACTTATTTACATATGTGATGTGATTACATAAGTTTATATTTGTATAAATACCCACTGAAAGATTTACCGAGTAATGTGGCGTGCCTATATTTATTTCATTATTTATTGCTCTATTATTTATATCTGTATAAACACCACTGAAAAGTTTACTGAGTAATGTGGCGTGCCTATATTTATTTCATTATGTATTGCTCCATTATTTATATCTGTATAAATACCAACTGAAAGATTTATCAAGTAGAGTGGCCTGCCTATATTATAGCTGCCTGCCTATATTAGAGCTCATAAATATATGTACTATTATGCATTTATTTTAGCATCAAGGAGTTTCTCTCTTTAAACGCTATATAATAGCTATAAACGGCTTGTTTTTGCTCTATAAATTGGTGAATTCTAAATATTATTGCTAAATAAATCATGTTAAATTATTTATCTTGCTGGTTTATTACTAATATGAGACTGACTAAATACCAGTTTTATTGGTGTCTAAGGAAGAAATTTAAAAGGTGGTTCTTTAATTAAAAAGCATTTAATTGAAACGACAACCTTTCACCTGACTTTCACCCACCTGACCGATTGGATCGATTGATCTTGATCTCTTAATTGGTTGTCAGGACTAATAAAAAGAGGGCAAAACAGAACTGGGTACAGACTACAACAAATATTAGTGGACTTTCGAGCAAGATTGAACATTAGGGATGTCGATTTCCAGCACTCGTTATGCCATCCAGTCTCTCATATTGGTATTTTGAGTGTCTAGAAAGAGTGAAATTGAGAAAGTTGATGACCAAGAAGGAGCTGAAGAAGGCGGCATATATGCTATATATGTCAAAAGCATCTTTCCATAGAAAGTACATACATAAGGTCTTTATGATAGCCTTAAAGCAAAAGCATCATCAGCCATAGGCATCAAATTCCAATTAGCCATAGAGCCTAATTAAGGTCATGATCCAACTGAACTAACCAACCATTTGCAACCCGTTTGGCCTCCAACTCATAATCTTTTAAAGCCACCCCATTCCTTTCCTTAAACAAGACAAGTGTGAAGCAGTTCTTGAAGCTTCTATATGCACAAATGAACAAGACCACCAACTAAAAATGCACATATTATTGAACAGCTACCATCACTACTTGCAGTAGCTGAGCCATGCATTACTTTCTATTGAGTCATGCCATTTTACCTATATATTTCTCCAAGTCGCGCAATCCATTATATCTCTAGTTGTAGTTCCAACTTGAAGCGGATTAATGGCTCTGAGACGGTTCTTTCAGGTGATCATCGCTGGAATTATCGAAGGCGATATGCGCTTCTGACAAAATTAGAGAAGGGTCACTTGAGGATGGTTCATTTGAGAGAGGTGGAAGAAGATGGGAGGCTTATTTACTACAAGGAGATGCACAACTTGAATTGATCATGCGGTAAAGAATATTGCAGCACCATCTTTCAATTACCACTGCATTATCCTCGATATAAGGAGGAGGACCAGAGGATGAGTGGAAGCTCAATTTGCTTCTAAAAGAGTATGGATTATCATGTGATGGATCTCTTGAGGAGAAGAGGGCTCATGCTATGGAGGCATTCCTATGGCCAGATCAGCTCTATTGGATATGATATGTAGTTATATGTTTATGTGCGTATGTATTCTCACTAATAACTAGTTAGTGATAAGTATCTAATTGTACGTTTTACGTCTTTTAATGGAACATGGGGAGCTTAAACTTCTTAAATGTTATGTTTATGTGTGATTTATTTCCATGCTTAATATATCAGCTAACCAAAGACCCATATTTTCTTTACTTAATGCATTGTAAGTTTTTTTTTATTTCTTCCTTTCCTTTCCTTTCTATCAATCTATATAGGAAGAAAGTAGGAACATTCATGTTTATAAATTTTTTAACACCAAATGATTGAGAATTTGAAGTTGGACAAATTTGATAGGCCTTATAATGTTCTATTTGACCCTTGTTATGGTGGCCTCCTAGTATGATGTGAGACTTGAGGCAAGTTTTCCTGCATTCTTCTTATTTTACTCTACTCTACATTGCCATATCATACTTAAATTTGAAGTCTTTCCTGAATCTTGGTCTCTCCGACCTATAATATTTTATACCAGCTTCTTCCTAGCTTGTGAGAGTATATCTAATTCAAATTTGGAGGGTATGGTAAGAGAGGAACCAACGATTTTTCAAGATAAGTCATCATCCACCAATGCGCTTAGTGGTCAAATCTCAACATTAACCTCCATCTTCATGGAAGCCACAAGTCTTCATAATTTATTGTTGTTTTTTTAAAACCCCACCCCCACCCCCACCCCCCCGCGCATACCTCTTATTCTTTAATCTTTTAATACTAATAATAATATTACGAGGCTAAGGCCCCATCTTTCTCTCAAAAAAGATTGTCTAATTCAACACTGAGCTTTCATTACATAGATATGGAAAACTTAATATCTAATAAAACTAATTATCACTTTGATTTATGGACACATATGTTACATTCAACTAGTTCATGACTTGACCTGACAGAATGAAAAAAGATGTGCAATCAAACTAGCCCGAGTCAATTTTGTAGAGCACTGTATTTGGCACAGTGGCTAATTGAAATTAGTCTTAGGTATAGAAATATTTAACTAGGCTCAGTTAATTTTGATTTCTTGAGACTAATTGTTAAAGGTGTAAGGACTTGGGGCACCATTCCAAAAGACTAACTTTCTAGGTGGTCTTTTGCCCAAATTCTTATATACCCCAGACCATTCCCATGTTTACCCAATGTGGGACTATTTTGTTCGACATCCAACTCAACAATCTCCCTCTCGAATATGAGTCTTCCTATAAGCTTATCTTTCTTCATATCCGGAAGTTATTCACATTTAGAAGTCCATATGCTCCATTGAGATCATAACTATTCACTGTGTTGGGCCACACGCCTTACATGAAGCGCAACTTCTAGTCTATTACTCCTCTTTACTACATGGAAGACCTTACATGAAGCAGGACTCTACTGCCAATCTCGAGAGCCCAACTACCTTCACAGAGACCTTATTTCGCCGTTTGCGCCTTGGGCTGATCGAATACTGCTCGCACACACGGCTAAGTTTGAGGAATGGCTATGATACTATTTGTAAGAACTCAAGGCACCATACCAAAAGACTAGCTTTCTAGGTGGAGTTGCCCAAATCCTTCTCTCATTTTAGACCTAAGCCTTCTAGGAGGACACTACATGAGGTCTTCGAGTTCTGCACAGTAAAAGAGTTCGACCAGGTATTAAACACTGCAAACTCAATCTATGTAAGTTTTGCATTATGGGTAGTCAGTTGAGAATAACTTTTACTATCTCAGTGCACAATACTAAAATCTCATTAGATCTTGTACACGATGTATGGGGACCTTCGCCTGTTGCATCCATTGGGGGTACATGTTATCATATTATTTTTATAGATGATTTCTCTTGAAAAGTATGAGTGTACTTCTTGAAGTAAAAATTAGAGATATTTCAGAAGTTCAAGGAGTGGAAAAAGGAGTGAAAAGTGAAGACGGAGAATCAGAACGGCCGAAAGGTGATGTTTTTTAGGTCAGATAATGGGGGTGAGTATACATTCTCAGAATTCAAGGAGTACTTAGCTAGTGAAGATATTGAACACTAGCTAACTATTTTAGGGAAGCCAAAATAAAATAGAGTAGCAGAATACATGAATCAGATACTTACAAAGCATGAACATAGTATGAGGTAACATGCTGATATGTCAAAAAGTTTTTTGGGCAGAGGCAGTGACTCATGCAAGCTATTTAGTAAATATGTCAACATCTATAATAGTTAATCTTTAGATCCCTAAAGAGATATGGAAAAAGAGAGTTAGTGGTCTATTTAACCTTACGGATATTTGGCTATCCGGTATACAGTTTGGTTGATAGTCAAAGAGGAGCAAGCTGGAGTCCAAGTTAAAGTGGTGTTACTTCATAGATTTTGCATATAGATTTTGGGATCCATAGAAGAAGAGTGCCTTTATTACCAGAGATGTGGCTGTTAATGAAGAGTGAATATTGCAAGAAAAGTCAAAGATGGAGGATATGACCACAAGGTGGAGCTTTAAATAGTTCATGAGATTCTCAGAGTAAGGTGTTTGAGTTTTCAGATGACCCATTAAGCCTATCAGGTCAGATGAAGACTCCTCAGATTCAGATAGAGACAGGCAAGAAGCTATCAGGAGCAACAGGTGCAACTTAGACCATTGTGACGATCAGAATCAGTTTCAATACCACTAATCAGATATGACTAGGAAAAGGACCAAGTCTCTTTTGCATTAGTAATGAAAGCTGGAGCTCCTAACAGTTAGGAGGCAATCAAAGTAGATGACAATAACAAGTAGACTATAGCCATAGAACAAGAGATGGAGTCTTTATAAAGGAATCAAACATGCGATTTGGTGAATCTACTAAAAGATTTTAAGCAATATGTTGTAGGTGAGTCTTTCAAAAGGATAATAAGCAACATAAGGAAAGGCTAGTTGCCCAAGGGTGTTCTTAGAAGGAGGATATTGACTACAAAATGAGATCTTTTTCTACAGTCAAACATACATTTATTAGGTTGTTGTTGGCAATCGTGGCTTAAGGTAATCTCAAGTTGGAGCAACTAGATGTTTAAATAATATTCCTGCATAGTGAGCTAGAGGAGAGGATATACATAAAGCAAAAGGGTTCATTCAGGAAGGTCAGGAAAACAAAGTGTCTTCTCAAAAAATCTCTTTATAAACTGAAGCAGTCTCCTAGACAGTGATACAAGTAGTTTGACTCATTTATGATCAAGGCCAACTGCACTCGATGTGAGTATGACAGTTGTATTTGTTTCAAGTAATGCAATGATGATCTCACATATTTGCTATTGTATATGAATAATATGCTGATTGCTACGAGAAATAAGGCACATATTCAGAATCTTAAAGCTCAGCTAAAGAAGGAGTTCGACATAAAAGATTTAAAAGAAGCCAAGAAGATCTTAAATATAGAGACAGTCAAGACCAAAGTATATGCAGACTCTAACTATCCTAAGAGAATTATGTTCTCAAGATGTTAAAAAAGTTCAACATGGCTGAAGCTAAATTGATCACTACTCTTTTAGCAGGTCACTTTAGGTTATCATCCACTCAGTGTCCTAACTCATAAGAAGAGAAGAATGAGATGTCTCGAGTATCATATGCTAGTACGATAGGATTATTGATGTATACTATAGTCTGCACTAGGGCTGACTTAGCCTATGCAGTTACTATAGTAAGTTGATTCATATCGAATCTAGGCAAACAACATTGGGAAACAGTGAAGTGGGTGATACGATATCTACGAGGGGCTGCAAGATTAGGGTTAGCGTTTTAGAGATTGAAAATCGGGAAACTTAGGGTGTTATAAGGATATACTGATGCAAACTATACAGGAGATCTTGATCAGTAAATATCTATAACGGGTTATGTATTCACAATAGCTGAGTGTTGTTAGTTAGAAGGCAGATTTTTAAGATATTGTGGCGATTTCAACAACAGAGGCAGAGTATATGGCTATAATTGAGGCATATAAGAAAGTCTTATGGTGGAAAGGATTGGTTAGCATATTTGAAATCATATATGATTCAGTTCAGATCTTCTGCGACAGTCAAAGTTTGATATATCTCGCTAAGGATCACATGTTCACAAGCGAACAAGGCATATTGATGTGAGGTATCATAAGATACGTCATTGGGTTGTAGTAGAAAAGGTTTTTGACTTGCTGAGATCAATACAAAGAAGAATCTTGCAGGCATGATGACAATGACCATTCCGATAGAGAAGTTCAGAGCATCTCTAAATTTCATCAATGTTCTCCAAAGGTAAGATGGAGAATTAGCTCTTGGGAGGGAGCCATTTGAAGAAACAAAAGGGGGAAATAAGCTTATTGATGGTGTGGAGGTTAATTTCTACAAAGGACTTATGGCATGTGAGTTAAGGTGGAGATTATTGGTATTTCAGGTGCTTCACATTCATTAAAGAAGACTACATGACAAGGTGAAAGAGATTCTAGCAACTAAAAATGTGCACAGATGTGTACAGGCTCAGGCCGACAAAAGGCCTTTTGATAGCCCTGAGAAAGCTTTCGACAACTCTGGTAAAGCTATCAAAAATCTGAGACAGACAAATGTTTCAAGACAACACTGTCGATAGCCCTATCGACAGCTGTGGGTATTTTCAGAATCCTACTTGATTTCTAATTAGAATTCCGACAAGGTTTTTGAATCTTTCTTTGTAAGGGCGGTTAATTGGATGTTCAGGAAGATTTTGTTAAATAATTGAAAAGTCTATATTTATTCTAGAGGTCTATAAAAACCCAAAGGTTGTGGGTTTTAGTTATTATTGTGCTCGAAAGAGAGATTCCTATCTTGTTTTGAGAGTTTGAGAGATCCTAGAGAGATCCTTGTAAACTCTTGTATTGCTTCTCAGGTTAATAAGATTATCTCCCCCTCTTCCCTCTGATTAGTCTCTAAATATGCATATTTCATACCAAATCTTCACATTTATTAAATATAAAATTCTGTTAATGGCACCTCTTTGTATATATCTAGATCCACGACATGAAATGAAGAAGAAGCCCAAAATTCTATTTATTTGGTGATTTAAGGCCTACACATATAACCATTGATTTTGGAGGGTGAATCTGTAAAACTGAGTGCCTATATCCAGAAACCAGGATGTACAGCAGACAGGGGGACGAACTGACAGCACGTGGCAGGCTGCCACGCACGCGATACCTTTATGGCCGTGAAAACGCGACCATGGCCCAATTTTCGCGGCCATAGCTTGGAGCCTCACGTCATGATTCGATGCGCGGCTCTGTACACTCTTCCTGGTGTCCCCTTTTGCTTATAAATTGCCCAGTATTTTCAGAGCAGAAAGGAGAAGATTTTTAGGGTTGTTTCTTTTCCATGTTTATAGTTTTTAGAGTAGTTTCTTCTCTTTAGTTTAGGTTAGCTGTTTTTCTTCTTCCTCTTTATATTTTTCATTTCTTGTAGATCTTGTAATGTAGAAGAGAGTTGTATATAGGATGACAACAAGAGTTCTTGTAATGGAAGGTCATAATTTATAAAACGTTCTCTTTTTATCTCTCCTTGTTTTCTTCTCTCTAACTCCTTTTACATGCTTAGCAAATTTTCTCTCAGGCAACTAACTGCTAACCACTAACTTTCTTACTCCTTACTTGATAATTCATATGAATCTAATAGTCTCTATTTGGCCTTGCTCTTGCAAGAGCCATTGATTGCTAATGATGATGGATTCTAACACTCTAATATCCTAACTCTCTAACAAGCTAACATTACTTTTTTTCATGCTTGCTCTTATTTAGTTTTAATGGTTTAAGTGTAGCTTGCACTTTTTTGTTGAGTTTGGATGTGATGAGTTAACTTATGAGCCATACTCTGTATCATCTCTTGAAGCCAAGGACTAGTGATGTCCAAGGATACATGTGAGGCAACTATCACTAAGAGGTTAGGATAGTTAGTGGAGCCATTAGTAGTTAGTAGCCATTAGTTTTTTTTTTCAATTTTGTTTTAGATATATCTCAAAAATCACAAATATCTTCTCTTCTATGTTCCCACTTCTTCGTGTTTCACCATACTCCACATTTTATTTTCTTTCTTTTGATTCTTTAAAACATTGAAGAAACTTAAACACATACGTGAACATACCGTGAAAGCTTCTGTCGCCTCTTATCCTTGTGGATTCGACCCGTTTAGTCTTTATGCTATAACTGAAGTATTGAGGAAAATAAAGCACACACTTTTAACTCGTGATTTCAAAATGATACTTTTCGTGTGCGGTTTTCCGATGATTAAATTTTGGCACCGTTGCCAGGGATGGGAACGGCTTGATCTCACATTTTTATTAACTTTTTTCTTTGTTTTTGGTGTGCATGTCAAATTTTTAGCATTGCAAAAGTCCACACTTGCTTGCATCTTCCTGCTCAAGAAAGCAGGGAGCAAGTGCTTCAAAAATTATTGTGTGGTTGGGTAAATCTTTGTATATTGATGTCTTTTATTGCTAGTTTTTTTTATTTAGATTACTCGTGTACTGTAATAATTAAGAACTAAAATATGAAAATTGGAAGCTTTAAAATGGTTTAGACATTTGCATCTAGGATAGTGTCGATTTCAATCCAATATACTTTATTTTGTTCTTGTGTTGTTGTGATCTTGATGGAGTGTGTTCATATTGCATTGCATATAAGTTAAGACAAACACTTGAGTGATTTACTCGCTTTTTTGTTTTTATTCTTGTCTATATTGCACACTTGCATGAATTGAACTTAAGGGCAAAACTCGAAACAACATAAGGTGGGGAAGTCATTACCCTTTATTAGCCTAAAAATCACCTTCCCACTCACACAACCTAATCCTAAATAAAATTTACTAGACGTTGGCCCCTAAGGACATCTCAGACTCACCTAAGGGGAAAGTTGTTAGAATTTGACTCTTATCAAATCGGTGTCAAAGGTTAGGGATTGAGAGGCGAAACTTCGAAGAACAGTGGTTTGGCATAGTTAGGCTCGTTGCTCCAGCATGGATACCTCCCACTGATCTTGTTCCCACATAGCCAATTAACTAGTGTCAGATTCCTACAATGTACCCTCCAGTGGAAAGTCTAACCAGTTAGGAGTCGTCTAGGTCTAGGTCAACCTTAATATAGGCTTGGTTTTGCTTTTTTTTTTGTTTGCTTGTTTTCTTTTTCGTTTGTGAAATAGATTTCAACAATAATTCTTTCAATCCTAATATGAATTCATATTTCACCCTGATCTCATTTTACTCGGATAACTCCAACCCGACTATTTACAACATGAACCAACCATATAGGCCAGACTGGGATTATCTGACTCAACATGACCCATACCTCCAATTTTATAACCAATATTTTAAAAATAATTTCTGCTCATCACAGAGTTCATGGGGATTCACCTCCCCTGAGTCAAATTTTCAACCACCTTGTCCACAATTTTCACAATTCATTCCCCCATTTTGCTTACTATACTTCTTTTTCAGAACCACCCTCTGAAGAAAAATCCAATTTGGAAAGGAGTATGGAAGCCATGCTTGAGTTCCAATAACAAATTCAAAATTTGCTCAATTTATAATCCTTCCCACATCAAACTCCATATACTTTTTTGAGAACATCCAATTAAAGAAAAATCTGAGTTAGAAAAGAGTTTGGAAGTCTTTTGTGGAACAGCGCAACAATTTCAAAATATGTTGGACTCATCATCTTAACTAAATCTTCAAGAGTAATTCTCATCTTTTTCAGTCACACCGATTCAAAATGAATAACCATCCATCCTGAAAATGAATATGGAACTCTTGCGAGCAATAATCGCAAAATCTAATGGACTCATGACTTCACCATAATTTTTAAAACTATTAAAACTAACTTCCATACTCCCATTTTCAAGAAGAACCAATTGCAAAGAGTATGAAAGACATGATTCAGACTCAAAATCCTGTTTCCCGGTCTATCGGTAGGTTAGACTCAATAATGAGTGAATTGATAAATGAGAATGCAGAAAGTTTTTCTTGTCAACCTTTAACCAATTCTTATATCTTTAACTCTACTGATTGTACCCAAGAATCATGTTATTTTAAAAATCTAGATTCAATTTCAGCACAGCCATTTGAATTTGATCAAACTCCAAGTTTTGAAAATCACATTGACATTTTAGAAAATTATCCCTTTCCTGAAATTGAAAGTAAACATGAAAGTGATCTTGAAACTTCAAGTTGATAATTTCATTTTACTTTTTGACTCAATAATGACTCTATTATCTTATCAGATTTTCTTCTCTATTTTCGATTCAACATTGAATCTTGTTCCAGTATACCGTGAAATTGAATCACCAATATTTTACTATCACACTTCTTTAAAAGGGATAGTGTGTGAACATCAATTGTTTAGTTTTAACCCCATTTTGAACAAGTTTTGACTCCTACTTTTGAATCTCGACTTGAACTATGTCAAATTCTCGAGTCAATATCGGATTTTGTTCCTATTCCATTTGAGTCCAAATCAATCATCTCTCAAAATCGCACTTCATTGTTTGACAAAGGTATTGAGCAAAATGACTCAAGATTTATTTTTGAAAATTGAAAATTGCATGGGGATGATTTGCTAAATAAAATCATTCCCTCAATCATTTTTTTATTAGGTTATATTAGAGAGGCCATTGGAAAGTTCCTGCAAGATCCACAATCTCTGAATTGGGTCACATTTTGTGGGCCAATCAAACCACCACTGGAACCACCACCATGAGGTAATTTTCTTCTCTTTCTATTTGTTTCATGCATATACACATTCACGATGCATTGAGGACAATGCATAAGATAAGTATAAAGGAGGATTTATTAACATAGTTAATTTTAATTTTCTTTCTTTTACACTTCTTTTTAGAAAATTTTTAGATTTTTATTTTGTATAGAAACTCATTTCTTTTCTTTTTACAAAACTTTTTGACGTAAGAGAAATAGTTTTGATTTATTTTTAAGAAAGTTAAGAGGATCTTAGGAATTAAAAGCCCTAAAGTTTTGAATTTTTAAACTGAGTCAAAATAATAGATCTTGTTTAAATTATAAGATAAGAAAGTAAGATTAGAAAGATAATTTGATCTTGAATTTTTTGCTTTAGATATATGCACTTCACACTTACACAATTTTTTTGGGATTGAAATAAAAACTGAAAATGTCATAAAAACATTAAAATAAAAAATATATAAAAATGATGATAATAAAAATCACTTATTGAAACTGGGTAATTATCCCTCTGGAAGCATGATTATTCATGCCTAAAAAGATAGACAAAAATAAAATAATCTCCTTTAGTTTTGTGAACTTGTTTACTCGAGTCCTTAAGCCCGAGGGATGTTTTCTCATCTGGTGCCTTAAAATCATCTAGTTTGGGAGTCACCGGCTAAAGGCACACTACCCGGGTAAATAAGAAATTCTGAGAAATTTAAAGAAAATACACACACACACATACAAATAAATGACATGAAAGTTAGAGTCGATATCAAAAAAATCTTTGCAGTTCACAAAGTGCATATTTTTTTAAGAGTTTTATGAAAGATCAAATAGTCAAATTCAATTTTAAATTCTTACATTTAATTTATAACAAGATTTTGCATTTAGATTTAGTTTAAGGAAGAATAATTTCTGGTTAACTTATGACCTTGGATAGCTGAAATTTTCTGAAAAAATATTTCAACACTTTTCTCTATTTCAAATTGCGTTTTCAAAATACTAACATTTGATTTCTTTTTTATGAATTTTATGGGTGTAATCTGCTAAAAACCCTTAGATCTCATCCTCTAAGGGAATCCAAGCAGCTTAAAGGCTTGTTGTACATACTCAGTGCAATCGCATCACCTGCGAAAGCGATGTAACAATTTCCTTAGATTTTTCTATTTTCCTCGAGACGAGCAAAGGATAAGTGTGGGAGTATGATTAGTCTCTAAATATGCATATTTCAACCACATCTTCACGTTTATTAAATTTGAAATTTTGTTAATAACACCTCTCTTGTATGTTTCTAGGTCCATGGCATGCAATGAAGAAGAATCCTAAAATCCTATTTATTTGGTGATTTAAAGTCTACACATATAGCCATTGAATTTGGAGGGTGAATCTGTCAAAATCGAGTGCCCATATCCAGAAAGCAGGAGGTACAACAGACAGGGGGACGAACTGACAGCACGTTGCAGGCGACGTTGAACGCACGATGCCTTTATGGTTGCGAAAATTCAGCCATGCATGGCCATAGCTTGGAGCCGCGCATCGTGATTTGACCCGCGACTTCGTACACTCTCCCTGGTGCCCCATTTTTGCGTATAAATTGCCCAATATTTTCAGAATAGAAAGGAGGAGGTTTTTAGGGTTGTTTCTTCTCCATGTATGCAGTTTGTAGAGCAGTTTCTTCTCTTTAGTTTAGGTTAGTTGTTCTTCTTCTTCCTCTTTTATATTTTTCATTTCTTGTAGATCTTGTAATAAGGAAGAGAGTCGTATATAGGATGACAACAAGAGTTCTTGTATTGGAAGGTCATAATATATGAAAGGTTCCTCTTTATCTCTCCTTGTTTTCTTCTCTCTAACTCCTTTTACATGCTTAACTAATTTTCTCTCATGGCAACTAACTATTAACCACTAACTTCCTTACTCCTTACTTGATAATCCATATGAATCTAATAGTCTCTATTTGGTCTTACTCTTGCAAGAGCCATTGATGGCTCATGATGATGGATTCTAACACTCTAACATCCTAACTCTCTAATAAGCTAACATTAATTTATTATATGCTTGCTCTTGTTTAATTTTGATGGTTTAAGTATAGCTTGCACTTGTTTGTTGAGTTTGGATGTGATGAGTTATCTTATGGGTCATGCTTTGAAACGCTCTTGAACCAAGGACTAGTGATGACCAAGGATACATGTGAGGCAACTATCACTAAGAGGTTAGCATAGTTGGTGCAGCCATTAGAAGTTAGTAACGATAAGTTCTCTTTTCTTTTTTACTTTATTTTAGATACATCTCAAAAATCACAAATATCTTCTCTCTTCTATGTTCCCACTTTTTCGTGTTTCACCATACTCTTCTCTTTTCACTTTTTGTTATTTTTTGATTCTTTAAAATGTTGAAGAAACTTTAACACACATGTGAACATAATGTGAAAGCTTCTATCGCCTCCCGTCTTTGTAGATTCAACCCGTTTAGCTTCTATGCTATAACAGAAGTATCGAGGAAGCCAAAGCACACACTTTTAACTCATGATTTCAAAATGACACTTTTCGTGCACGGTTTTCCCACGATCACCCTCAAATCTTGTGTTTCTTGATTTATGATCTGTGTTCTTTCTCTTGTGGTGATCAAGTTATATTGCTTAGTGATCAAGTTATATTGCTTGCTACAATAACTTGCTTGGGGGATTTCGCAACAACTCTTATTATTTGGTGGTATCCATCAACAATAAAAGGAATAATTGTACCATGACTCTTTTATCAGTGAGAATCTCATGGCACACTTGGAACAGGAAAGGCCAATTGGGAATACAAAAATATAAAGTGACTTGAAGAAGGAATAATGGTTAAAATCTCCATCCTGATTCTGTAGAAAACTTAAGGTTTTAGGAAATTCATTTGAAGGTTCACGCATGCTGGTGTTTGGTCAGAAAAGTTGGCTCGATGTAAATTTTCTTTGGGTGGCTGAAAAGTTATAGCGGAACGATTTCGACTACAAAAGTGAAAAGAAGGTATGATTCTCCCCTTTGTTTAAGGCTGGGTTCTTTGTGTGACGATGAAGAGTGATTCTTTTTTTCTGTTGACCGGCCGAATGCCAAGCTTCTCTTCAGGACACTCTCAAAAATCAATTAGGTAGGAGCTTTGTTTTTAACATTCTAAATATTTAGAGGTCACTGATTATTCGTTTTCTCTCTCTGAGAAAAATAAGAGGAAAACGAGAAGCTTTTGGCTTGAGAATTCTCAGCTCGTAATCCTTCAAAGCTTCTCTTCCTTTCTTCTCTCGTCTTCCCCTTTTTATAGCTCCTCAGGCTATTTATAGGGTGTCATAGGGATATTATTGTCTCCTAAAATCTCTCCATTATGGGATTAACTACCCTTTATGTGGGAAGCTAATTGACCCAGTAATGGGGATCAGTTATAACAGAACGCGGGTCTCGCGCTGGATGTGGACCTCTCGTTGATTGTTGTCGACGCGGACATCTGAGGTAGAACGCAGAGTTGCTCATAGCCACATTTGAAGTATGATACGGAGTTGCTAAGACTCGCATGGGATACAAAGTTGCTCAGACTCGCGTGAGACGCGGAGTTGCTCGGACCCGCATGAGACGCCGAGTTGCTCAGACCCGCATCTGAAGTCTCTGTTTTTTCTGTAGACGCGAGGTCCGCATTTTAGTTGAAACACAACTTTCTCGTTGAAGTGGGGGTCGCGTCCGATGGCTTGTCCTTAGAGATTTTTAGACAGTCTGTAGAACCCCCTCTAAAGTTTTTGACACTCCGTGGTTGATTGGGACAGATTTTAAAATACTTTAAACTTCAGTTGATTTTTGGCTCTCATGATTGGACTACCAATCTTTTGAGATGCCCTGAGCTTGATCCTGTTTGGATTCTGGTCTTCATATGTGTACTGTTGAATTGTTTGAAGCCTATAGGGAAAATCATCACAAGTGTCTTAGAAACTCAGTCTAGCACTTATTATGAGCTCTAGTTTATTTGTTAGTGTACTATTGAACTGGTAGAGCTATCGATTACTTTTGCCAATGTACTGTTGAACTAGTTGCAGAAGCTGGGATATACTCCTTCTATGTGAGAGAATGCAGCTCTCATAGATGCGACTGCCATGCTGATCAAGTGCAGAAACGAACTTTAGTAGAGTTGAGATGCGACTCTCAATTGTTGTTGAGACACATCTCTTAATTGCTATAGAGACATGACTCTCAATTGATTGAAAGACACGACTTTTAAAATGTGAAGATCGCGTTGGATGCTTTCAGACGCGAGCGCGGGTGCCATGTTGGATGCGTGTCTGGCTCAGATTGAGCTCGAGGTAAACACCGCGTATCTCGGCCACTAAAGGGCCTATAAAATGTCCAGGTCTTTCAACAGTCAATTCACTTTGACTGTTCATCATCTTCATTCAGACCTGCGTTTGAAGTCAAAAAGCTCTTAAGCTTTCTCAGAACCCATAAAGCTCCAAACTTTTTTTAATCTTCTTCAAAGATTTCACCATCAAGATGGCTCTAAAACCCAAGCAAACTGTTGCTTCTTCGAGCACCGCCATTGCACCAACCTCTGTGGGTGGTTCTTCTTCTTAGGAAGCCCCCATTTTTGGTGAGTGGAATGGATTTTGCCATCTTAACTTCTTTTTGAAGTTTCAAAACTCTATTAAAGTTTCAAAACTTCTATTGAAGTTGAACAATCGATGCGGATCTCACTAGTTCGCGATTGATTTATGAACGCGGTTCTCGCGTTGCTGAGCAGAATGCGGGTCTGGCTTGGGGCCTAAAGGTCGTTGAGAGTTTTCGGGAGCTAATGTGATAGGTAGTTAAAAGTGCATATTTATCATCATATTTTCCTACTTATTATTTTATAAAGCACTGCTACATAACGTTTTATTGTTTAATGTCGTGCAGGCCTTGAGTAATTAAAGAATAAATAAATGAAGCCCAAAAGCTCAAAAAGCCCACAAGCCACAAGCCCACATGCATGATTTATTTTAGTAATTTAGAAGCTTCATCTTATCTAACCTAATCTAAACTTGAATTTTAAATTATTAATTTAAAATCTAGGGGAGGAGGAGAGAGCATAAAGTAGGACTCCTAATTGCTATTCAAAATCAAGGGGGAGGAGAAGGATAGAATAAGATGGATCTTTATCCTAAAACAGAGATAGACTTCTATTTGAAATTGGTTGCTTACACTACAAGTAAAGATAAAAGGGAGAAAGGCTTGAAGATAAAGATAAAAGGACGAAATCTTTTTCAAATTTGGATTTTTGATAATTTCATCCCCAAGTTATCCCGAATTCTTAAGATCGAGGATCAGAATGCAGAATCCAGGAGGAGACGCCCAGATAGATGGACTAGAGGAGGAAGCGCGTGGCTATTGGCCACACTTTTTCCACGAAAATGCGCATAGCCGTGTTTCCGCGGCCATATGAATAGAGCTAGCAACACATTTTCGTGGGAGAGTTGTACTAGGACTCTACATCTTAAATCTCCTATAAATACCCCTACAGAGCAACAGAAGGGAGATCTCTGAAAGCTAAGTCTAGGGTTTCCTTTAGATCCTCTTTTCTTTTTGAATTTCTTGTATTATTTCATTTTTTTTATTTGGAGAAGAAGATTATTGAAGAAGCGGAAGAGCTTTGTATGGACATCCAATAAAAAGGTTCTTTATTCTTTTTACTCTTCTTACTTTGCAATTCAATTTAATTTTCTGTTTTAGCTTATCCTCTTATTCAGGACACTCTCAAAAATTTCAATGGTCCGATGATGAAGAAGAATCCAGCGGCTATACTTCCTCCGCCACCATCAGCTATGTGCAGGCAAGGTTTGTATTAGCCAACACATGGCTGACAACAACAATGATGATGATCTCCGTCATCGCATGGAGGCACAGGAGCAGACTTCCAAGGCCCAGCAAGAGGCCTTGAAAAATATCTAGCAAATATTGGTTAAGCTCTTAACAAATCGGAATAATGATAACACAACCAGTAGTAATCATGAAAATGAGGAGAACAACAACAATGAACCTCCCAAGACTGATCACTCAAAGGAGGGCTCTTCAATCGATGTGATCAAAGGCATCCAAGCTCAAATTGCATCCTTGGCCCAACGGGATGAACTAAAGAAAGTAGGGGCAGTCTGTCCTTACCCCTTGGAATGGGATTCAATCCCATATCCACCAAAGTTCAAGCCACCAACGTTGCACTCATATGATGGCAAGAGCTCGCCAAATCAGCACATTTACTACTTTCGATCACAAACTGATAATGTAGTAGGCAATGATGCTATCATGGCCAGACTGTTCATTGGCACCCTCAAGGGGGTAGCCTTTGATTGGTTTAGGAGTCTCCCCGTGAACTCCATCAATTCCTGGCTTGAATTGGAACCCCGATTCCTCTCCCGATTCTACGAGGATGATACTGAGGTGACCATGTACAAACTCCTTTCAGCAATTCAGAAAGGAGGAGAATCTGTTCGGGATTACATAGAGAGATTCCACTACTTTCTCTCATGTGCCCTGCAGTATGCGTTTGTCTATGTTGCTTCAGACGTGTAGGCATAACTTTCTCGACAAAGTGAAAATTCGCATGGGCACCGTCAAAGGCCACACTTGGAAGTAGCTTATTAAACAAGCCGAGATAGCTAAAAAATCAGCAAAAAGTTTGAGACCCCCAAAGGCAGGGGGGAATCAACAACAAAAGCTATGAAACGGCTGAATCTTTTGATACATTATCATTAGAAGTATATGGAGGAACTCAATCAAAGAAGGGTAATTCCAACAGAACTTTGGAGTATGAAAGACAATACTCTTTTAAAGATGAGCATGTGGTGACACTTTTTCACTTGCTCAACAAAGGCAATAAGCTCAAGTTACCAGAGATTAGACGCCCAGATGAAGTGGGACAAACAAATGATCCGAATTATTATCTTTTTCATAGGATGGTTCATCATCCTACTTGCAGGTGCAATGTCCTTAAAGACAAAATCCAAGCACTGATTGAAGCAGGTGTTTTGACTCTGAAGTTAGAACATAAGAAGGCCATTGTCTAACTCCTATCCTGAAAGGGAGTATGGAGGATTTAACTCTACCTTCCAAAAACCATGGGTCTTATCCCAGCAACGAAAAACCAATGAGACTCAAGTTAGTCAAAAGCTAAAGGCAAGTCTTGCAATGTCTCTCGCAGCAGATGACACAGCACCAGCAACTCCTCTCAGCAATTTTGAAGAGAAGACAACTGTCCCAATCGCTATTTGATAGCTGATAAGCACTTGGTCTGGCAAATAACTTGCGACTGTACAGCCAGACCTTGATGAGACAAAATAGCCAACGACATCAAAAAACGCATAGGGGGTTGGAATATGTCATTCCACCAATCAAATGAGGATAACCTTTTATAGTAGAGGTAGCCTACTCGAGTGAAGCTTAACGCCTAGCGAATCAAAATGGTGACACGCTTCTGATGCCAATCGACGACAAGTACTATACATGATCATGTTAACATTACACCTCTGATCATCAAGTCGGACTCATCTGACTGTTTCATCTCCTCAAGGATTCCCTTTCCACTGGTGGAATCAATTTCAACCATCTCTGCATTCTTATTTCGGCAAATCAATTCGGCTTCACGATGATTTTGAATGAGCCGAATTCATCAAGTAAGGTTCGTGATGCATCCTTGCAGGACCATTCTAATATTTTCCCATTCATGTTCAGATTTGATAATCAGCTGCGATGAAAGTCTTGATTATGACGAACAAAAGTGAAACTCCATGAGGAACCTCGACTTGCTCGATATATTCCCTGTAAAGCTTGTACTCCATATCTAGATATGAAGATCAACTGAGAACCAGAGTCTTGATGAAAAGAAGGTGATGCTTCACGAGAAATGTCGATCTACCCGACAAATTTTTCATGAAGTCTAGACTTTACTCTTTAATCTCTAGTGAGATTTTAGAGGTCACCAGTGGAATACAGAAATGTTCACTTCATGTGACACGATCTGAAGCTTGCGGTGAATAAGGCTAGAGGAAAACATTAGCTTCTAAGTCCAATATAAAATCCTCAATAACTCATCATGCTGAGGGGAATAACATGGCTAGCTGAACTCAAATAGTAATTGGTAAAGGCATACCAAATCTACTGACAGCTGAGGATTTGCTAAAAATCTTAAGGGACCTGATCCTGCTTTTTTCACCAAAGTCCCCTACCAATTCCCGTCCATGGAATGGTAGGACCACAAAAGGCTGTATTTATTTTTTCAATAACAGATCAGAACTGTCATGCTTAAAGCTCACATCTCTGACAGTAAAATCTTTTGAGTATCCTAGCGGATTTTGCTAATATTGTTGGCCCAAAGGCCTATCACTCTAGTTTTGATGATGATCAACTCATGTAGTTATATTTGCTAATGATCTTGTTTAATTAGTGACAGATTCTTTATCAAGATCTTAGTAGGTGTAGAGCTTCAACAAAGGATTTAAAGACAAGTTGTGAAGCTAGCACCGGTCGATTCACGAGCCTATGCATCAAGACCACATCTAGAGATGAGCTCGGTGGATTGCATGTGGACCAAGTCAAGAAGATGAGAAGACTTCAAGGGGAGACTTCAAGATCAAGACTTGTGTCTAGGTATAAGATTTTATTTGTTTTAGATAAAAATGTAAAGGATAGAATAGATTGGTGGATTGCTCAAATCATATCACATACACACTCTTGAGATTTAATTGTCTTTTCATAAAAGAATTTTTAGTTAGAAAAGACTCTTTCATTTTGGTAAAAAGATTTTTCATTGGACAAAATACATGTCTTGGTTTTGATGTTACCTATATACATATCTTTCAAAACCAAGTTTAGTGCTTTATGTCAAAAACTAGATATTTCATCTTGATTGTGTAGTGGATCATATCCATACACACTATGCTTTAAAGTATATCTTGTTTTTGTATTTGATGAAAATTGGAAAAACATGTTGTTTTAGAAAAACAGTTTTTATTATGAGCCAATATTTCCAAGTTACAAAAAATAGTCAAATCTTTAATAACATGCCTTGATTTTGTGCAAGCATGTTTCTATATCATAAAACTTTTTTGTAGATTTTTAAGTATTTATGGGATTTTTTATTAAGCCAAAAAGACCAATCTTTAATCCCAAAATTTTCTGGCTCTGGCAGTTCTGATTTTTCAGAACTGACAGTGGCCGGTCGACCGGGTCGGTCGACCGGACGTGCACAGACGTGCACACCTGTATGCACTGGAGAACGGTCGATCGAGCCGGTCGACCGCTTCAGAGAGCTTTGCTCTCAGGAAATCTCGGTCGACCGGGCCGGTCGACGACAGAGAGTTTACTCTCTTCTCCAGTTGCGCGGTCGACCGGGCCGGTCGACCGGAGGCTGCAACGGTCGGATTTTAGACCGTTGCCGGTCGACCGGACCGGTCGACCGGCAGTACTGACAGAGCCCAACGGTCAGATTTTTCTGGCCTCTATAAAAGGGGGTTTGTCATTGTTTTGAGCCAAGATTTTTGGAGACCTTAGAGCTAGTTTTTCCCAGTCTTTCTGAAGGATTTTTCTCCACAAAATTAGAGTCAATACTTCCAATTAAAAGGAGAGTTTTATCAAAGAGTGTAAAAGTGATTTCTTGAGATTTTCACCAAAGATTCTTTCCTTGCTTTCTCACACAAACACTTGAGCATCCATTGAGCTATTCATTCTATAGGTGTTGTAGTGAGAGTTTTTGTAGGTGATCAAAGTGTTTAGATCACCAAGATTTCATCTTGTACTTTGAGAAGATGGGCAAGTGTGCTCGTGGTTGTTTAGGGTTCGGGTGCGAACTCTTGTAGCTTGAGGTGCGGCCTCGACGAGCCGGTGGGCTTGTGGTGTGTAAGGGACTTTGGGAGTCCGAGGGCTTGTAGGTGTTGCGGCACCAAGGAGAGATCCGTTGGGGATCTTGCATAGTGGAAAACTTCGTGTGTCGAAGGCGGGAATGTAGAGCAAGTGTGCTCGAACCTCGAAACAAACCCTTTGTGTTTGCGATTGCTTACTCTATCTCTATCTCTCTTCTCTTTGTCTCAATTTTATATCTTGCATTACTTTATAGTCTTTATCTCTTATATGCATGATATACCCTTGTGCTCATAATTGCTATACTTGCTTGGGATTGTTATTAACACTAGTATTCAACCAAGAGAGCCAACGCGGCACCTCAACCCATTCAAGGGGAATCTAGAGGAGTTTGTCCAGAGCCTCGCAAGGGGAATTCGGCAACACTCTTGTGTTATACATAAGTGTTTAATTAAAAGAAGTTTAATTTGGTCAACTTAGTTTTAATTCCGCATTATTTGTCCATAAGTGACCATTAGATTAGCCATCACCTATTCACCCCCCTCTAGGTGATCTTTCAATTGGTATAAGAGCGATTTCAATTGGTATCAGAGCTAGTGCTCTTGATATTGGGTCTAACAACCTAAGAGTTAAAGATCCTCTTTTAGGCTAATCACAAGATTTGTACACACACACTATGGACTTCATGTCACCACCCACCTTTGACATTCTTAACATCCAAATTTGGAAGTTAAGATGTCTTTGTTCCTCAAAGGACTTGGCCTTAGTGTATATCTTGCCACAACTAATAAAGAATATTGCTTAAATGGTAAGAACATTGAGGCTAATGCAAAAGCCCTTAATGCTTTAAAGAGTACCCTAAATGATGATTACTTATTTAGGGTTGCTAACATTGACATGGCTTTTGTAGTTGGAATACCTTGATCTCCCTTGGCGAAAATGAACAATACTATGCGGGGAGTGATTGGACGTTGGAAGCGACACCTCCAACAAGTGCTACATGGTCCAAGGGGATGACCCCCTTGAGGGTAACTACCGAATTCGAGGTAGAAGATGATAATGATATGTCATATGATGAGCTCACACATTTTGCCAATAGTGCTTGAGAAATATGACATGCTTAAGAAAGAAAATAAAAATTTGAAAAAGGACATTGCTTGCATGCATAAAGAACATGACTCATTTAGAGATAACATTGCATGCTTAGAAAAAGATAACAAAAGTTTGAAAAAGAAATTTGATTGCATGCATGTAGAAAATGATTCTTTTAGAAATAAACTTGCATGTTTAGAAAAAGATAATAATGATTTGAAAAATGAGAAGTTTCCTTATTTTCAAAATTGAATGATTTATGTGAAGGAAATATGATTTTGAAAAATAAGGTTGATATGGTGGAAAAACAAAAGGAAGTTATTTTGCAAGAAAATAAGTCTTTAAAAAGAAAATTTGTTGAAAAAGAAAAAGATTTTGTTTCACAAAAGAAAAAGAAAAATGATTCTTTGTCTCATCATGCTTTTCATGCCACCACTAATGAGATTAAGAATTTGAAAAATAAAATGGATAATTTGAGTTCAACTTTGAACTCTTGTGCATTTAACCATTCTAAGTTGGAATCCTTGTTTCAAAGAAACAAGTTCCACATGCTCATGCACATACACATCATGCTCATACTTATGTTGCACATCACGATCACAATCACACTCATAAGCATCATACTAAGGTGTACATATGTACACATTGTGGCCGCAAAGGCCATTTAGCAAAATATTGTTATGATAGATTATGTCATTTCAAATTTGCTAAGAATAAGAATTTTTGGGTTCCTTACAATAAAGCTAACCCCAAAGGACCCAAGAAAGTATGGGTACCAAAACCCCCACCCTTTGATTTTGATGTAGGTGAGGGCTCTCACAAAACGTGAGAGGATTGGTGCCTTGATAGCGGATGCAATGGATATGATGGACAAACTTGGATGCATTGCTATCAAGGAATTTGGTGGGTCAACCACCATGCTAGGAGCTTTGGAGTTGGTACACATTTCTAAACTCCTATTTCATTTATGCACATGCTTTTAATTTCATGTATCATATAGCATGTTCATATTTTTTGGTGCTTCATGTGGCATTTACATACTTAAATGTAGAATGTGTCAAAACTTGCATTTATACATATATGAATAGTGAACTACAATTGACTCATACATATTTGAACTTCATGCTCATTTGTATCCACTATATGCATGTGTATAGGCTAGTTTTGATGATTCGGTCATTTTAACTTGTTATGCCTATCTTTGATCTTACTTCATGTATATGTGTGTTTAATTCAAATCTAATAAATATACATGTATACCCTTGAGTCATTTGCCTTCATGCAATATATATTGGACTCTTTCATATTTGGAATATGTATGCATATTGTTAGAATTGGATAAATCATACATATACCATGAAGATTAGTATTTTAAATAAATAATAAAAAAAATGATTTTTCATGTTTTTGATTTGTATTAAAGATAAAACATGTGTAAAACAAAATGTGATTTATGATTTTTTTGAGCTTGAATGACTATTTTCATAAGAATGCTATTTACATGATCTTTTGAACACTCATCTTTATGATACAAAATATTTTGAGCTTTATAGACCATGAGTGATTAAATCTTATGTAATTAGCAATGCTTTATGAAAAAATATGATTTGTTTTAAGATGAAAAATAAGATTTTCATGAGATTCATGCTTCACTTTCTATTTTCATGAAAATACCATTTACATAACCTTTGAACACTCATCTTTTATGATAAAAGATAATTTTTGAGCTTTATGGACTATGAGTGCTTAAACTTATATGTATTTAGTATAATTCATGAATAACATATGATTTCATGTTTTGAAGGATCTTTAACTAGTTTTTCAAAAATATTTATAACTAGTTATTTATTCTTCAAATTTGGTAGTGCTTAAACATAACTATCTTTTAAACCTACCAATTTTTGGTTATGAGTATATACATGATTTACAGTGTTAATTTTACAATTGGTATATTACTCACATTTTGGTTTCTATATATGTATGCCCTAATTTTCAAATTGGTCTTATCTATTCACATACATATATATGATTTCCATGTGCTTGCTTTACAATTGATTTACATTCTTAAAGCACAAAAGTTTATGCTAAGTTAAGTTAACACCTTATATTAACTATGCATAAGCTTATGAAAAATAAAAAGATTTTATTTTAGATTTTTCATTTGGTATCAATATGCTTCAACTTCAAATTTGTTATATGATTACAATTGATATCAATATGTTTGAAACATTAAAAGATTTTGCAATGATAACTTGATATCACACATCTTCAAGTGCTATTTTCTATTGGTATCAAAATTACAAATTATGATTTGTACAAAATTGTTTTATGAGAAAAGTTCAAAATTTTGTTTTGATAAAGAAAAAATTAAAAATGTTTTGTTTGTATTTCCTATATGCAAGGAGAGCTTAACATCTCTCTTACATATAGATTCATGTTGAGTATATTATAAATTGAGGAGCTTAACATCTCTTCTTTATATGATATACGTGTGTAGGGGGAGCTTCACATCTCCTTCTATGCATTACATAGTTGTGTTGTGTGAATTAGGGCTTCACATCCCCCTTCATGCAATGCACATTGTAGGGAAGCTAACTTAACGTCTTCCTTCATGAATGTATATCGCATATAAATCTTTATTGGTTGATTTGTATACCCCTCCTATTTCTTTGTTTTTGACAAAAAGGGGAGAGAAAATTTGTTTTGATCTGTTTTTACTTTGACCCTGTACGCGCCGGAAAATTGGTGGTCGGAGGAAAGTGGTTTTAGCTGTAAAAGATTTCCTTGATTCAAGCGAAACGATTACAACCAAAAGAACTACTCTTCCCTCTTTTCCAGTTACAAGGGAGGGAGGATGTCTGAATCTTCCCTTTGTTTAAGGCTGGGTTCTTCGTGTGGCGATGGAGAGTGAATCTTGTTCTCCGTTGACCAGATGACCGTCCTGGACCGTCGGGGGTCTTCTCTTCGGTCGGTAGAAAGAGTAACTCAGCTCAGTCTACCAAAACTCTCAAAGAGGAGGTAGGCGAAGAGCGGCTAGTACTCAGTAAGCTCGCTGAAGAGTCTCCTCCCTCTGTCTGTTGTTGAAGTCGTGCTTCCCTCTTGATGATCCTCTTGCCTGGATTCGATCGATCTTGATGATGCCTTGACCTTCTTAATTCTCGACCTTTCCAAAGCTTCGATCTTATCAAAACTTCCATCCCCTCATAGCAAACAAGGCTATTTATAGGGGTCTCAGGGGGTGAAGGTGCCTCCTGAAAACGCTCCCGAATGAGGGGCCACTACCCGCTACATGCGCGGTGACTGGCCCCGCAATCAGGGCAGTTGCAACTGAGACGCGGGCGTTGGGCCGAACGCGCCTTGAAGTTGAGACGCGGGCGTCGAGCCAACGCGCCTTAATGCTGAGACGCGAGCTTCGGGCCTTCACGTCTGGACGCTGAGGCGCGGGCGTCGGGCCGACGCGCCTTGATGTCGAGACGCGGGCTTTGGGCCGACGCGTCTGGACGTTGAGACGCGGGTGTAGAGCCAACGCGTCTTAATGCTGAGACGCGGGCCTCGCTTCCTCGCGTCTAGAGCTTGAGACTGCTTCCTTAATGGCTGGTCTGTTAGTCATTTTTAGACAGCCTACAGAACCCCCTCCAAAGTTTCTGATATTCCGCAGTTGAATGGGACGGATTTCGGAATACTTTGGATCTTAGCCGTGTTCGCGTTTATGACTGGACTGTTGATGCTTCGGGCTTGATCTTATCTGGAATTGGTCTTCGTGAGTGTACTGTTGAACTCTTTGAAGCCGTCAGAGTTGATCGTGTTGAGTGTCTAGATACACAGTCTAGACCTCCCCGATTGCTTTTAGTCTGTCACGGGTGCGCTTTTGGCCGAGAGTGGTTGGTTGTCTGTTTGCGTCAGTGTACTGTTGAACTGACTTTGCAGAAGCAGGAGACTGGACGCAGGTTCCTTTTTGAAAAAGCAGAGACTGCTTTAAAGACGCGACTTCTTAGCGAGACGCGATGTTTGGCCTGTTTGAGGGGACGCGGACTTTGGAGAGACGCATCTCTTGAAATGCAGACGCGATTTTCTGGATGCATTTATGATGATGCTGACGGGGCATGTCCACCGAAGAGCTGCGTACTTTGGGGCGCGCGCCTGTGCCATGTCATGATTACGCCGCCAGCTGGCCTGGGGAAACGGCGAGATTTCGCCTTTTGGCGCGCGGATCCCCCGGTTCATTAAATGAACTGCTCCACGTGTCAACTTCTGACTTGTGGCGGGGTCGCGACGCATGATCTTCCCTGTTCAAACAATGATTTGGCTCCACGCGTCAGGCAGCGATTCGCTGCAGCGTTTATTGGGCCAAACGCTGCGTATCTTCGCGAATCTCCGTGCCTATAAAAGGCAACAGTTGGAGAGATGTATCTTCTTCTCCGAACGAACGCATTCTCTGAGAAAAAGAACTTCCTTCTCTGTTCAACTATTCATCTCCTCGCTCGGATTTCTTGATCTTCAATGGCTCCCAAGACGAAACCGACTGCATCGACCTCAAGGGCGACCGTCGCCGAGGCTGAGAGAGATGCTTCCTCTGCGCAGGAGGGTGTTTTCCGAGGTAAAAATGCACCTTCGGTGTGGGTTCCGCCATTAAAACATGTTCATAGAACCCTAAGGACCTTTAACACAAGATCGTGTTTGATTCTCGGACGCTGTCCTTGAGATGATAACCGGGGCGCGGGCCTGATGATCCGACGCTGGTGAACTCTGCACTCTGGGTCCTTCACTTAGAATATTTCTAATTGTGAAGGTCTCTGGACGCGATTTGCAGAACGCGGATTTGATCCATGCGTTCTGTGCCGCGTTTTGTGCCATCAGGCGCTGGCGTCTGAGTCCAAGCACTTTGAAATTTCACAAGTCTTGGTTTGCAGAACGCGGATTTGATCCTTGCGTTCTGTGTCTTCAACCGCCGATTTTGTAGAATCTGGCGTTTGAGTCCAAGTACTTAGAATTTTCATAAGTCTTGGTTTGCAGAACGCAGCTTTGCAGGTCTGGACGCGGATTCGAAAAATTCCTGCGTCCAGTATCTCTTCTGCGTTTTGGTGCAAGTTCGCAGGTCTGGACGCGGATGATAACTCCTGCGTCCAATGTCTCGGCTGCGTTTTGAATTATGAACACTTAGCGTCTTCCCTTATTTTTGGCAAAGTATCTGACCAAGTGTCTTTTTCTTTTGCAGTGCCGCATGTTTCAGGTTCACTCGCCAAGATGCACCACTTTGGACGCGTGGGTGGTGCCGACCGGGGCTTGACCTTTGTGCAAAGAATGAGTGTCCCCGTGACTGCTGACCAGTTACTGGATCGCAGGCTCTCTAATGTTAACAGGAGAACCTTTCGGGCACTTATGACCGATGCCGCGCTCAAAACGGATGACGGCGTCAGGTTGGAGAAGCCTGCCTTCTTCTTTGGGGATCATATCTATGATGATGGCCGTCGTGTGTCTGAGGGGACCTATAAATGGCTCCGTGAGATAAAGGGCGGAAGATTCTTTCTTCCAGACATGGAGAGGATGTTCCCGATGTCCTACTTTCAACACATGTCTGTCCCCCGGAAGATGGAATGGGACATTTCCCAGTATATCCCTGAGATCGCCCTTGGTGACTTTGGCCTCCAAAAGGTAGACCGCCATGATAGTCATGACGGGTCAGTTGTCGGACTGTTCCCTGCGTCGTCCAAGCCTGAAATCCCAATTGGAGAGATCCCGGAGCTTGCTACCACCTTCCTCAATTCCTTCATAGAAGCAGGGGGTGACTATCCTGTCGACTTCCGTGCGTATGGATGGGTCCATTCTCCAGGGAACTACTGGTGGGGCAGGATGGTGGGTTTTGTCCTTACCAATCTTGAGGGGCCGCTGAAGCGTGTGGGGCTGTACCCAGCAGTCAGGGCCGTGCAGTGGGGCGTCCCGATGAGTTCTCATAACTTCTTTGGGATTCTGGAGCGCTACAATCCTCGGACGGGGACATTCTTTACTCCGGTCGGAGAGATGGGCCTTGCCCTACACGAGTTGTATGAGGTCTCCGGGTTGTCGTCAGGGGATATTCCTTACGAGGAATTTGTCCCAACCACCAGGGAGCTGCGCCTTTTGGAAAAAGAATCTCCTCAAGTGTATGAGACCTACTGGGAGGTGATGTGCCATTTCTACATCTGCGGTCAGACAACTGCCTGGAGGTCAGGAGGCGTCAAGCAACTATCCTGGGCTGATTATCTGTTTAATAATGTCAGCAATAAAGATCTCCCAGTAATCCGACTAGCTCCTAGTTCTGGTGGGGAAGTTGAAGACAGGATCGACGCAGCTTCTGACAAGTTCTACACCACGGAGTCGAACGAGGACGGCTTCGACCCTGACTTGGTCTTTGAGAGCTTTCACCATCAAGCCCGGACCCCTATTTCTGATCAGGCGCTGTTGGCGGGCTTCCTGATGTTGTGGCTGAAGAGGTGTGTGGTGCCCACGCTACCACATGAAGTTATTGTGGCAGATGTGGTGTACCCGGCGGTACTCTTGGCTCATGGCCACCCCATAGCCCTTCTTCCCGCCGTGGTGGCTGGTATTCAAAGCGGGCTGCGGGTGTTGACCAAGAGCTTCTGCGAACCCCCAAAGACTGCTAATTCTCGTGGGGAGCCGTATACCGACTCAGAGGGGAACCCGACGGTGAGGCACCCCAACCCGCGGATTGAGCTGCCTTACACGTACCTCATGGCTTGGTACGTGATGCATTGCCCATCTCTAATGACGGCGGCGCGTGGGAGCGTGGATCATATCCCATTTGTGCAGCGGCTGGAACGTTCGGAGTGGCATGACACCTACCTGTATTACATTAGGAAGCGTCTTTCCTGTGCCACGAACTATCAGCTTAACCGTTGTTTTCCAGAGGTTCAAGGTGCAGCCCCCGGGGAGCTGTTCACGGATGTCGCTGGGCGGGATGACTTCTCGCAATTGCCTGCTGGAGCCTTCTGGTGGTTGATCAATATACGACCAGGATATGTGCTGTTTCGCCAAGGAACTTCCTGCACTATCGAACCGTATATGCCAAGTCGTTTTGCCCGACAATTTGGCTATGATCAGCTTTACGTCGGGAATCCCAATGCTCAACTTGCCTTTGACGGGAACCTGTTCGAAGGCGCTCGGGCTTGGTATTACAGTGTGGCTGGAGGGACGGGAGCAACGTTCCATCTACCCGACGAGGCGCCTAAGTGCCGTATGAGCTTCAGCTTCTGTATTTGGTACTCCCAAGCCGGCCAGACGCCAGATCTTATTCCGGAGTCTTCATGTCTTGAGAGTATCAATGCCAGTCTCGAGGAGAGGTCTGAATCCAGTAAACGTACTAAACTCCTCGACCAGTACCTGAAAGCTCAGAGGGAGGTCGAGAAACGATCGAGGAGGGAGCCCCCAGTAGTGAGGGCGGCACCGCGACCGGCAAGGGCAAAGCCGCAAGCGACGAGGGCGGAGCCACCAGCAATGAGAGTGGAGCCGCGACCGGCAAGGAGGTCGAAGCAATTGGCGAGGAAGCGTCGTCGACGCTCTGCTTCTGTAGTTGAGCCTGCCCCAAAGAAGGCTCGGAGGGACTTAACGGCTGAAGTCTCTCAATCCAGAGCTATCTCTGCTGGAGTTGAGGTTCCTCCTGAAGGTGTCCCTGTTAGAGTTGAGGAACCGCTGGAAGATGAAGATTTTCCAAGCTTGGTCCGTGCTCCTAGGTCACGCAGCAAGACCGTGGAGGAAGGGGAGCTTGTTGAGCGACCCCTTATTGCTGGTGATGCTGAGTCACCGGAGGTTGACATAATGGGCGAAGAGGATGTCGAGATTCCAGGAATCTCAACTCAGCCCGAATTTCCTTCTGCTCATGAAGGGAGAGACGAGGTACAGCAGCCGGGGTCTCCTAGTGTCTTTATTTCCAATCCTCGGGCAGTCGACCCTAGTCCTACCACTGGGGTGATTGGGGGTAAGGCTCCTGTTGCAGAGCTTCCTCGCGTGGCGCTATCGTCTTCTTCGTCATCGGGAGAAAGTGACTTTGAAGATGAAGTCGACCATGGCGATGAACCCGCTCTTCCTGATCAGAGCAAATTCTTCCACATCTCGGAGGAGAAAATATACGGGGGTGAATCATCGACTGCGTTACCGCTGGCGATAATCCCTGCTGAAGGTATAACTTCCTCGCATGTCGAGGCGATGGAAACAGAGTTGACCCAGCCCAAGGGGATTGAGGCTTCGGCCGCTGAGATAACCTCGGAGGGGGTAGCTGTTGAAGTTGGGGAGCCTTCCCCTTTGCCAGGAGGGGAAACAACCATTGAGGCTGAGGAGGCTCTCACTCCGCCGGTGGAGAAGGCTACTGCTGAAGCTGGGGAGACTCCCATTCTACAGGACTTGACGCCTCTGGACCTCGAACCTAGTAAGGCAGCTCTGACTGAGGGGGCTCAGGTGGGGAGTCCGACGATCGGCACCCTTCCAGAAGGCCACACAGCTCAATCCTCGGTGGAAGTTTCTGAAGAGGTTGTGCTTACAACTCCTTCCTTGGTCGTGGAAGCTCCTGCAGAGGCAGCGCTCCAGGAAGCGCCAGTGGGTAGTCTTGCTCTTGCTACATCGACGGCCGGCACGGCTCTTGTGCGAGAAGACCCGCCCTATATCCTTTATCCCGTGACAGAAAAAGGGTCGGGAAGCTTCTTAGGTGGTGAAGACATGGGGGAGCTGGCACGTCAGATGGTGCAACAATTCTTCACCTCGATGGGATCATGTATTGATCTCATCTTCCGTGGACACAGCACCTTCCAGTTCGCCCAGAGGCTTCTTGAAAATATGGCCATGAGCGTCGAATTGGCGGGAGGCCCTTCACTTGCCAGGGCATGCCTGCGGGTGGTAGAGCAACTTGGAGATAACCTGCGGGAGCTGGAATCTTTGGAAGATGCTGGTTCTTCCGGTGAGGCCCAGGCCATCCTGACTAGGCTCCTAGCTGATCAGGAACGGGAGCGACAGGAGGCGGAGGCACAAATCGCTGCCGAGATCCGCGACCTTGAATATTCCAAGGCTGAATTTCAAAAATTAGCCGGAGATTCGAGGGAATCTGAGCTCAGTGTGCAGAGCACGGAGCAAGTCATCCTCAGAACTCGGGACATTATCGCCAAGGCGGAAGCTGTTCTTGCGCTAAATGAGGAGAAACTTGTTTCCCTCAAAAAGGAGCTTGAGGAGCAACGGGCTGCTACGGCGCGTGCTGAAGAGAGTCTATCCCTACAATCTTCCAGGGTGGAATCTCTGCGGATGCAGCTGGCTGCCAGAAATTTCTTATCTGAGGCGGAGCTGCGGGACCGGGCTATCATGGAGGCTGAGAGGACGCGCCAGCATGAGATTCACCGCCTTAGGGAACAAATCCGTTCCTTGGCGAACCAGGACATTTAGCCTTCTTTTCTTCTTTTTTTTTTGTAAAGAAAAGGGACACTCTATTTATTAAGAGTGTTTGTATCCACTTCTATCATTTCTTGATATAATAGAAGTTTTCTTTAGAGCTTTTGTCCCAATTTCTTTGTCCTGTTGTGGATGAGTCCAACTCTTGATCACTAGTCGTGATTACTGAACTTAGGTAGGACTAAGTTCTTTTAATGAGACGCGGTCTTGGCGAGACGCGGCATTAATCCCATAGAATGAGACGTGGCATCAATCTATGGGGACTTAGATTTCACCAAGCCTTTTTGACGAGACGCAGCGTCGATCACAGGGTGAGACGCGGTCGTCAGTCTACCGGAACTTAGATTTTACTAAGTCCTTTTACTGAGACGCAGCGTCAATCATAAAGTGAGACGCGGTCATCATTTCATAAGAACTTAGATTCTACTAAGTCCTTTTGATGAGACGCGGCGTCAATCACAAATCGGAACGCGGTCTCCTTGATGAGATGCGGCGTCAATCAAAAGATGAGACGCGGCATTGATCCGTAAAGTAAGACGCGGCTGTCAGTCCCTGGGGTGAGACGCAGCGTCAATCACAAGGTGAGACGCAGCTCTGAATAACGCAAATCTGTCTTGCGCGGATCGGGCAGACGCAAGAGATGCAGCCTTGTCTGCTGAAGGGACGCGGCTTTCCCATCTGCGTCTAATGTGATCTGACTCAAAAGATTTTAGGAGATCTTTGCTCGTCAGGTCTCCACTGTCGATTGGGATTCCGAGTCATCCGTTGATTCCCAAAGCAGGTATCCACGCGTCAACTCCTCATTGGACTCAGGAGTTACTGCCCTTAAATGCAAAACCGACGCGGGCGGTTGAAAACCGGCGCTTGCGACGGTTTCCAAAGCGGCGTTCCACGCGTCAATCCTCCACTGGGCTTTGACAATCGTGCGTGACGGTTCCAATTAACGCCCCATTAATGGCAGTTATTAGGGCCTGCCTATAAATAGGGTGCGCTCCCCTTCTATGATCCAAGCTTGGATTATTTCTCTTTGGATTGCTCTGAGAAGTCCCACCTTCTTCAGAAAAGAGTTTCTTGATAGGGACTCCGTCTCCATGGACGAAGGTAATTCCGAGGATGAAGATGACCCAGAGCTCTCACGCTTCGGTTTGGTCTCTTCAAGAAGAACCCCCTCTCGGATCATCTTGGACGCCTGCGTTTGGGTGCAGAGAGGCCAACTCTGGCCAGAGGTCTCTGCTGGTATGTCCCCCGATGATGTGTATAGCCTGAACTTCGGCATGATCATCTGAATGAAGTCCCGGTGCATTCCTCCTCTGGAATTTGTGCCAGTGACTTGACTTCTCTGAATGCAGGCGCTTGACGCTGGCTTTGCCCATTGCGTTTTACTGCCTTGGCGCGTTTCAGACCTGAATCTTGCAACTCCTGTTCACCCAACAGAGAGATGGCAATTTTTGGCGTTCTGAAATTCTTTGCGTCTGGTGCATTAGGCGCGGGTACAAACTGAGGCCGCGTTTGAATCCTATGCGTGGCGCAGTTTGACTTGCGTCTGTTTGACTGTGCGGGTCATTCCCGCGTCTGAAGTCTTGAATGGCTGCCGCGTTCTGTTACTCAGTTTCCTTTATAAAAATGTACTGAGTTCCAGATTTTCTGACTCTCTTGCTTATTCTTTGCAGGTAGGCTTGCTTGTCCTTTTTCAGGTTTGCTGGGCCCCAGAAAGAATATACCGGCTGGCGAACTTGCTCCACGTTCGTTTGTGAGAGATTAAATTATGGTCCTCGTCGTTTGTGAGAGATTAAATTATATCTCTGACGAGGACCCAACCCTCGCCAAGGTCTCTTCAGATCTGGTGCAAGAGACGGATAGGCTGAGTATCGGCGAGGGTGGTCCGGCGGTTACGGTGGCGGAAAGATCCTCTTCCTCTCCCTACTCCAGAAGTGACATCAAGGACATTCCGTTGGGTGGCCTGCTGGGGAAAGGGATGGTGATGAATGCAGGACTTTCTGCTGCCGCTGGACCTAGTGGAGGGTAGCATCCTTTGTGATGACTCCTAAACTTCCTCTCTCACCCCAGGAGTGACCCCATGTTCGTTGGATGGTCTGCTAGGGAAAGAGACGCGCCTGAACGAAGGGTTGCAGGACCTTCTGTTGCCACCGGACCTCAAGAACACCATTGCTCTTAGCTTAATCAGCTAGGGCGCTTTCGACTTTTGCGTCATTGCCATGGCGCAATCGGTTCCAATTGTGCACCTGGGATCAGATGCGGTTTCAAGGAGTGAGTACGGCCTCTGAGAGAGAGAGGGACTTCTTTGTACTCCTTAATTGTAACACTCAATCTTATTGTATAAGAGAGCATTTTGTATCACTTTCATATGCTTGAATATCAATAAAAGTGACACTTTTCTTTTTGCCTCTTTCTGTTGTCTTGAATGTTTTGTTTTAGAAGCAAAAGAATGATTTTGGTGGACCTGCCACTTTATAAAAGAAAGTGACAAGTGGAGTGCGTACCCCCAGAGAAGGTGAACTTTTATCAAGGATTTGGGATTAACTTGATTTAAGATCAGCTGGGGATTTTGATGGAAGCATTGTTTATTGGTGTAATGTTAACCAACACTGCCTCCAAAATGAATTTGATACTCGGTTGGGGAGAATATCAAATGAAACTAGACTCGTGGGGAATCTAGTAAGATTTTTACCGTTAGAGGTGTGATATTAACTTAACGGTTTAGAAGTAGTCTTGTCAGAAGTGTAATGTTAACTTGACAAGGATGTGAGTTAGAGGTGTGATATTAACCTAACTCATCAGCATCTCAGTTTTATTTGGGAAAACTGAGGGTGTCACTGTCATAGGTGTGATGTTTAACTTAACAGTGATAGTAATGCTAGAGGTGTAATGTTGAACTTGGCATTAGTCGTCTCGGCTTAAAGAAGTCGAGGAAAGGTCATAGCCATAGGTGTATTGTTGAACTTAGCAATGACTCGGATGCTAGAAGTGTAGTGTTAACTTGGCATCGTCCGTCTCGGCTTGGACAAGAAAGTCGAGGAAAGGTCATAGCCATAGGTGTATTGTTGAACTTAGCAATGACTCGGATGCTAGAAGTGTAGTGTTAACTTGGCATCGTCCATTTCAGCTTCGATATGGAAGTCTGAAGAAAGGTGACTGTCAGAGGTGTGATATTAACTTGACAGGCACTCGAGGTACCGCTTAGAGGTGTAATGTTAACTTTAAACAGTAGTTTTGTCAGAGGTGTGATATTAACTTGACAAGAATTTGCTTGCGATAGGAGCAATTTGAGGACCTGTCATTCTATTGATGAGAATTGACAAGTGGAATTTGAAGTGCCAGAGGTATAGTGTTAACTTGGCAAATTTGAGAGTTTGTTACTCTATGCAGAGTTAACAAGCAAGGTTTATACTCGACAAAGAGTATTCATTACCAGAGGTATAGTGTTAACATAGTAATGATTGCATTTTGTGGTCCTACCATTCTATGGATGAGAATTGGTAAGGGATTTTTGGAGGGAAGAGTGGAATCAAGTCCACTTAGGATTTTTAGCAAACCCTCAGCTATCAACGGATTTGAGATGCCTTTACCAACTACCGTTTGAGTTGGGCTAGCCATGCTATTCCCCTCAGCATGATGAGTTGTCGAAGACTTATGTTGGACTTAAAAGCCAACATTTTCCTCTATCCTTAGCCGTCGGAGGCGTCGGATCAAATGGGAACGTGTCCCTTAGGATTTTTAGCAAATCCTCAGCTGTCAACGGGTTTGTCATGCCTTTACCAACTACCGTTTGAGTTGGGCTAGCCATGCTATTCCCCTCAGCATGATGAGTTGTCGAAGACTTATGTTGGACTTAAAAGCCAACATTTTCCTCTATCTTTAGCCGTCGGAGGCGTTGGATGTTTCCGATCAGAGGTGTATTTTTAACTTGATCGGTGGAAGAATGCCATCTAGGGATAGTATTTCTTCAGGAATTTGCCATTGATTGGCATCATGAGTGTATCGCCATTTGAGGTTATGAGGCGATACGATCCATTTGAGTAGACTGACTCTACTACAAACGGTCCTTCCCATTTGGGTTGGAATTTTCCTTTCGTCTTGTGCGTCATGACCATGGGTCTTCGGACGGCTAAGACGAGGTCGCCTTTCTTGAAAGTTCGGGATTTGACTTTCTTGTTGAAGGCTCTGGTGATACGAGCTTGGTAAAGCTCGATTTGTTGTTGGGCCTGCAGACGCTTGTCGTCCAAGGCTTCCAATTCTTGGAGTCGCTGTCGATGCTTCTCCTCTGTTGTCATTTCCGCTGTCAAGGCGACGCGAAGAGATGGAATTTGGATTTCCAGTGGAAGGACGGCTTCGCATCCGTACACCAAGGAAAATGGCGTGGCTTTAGTTGGGGTTCGCACAGTCGTGCGATAGGCCCATAAGCATTCGCCCAACTTATCGTCCCAGTCTCGTTGACTTTTCGAGACGAATTTCTTGAGAAGCTTGCCAATAGTCTTATTGAAAGCTTCTGCGAGGCCGTTAGCGGGCGGATAGTATGCCGTTGATGACACACTCTGGATTCTGAACTTGGCGCAGAATCTCTGAAAAGCCTGGCTGATGAACTGGGGTCCATTGTCATGGACAATCCGCCGAGGCACACCGAACCGGTAAATAACGTGATGTTTCACGAACTTGATCACGTTAGAAGATTTCACCTCTTTCAAAGGGATAGCTTCGGCCCACTTTGAGAAGTAATCGGTTATCGCTAGGATGAACCGATGTCCCTTTGATGATGGTGGGCTGATAGGACCAACCACGTCCATCCCCCACATTTCGAACGGCCAGGTAGAGGTCGTAGAGTGGAGGTATCCTGGTGCTTGATGGATGAAATCGCCATGTATTTGACAGGCGTGACATCTTTTGGCATAGGCAACAGCATCGGCAACCATCTTGGGCCAGTAGTAACCCAATCTTTGGAGTCGGTTTGCCAGCTTCGGGCCAGGTTGATGAGCTCCACACGTACCATCGTGGGCTTCTTTCAACACTTCGTGGGCTTCTTTTGATGAGAGGCACCGGAGCAGGATCCCGTCATGCGATCTACGATACAATGTTCGCGAAATCGCATTGTAGTAGAATTTGGAGGCTTTCCTTCGGATGGCAGCCGCCTCCCTGGTGTCTTCGGGCAAGATGCCGTACAAGACAAAATCAATGTAGGGGAATCGCCAGTCTTTAAGCTCTGGATCGGTTGACACTTCAAGTGTTTCCTTACCGCGACGATCTCCCGTTGACCTCTGGTAGTCTCCGAGGGGACTTTTTGGGCAGTATAGGTCGTGGCTATAGACGAATACCTTCTCCATTGCTCCGGCTGGAAGAGCTAAGGAGGCAGCAAGGGATGCAAGTGCATCTGCATGCGCATTTTGCTTGCGCGGTACATGGTCGATGTAGAAGTTTGAAAACCTCTCGGCCATGTGGATTGTCGCGTTGTAGTAGGGTACTAGATCTTCATGCCTGACCTCATACTCTCCGCGAACTTGGCTGACGATGAGTTTAGAATCACCGTATGCCTCGAGATTTTTAACGCCAATCTCATCGGCGAATTGCATCCCAATCAAAAGAGCGTTGTATTCCGCCACATTGTTGGAACAGGGCTCGGTTAACGAGATAGCTCGGGGAATCACGTAATTTTGTGGGGAGACGAGTACCACTCCTACCCCCGCTACTGTGTGTCCCTTCGGGCTTGCCCTTGATGCACCGTCGAAGAAAAGTTGCCATACTTGACTTTCGAACGATGTCTGAGCTAGGCAGACTTCGGCGACCTCATCTGGGAGATCCTCGTAGAGTTTGGCTGCCCTGGGATCTGGGTGTTCAGCTAAGAAGTCCGCCACCGCTTGTCCCTTAATAGCCTTTTGTGGCAGAAAATGCATCTCATATTGTGATAGCAATATGGCCCATTTTGCCAGCCGGCCATTTAGTGAAGAAGGCTTTGTCATAAGTAACCTCAGGGGGTTGACTTTGGATATGACATTTATGGTTTGGCCCACCAGATAGTGTCGCATTTTCTGAATGGCGAACACCAGTGCCAAACATTCCTTCTCGATCGGGTTATACCGATGTTCGGCTCCGATCATCGTTCTACTTAGGTAGTAGATTGCTTGTTCTCGCCCCTGGTCATCATTCTGAGCTAGTAGAGCTCCCAAAGAATGATCCATTGATCGGACGTACACCAGGAAAGGCTTTCCGGATACCGGAGCTGCCAGGACTGGTGGTTGGGTGAGGTAGTGCTTGATCTCCTCAAATGCTTGCTGGCAAGCGTCGTCCCAAATGAACGAAACGCCCTTCTTCATCAGCTTAGCGAAGGGTTGGCATCTCCCGGAGAGATTTGAAATGAATCTGCGGATGTATGCCAATCGTCCTTGTAATCCTCTGAGCTCCTTGAGGCTTCTGGGGGGTTGCATCTCTTGGATAGCACGGACTTTCTCCGGATCCAAATGGATTCCTGTGGAAGTCACAACAAACCCTAGGAATTTGCCACTGGCTACCCCCAGGAAGGACTTGGTGGGGTTCATCTTCAATTGATGAGCCCGCATGATGTCGAAGACCACCCTCAGGTCTGCTATGTGATCACCTTTAGTGCGGCTTTTCACCGCGATGTCGTCGACATAACATTCCACCGTTTTGCGTATCTGCCGATGGAAAATGGCATTCATGGCCCTTTGGTAGGTTGCCCCCGCATTTTTCAGACCGAAGGGCATGACGGTGTAGCAATATACCCCTAGAGGTGTCCTGAAGGAGGTGTGCTTTTCGTCATCGGGATACATCTTGATTTGATTATATCCTGAGAACCCGTCCATAAAGGACATTCGCTCGAATCCACAAGTATTGTCAATCATGACATCTGTGATTGGCAATGGGAATTCGTCTTTGGGGCAGGCCTCGTTTAGATCACGGAAGTCGATGCAGATCCGGATCTTCCCGTTCTTCTTGGCGACGGGGACGATGTTGGCTACCCAGTCGGGATGTTGTTCTTCCCGGATGAAGCCGGAATCGATGAGCTTTCTAACTTCTGATTGAATTGCCTCCATTATCTCTGGACGGAACCGTCGCTGCTGTTGTTTAACAGGCTTCATGTCCGGATTGATGTTGAGGCGATGCATAGCCACTTGAGGATCAAGTCCAGGCATGTCCTCATAATTCCAGGCGAAGACATCTATATACTCTTGTACAAGAGATATTAAATCCTTCTTCTCCGAAGGTGACAGGCCGTCACTTATGAAGATGGGTTTAGGATTGGCTTCATCTCCTAGGTTGACTTGAACAACCTTGTCTTCTGTGGGTGGCTCACGCTGTTCAAAGCGGATGTCCCAAAGAGCATTCAAATGTCTGATCCAAGGGTCTGTATCAGATTGGATCATTTCTTCATCTTCATCCTCCATATGGCTTGTCGAAACCATGTTTACTGAAAGCCCTTTGAAGATGTTGCCGACACTGACATCTGATTCCCACGACGACGTGTCTGATGAGCAGTCATGACTTGACAGTCTCTCCGAATCAGAGGCTGATGGCACTGGGGTTGATATATAGCCCAACCCCCGGCGCGTCTGATGATAGTAATCAGGGTTTTCCCTTTCGGTACAAAGGATCGAAGCAGTGTTCTTCTTCCTTTTCCGAAGTTCAACCCAGGCCTGTTGGTTAGATCATACCCCATGCGCTTCATCATCTTGAGCGTTTTCGGTTCATAATGATCGAACTGAGGGGATTCATCCTCACCTTCCGATTCTTCGTGGGGCATTGGTTCAGACGCGATTCGCCCAAAAAGTATTGGTCTTTGGCCTTTTCGTCTGGCTGGAACCATGAATACAGACTCTTGCGCGTCACCATTATCTTGGTATGTCCCGAAGGATGATTTCACCGGTACATGCAAAGATGTCAAAGCATCTATTGCCGACCAGAGGTCATCGTCCACGTCGGTAGTGGTATCCGACGGTATTGAATCGGAAACATACACAGGAAATACGCAAAATCTAAATCTTCATTAATGTACCAACCACCCGCATCGTCGGTGGCGTTATCAACATCGAGCTTATTAGTGTTCTTTACAATGGGCTCCAACTCCCACAGGCACTCTTCTTTCTCAGGCTCAATGTCAGCTTCATTACCAGAGTCTGGCTCCTCTGGTTGTGGGGTTTCATTAGTCTCCTCCGGATCCTGATATAAGAGGGAGTCCGTGAAATAATTTTCAACCCCTTTAAACGGATGCCTTTCGGCAATCAACGTTCGGACCTGTCCACTCTCGTCAATGTATTTCATGACTTGGTGGAGAGTAGAGGGAACGATGGAATTGCGGTGAATCCATGGTCGTCCCAGCAACAGGTTGTAGGAAGTGTCCGCGTCAATGACGTAACACGTCACTTCCGACTTGAGGCTCCCGATCTGGCATTTGAGCTTGATCTTCCCCATCGGGCGGGAGCTGTTGGCATTGAACCCGTAAATAGTCGTCTGGGTAGGGCTCAGACGATGGGTAGGAATGCCTAGAAACTGCATAACCCGGCGAGGTATGATGCTTAGCGCAGACCCTGGGTCTACCTGGATGCGGTTCACCTCGGATGACCCAATATACCCTGTGAAGTATAGGGGTCGGTCATGCTTCCCTTTAACCTGCATGTCGTCTGTTGTGAAGGTGATGCAGGGAGCATTTGGGGAGGCGTGGAGGCAATCCTCTACATCTTCCTCCCTTGGCACACGAGTCATGAAGACCTCAGCGTTTGCCAAAGCTTCTTGTAGAGCCTCTCTGGTTGACTTTGATAGCCTCAGGAGTTCATACAAGGTGATGCGTGCCGGGATGTTGGCTAGTTGAGCCAAGACGTCGAAGCGGTAAGGTGTCGAGGATCCTTCTGCTGCACCTTTTAGAAGAGCCCGAGAAAACCGGGTTTCTTTCTGTTTCTCCACAGGTGGTTTCGTGGAGGGCTTGGCTGGTTCTACGGCTGGTTGCGGAGAAGCCGCTGCTGTCTCGCCGTACTGCTTCAAGTATGCCTGTCCTGAACGGGTCCCCGCCGTAGGTTGGCTGGGCTCTGCGGCCAGGACTATTGTTTCCTCTTCTGAGTCAGTCAGCGAGGGAACATCAGTGTCCGCTTCTCGAGAGGAGGCGCATATCACATGGCAAGATGAAGTCTTCCCTTTGCCTTTGGACTTCCTGTTGGTCACAGTCGTCCATTGTTGCTCGTCGACGAGGTCAGGGTGGACCCACATGATTTCCCCTCGAGGTGTAGGGATGGGTACCAAGCCTTTCTCCCGCTGCTGATGAGGGTCTGTGTTGACCACCCTCAGTTCTCCTTTCGGGACAGAGATCACCCCCACGGGTGTCGGGGGTCGTGTCCCAAACTGGAGAATCGACGTCATGTTGGCCGTCATCTTCTTCTGCTCCGGTCGGAGTTTTAATACCTCCGCGTCAATCAGAGCTTGAAGGATGTCCTTAAAGACGTAGCAGCTTTTGGTAGGATGTCCGAGCATCCTGTGGTATAAGCAGTAGGTGGGATTGTCGGTCTTGCCGACTTCCTCCGGGCGCCTAATTTCAGGGAGCTTCAGTCGATTGCTCTTGTTGAGTAGCTTGAAGAGCGAATCGACGTGTTCCTCCTTGAAGGAATACTGCTTGTTGGGGCGTGGCTGGCTTGAAGAGCCACTTGCCCTGCCTGTTTGAGGTTTGGTGGGAGATTTGGTCTCCGTCGCCAAATTATCCTTCCGCTTCGTCTGGAGGGAGGTGTCTGGTGCACGCCTTGTCGACCTCTCTGGCCTGGGCTTGCCTTCTTCCGCTCTGACGCGGGCGACAATCTCCTCAGCCTGTTCACCTTGCTGGACTAATTGTTTCCAGGTGCGGCTTTCAGCAACTCCTATTTGAGCAAGGAGTGAGGTTTGGAGATTATGGCGACATGTTTCCACCAGGGTGGCCTGGGTCATGCCGCTTGGACATCGGAGTGCCATGTTCCGAAATCTTTCTACGAAAGACTTGACGGACTCTCCCTTTCGCTGTTTTGTAGCTAAAAGGGTAGGCATTGTGACCTCCGAATCATCTTCGAAGAAGCGTGTTAGAAACAGCTTCTCCAAGTCGCCCCAGTTCTTGATGGAACCTTCCGGGAGCTTCATAAACCATTCAAAGGCCAACCCTTTAGGGTGCCAATGAACAGGCGTGCCAGGATGGCATCGTTATCTACCACATTCCCGGTCTGGGATTTGAAGTAGTAGATGTGCTGGTTGGGTGACCCCTTCCCGTCGAATGCTTGGAGGGTTGGAGCCTTGAACTTAGGAGGGTATGGAACTAAGTCCCACTCAGCCGGATAGGGCCGGACCACTCCTGCTTCTTGGAGGTCCTTGCGATTGGCAAGGGCCTCGAGGCGTCGTTCCAATTGACTCACCCTCTTAGCATGAGTCTTCTCCTGGTCTTGGTCGCTTCTTGCCTGCGACGAGGGCTTGGACACATCCGAGGTAGATCGTCGTGTCTCGTCAGAAGATTCGGAGGGTGGGCTTCCTCCCTTTCTCCCTTTCCCCTTCGGTCGTCTAGGAGGAGATCTCGCTCTTTCTTCAAGCAATTTCTCAAGCATATGCTTAAGGGAGTCAATGGATCTCTGTTGAGAGGCGATTATATCCATCTGGTGCTTCTGCGTCTGTTCTAAACGCCTGGTCGTCTCCTCAGGAGTGTCGGCCATGTAGGCGGAAGCCTCCTTCTCGACGGAAGAGTTTGAAGCCTGCGACTCCACTATAGCGGAGTGAGAACCACCCATTCTAATGCCGCGGGCTAAGGCATTATAGTCAATTGGGGGAATGGCCCCTGTCCGGGTGCGAGTGTGTTGATACACCCCCTCCGGTTCAGAGTCAGATTCCTCTGAGTTGACCATTAGTTGTTTTCCCTTGCTTCTGCTAGTCATGTTTGCAGTAAGCTCCGGGTATTCAACATCTGAGAAGGTTCTCCTCCTGTGGGAGCGTCTTCTCTTGGCTGACGGGGGAATCAGGGTCAGCTGTCTAATTAAAGACGGCTGGTGCACGCCTGACTCGCAATGGCATCCAGAGAGCATCTGGATGAGCTGTTGACAGCAGCATGGAGAAGTGGTCTGATTGGCACTCCTTTTCCTTGTCAAATAATCCCTCAAATCTGTGGGAGGGGGATTAAAGAGACTGGTCTCGCAACGTCGACGACGGGAGACAGTCATGTGCTGTTCAGCCTGGACACAGGTTTCAGAAACGCGGCTGTTGCGTCGCGGCTGCGTCACGCGCGTCTGGCGTCTCTGTTGATATGAGACGCGACTTTCGCGTTGCTGTCTGCTGCGTTGGAGCAGAGAGACTTGGGAGAGAGTGGGCTGCTGGGCCCCACGCCTATGGGCGCGTGCTTCCTGCGTTTGACAAGACGCAGAAGCTTCGCTTTGGCGTTTGGCAAGTTGGTCTTCAGAAGGCTCAACTTGGGGAGTCTCGCGTTTGGGTCGCCAAACACGGACCTCTCGCACTGGACGAGGTGCGGGCAAGGCATCGGATCGTACGCTGCGTTCAACCCCAGTCAGAAAACCAACGGTTCCGACCGAGTGTTGACGCGCGCGTCTTCTCTGTCGACGCTCGGCATTCCGATTGCGCCGTGGAGGAAGAGAGAAGCCAACAACTTCCTGGTTTGTAGAACCAGGGGTGTTTGCCACGCGGGTCTCCTGAGAGACGCTGACGCGGGCGTTCTGTGCGACACGGTCGATCGCACCAGTAGATGTGCCGGGGACCACGCGAGCCTTCAGAGAGGCGTTGGCGCGTGTGCTCTGCGCGACGCGGTTGATCGCAGTAGAGGTGTCTGAGGTTACGCGGGCCTTCTGGGAGGCGTCGGCGCGTGAACCAAACTTGGCACAGTGGGCAGCAGGAGCACCCGACAGAGCCTCAGATTGGGCTTCAGGGGGCTGTCCACTTGAGACCCTGCGGCAGACGCGGGTCTTTGGGCTCTTGGAGCCAGAAGAGAGGAACTCTTCATACTTCGCCTGGTCGAACTCGACGACGAGGGATTCGACCATTTTCCCCTTACGGAGAACGTCATCTTGCACCACGGTGCGCTCGTCAGTAACGAAGGTAGTCCCCAGCGGAGTCGCCATCTCTTGTACGCGCCGGAAAATTTGGTGGTCGGAGAAAGTGGTTTTAGCTGTAAAAGATTTCCTTGATTCAAGCGAAACGATTACAACCAAAAGAACTACTCTTCCCTCTTTTCCAGTTACAAGGGAGGGAGGATGTCTGAATCTTCCCTTTGTTTAAGGCTGGGTTCTTCGTGTGGCGATGGAGAGTGAATCTTGTTCTCCGTTGACCAGATGACCGTCCTGGACCGTCGGGGGTCTTCTCTTCGGTCGGTAGAAAGAGTAACTCAGCTCCGTCTACCAAAACTCTCAAAGAGGAGGTAGGCGAAGAGCGGCTAGTACTCAGTAAGCTCGCTGAAGAGTCTCCTCCCTCTGTCTGTTGTTGAAGTCGTGCTTCCCTCTTGATGATCCTCTTGCCTGGATTCGATCGATCTTGATGATGCCTTGACCTTCTTAATTCTCGACCTTTCCAAAGCTTCGATCTTATCAAAACTTCCATCCCCTCATAGCAAACAAGGCTATTTATAGGGGTCTCAGGGGGTGAAGGTGCCTCCTGAAAACGCTCCCGAATGAGGGGCCACTACCCGCTACATGCGCGGTGACTGGCCCCGCAATCAGGGCAGTTGCAACTGAGACGCGGGCGTTGGGCCGAACGCGCCTTGAAGTTGAGACGCGGGCGTCGAGCCAACGCGCCTTAATGCTGAGACGCGAGCTTCGGGCCTTCACGTCTGGACGCTGAGGCGCGGGCGTCGGGCCGACGCGCCTTGATGTCGAGACGCGGGCTTTGGGCCGACGCGTCTGGACGTTGAGACGCGGGTGTAGAGCCAACGCGTCTTAATGCTGAGACGCGGGCCTCGCTTCCTCGCGTCTAGAGCTTGAGACTGCTTCCTTAATGGCTGGTCTGTTAGTCATTTTTAGACAGCTACAGTAACACTCAAGCAAATGAATCACTTAAAATATGTTTCCTAAATTATATGTAATGCCCACATACATTTGCTCCAGCACTCTTCAACAGTAATGTAAAAGGTAACGAATTAGACATATGCCCTAAGATGCAAGGGTCTAAAACATTTTTTAGTATTTAAAAGCAAACCACGTTACTGTTGAGGTTAAAAACATGTACAGAGTGAGTTAAACAGATGAGCTAGTAACTGCAAAGAGCTAATCTCTGAAAATCAAAGCAACCTGCAAGAAACTACAGTAAGTAGTGCACCAACTTGTGGGCTTTGATGCTCTGCCTTCTTGAACAAGGCACAGAGTAGCAATATGTCACTATAACTCCTAGGTTCTAAAATTAGTCCATGTACACTAAAACAAAGAAGAAAAAAAATTAATTTGTTAAAGAAATCAAAGAAAAAGAAAACTTACAGTTCCTCCCCGGCAACAGCGCCAAAATTTATGATCAGCTAAACTGCACAGAAAAATACAAACTTTTGAACAGTGCTAGGTCTCAATTCTACCGTGTAGCCTAGGGCTAATGGATCGTGATCCACAGGGAGGGACAGCGATGAAAGTGTTATGTAAGTTTCTTCTTTAATTTACCAAAACTAGTTAATACTTATTTTCTCAGTTTTATAAAAAAATAAAAATGTTAAGTTAAGAAGGGGATGGAGGAAGAAGAGATGGTGGCGGTGTTATTGTTTTTTTACAAAAGAAAAGAAAGACTAAATGAAAAGGAGAATTGTGACTCTAAACTAATGAACTAAAAAAAAAAAGAAAACAAAAAGAGTACTTGCCTCTATTGCTGAACGTATTGAGGAATTACCTTGAAAGAAAGTAAATCAGTAGAAAGAATAAACGAATGTAGAGCTTCAGCTTGATCAAACACAATGAAGAAAAGTGAGAAACTTTCATTGATTGTCACCTTCAATATAAGTCTCTTATGAAATAATTATATAAGTGTCACCCTTTATAACTCTTCCTCTCTCTTAATCATATAACTCTCTTAACCTAAACTATAAGGAAATAAAAATTACATTGAAGACAAAAGAAAAAAAAAAACCTAAACTAAAGCTTCTTCGGATGGTGCATTCTGCCTTCGAGGTTTGAGGTATTTATAGGGAAGAAAACAAGTATTGGATGCATACGAAGATAGGTGGGAGCTGGCGCTCCCCCTGATTCATCTAAGAGCCACGAAAATGTGGCTTTCCCTCATTTTTCGCGGCCAGATCCTGGTCATAGGGCCAGGATCAAGGGGGACGAGTGTCGGTTGATTTTCCCTCTATCCTTTTATGCTCTTGGATTTTGAATTTTTGCTTTGGATTTGATGAAATATCCTTTGATCTTCAGCTCAGTCAATGGAGTCTTCAAAAATCCATTGTTCCTTTAGATATGGATGATATAATCTCATCTGATATACCCAGTCTTCAAATAAGATCCCCCTAAACTACTAGATTTGAATCGATCCCCTTTCTTTTAATTTTGGATTTAATTGGATAAATCTGTCAATCTTTCTCATTTTTCTTCCTTATTACACTGCACGCCACTAAGCAAGAAAATACATTCGTTAGTAGGGTTTTATTTAAATATAAATGTAAAAATATAACACAATGATATGAAAACATGTAATGCACGTGTATGATCAACGGCTACCATCACGATGCACGGTTCCTACTTCACCCACCAAGCTCATCCCTGTGCCTGACCTCTACGGTCGCGAGATCCATATGTTAATCTCACGCCCCACAAATCAAAATACATATAATTTGGTACGTGATGAGAGTCGGTGACGTATTTTCTGAAAAATACGCTAAGCCTCAGTACATTTAAATCAAGTAATAAAATTCATAGTAATCCAGTTTATTAAAATAAGTACGAGATATCACAAATGTCATGATTTATCACAATAACAATAAGACAAGAAAATAACTAAATCCTCACAGGCTGAAAGGAAGGAAACAGATCGTCTACTAGAGCACTGTGAAATTCTTCAAATACTCTTGATCTTCTTGAGTCCCTGAATCTGAGTCTGTATCTGAGTATGCAAACTCAGGGTCGTCAATAAGTGACCCAGTGAGTGATTAAAAAAAGGGATACAAAAAAACATGCCAAAAAATAGTACCAACATGCATTGTTAAGCATAGATAATTCTAACAACAAACCATATGTAACTCGTAGATCCTTATGTATGAAAACATGCAATATAAAGCATAATCTGGTTGTTTGAAATTAATTGTTGTGTCATTGTCTATTTCAGAGAATTTATTAATTGAAACTGATCAGATAGACATATCTGTGTTTAGGGGGGTTCCGTATATACCCAGAACCACGAACCAAATGTCTGGTGTTGAACCAGGCTGTACCGCCAGGTACTACAGTAACAGTATAATAGTAACAGTATTTGATGTCAGTCACCCGGGAACCCTACAGTGAAAACCCTATCTCGACTGCGCAATCTATATCATAGGTTCATCCAAAATACAGACGCTGTCTCCTCATCAAATTTTCCAATCCAATATAAGTTGTCAATTTATATATTATTCAATTCAGTTAAAATAATCAATACCCATGTTGTTAGAATGCTAGGACTATACAGTGACAGTAAACATTCAGTAAATCAGTAAACAGTAATCGTATACACGGTGAATAATAACAATAACAGTGAACAGTAACAGTAACCGTGTATATGATGAATAATAGAACTGTACATGGTGTTACAGTTTAACGATACTTTTCAAATAACTTTCAGTACATGAATTATAAAATAACAAGTCAGGATATTGCTCAAATGATAGTCTCATTTAGAACCGATCAACATCTATCCACTCATACTGGATATAACAGTAATAAATCCATCAACTCATAATGTGATACAATCATCGTAAACATCAAATACTTGATTCTATAACCGAGTATCTAGTACCGTAAGCCACAAGTCCAATGAATCAATATCAGTTTCTCATCTTATCATCTACTTTTTCTCGAATCACCAATAACTGAGATCAAACAATAACTGCTATCCAACTCCCAATATATATGATCACCTACGTCAATGAAATCACTCCGACCATAACTCTGTAATCAAATAACTAAAATAGTCAAGAACCAGTTATGAGGTACTGAATATATCCTCGAGATCCACTAGATCAACATGTACCGAAATGAATATAAAGTAGAACATTCTCAAACAATATGGAATCTAGAATACTCTACGTCTGATAATCAACATCAAAAGA